>CXYZ01007957.1:1291790-1346493 GCA_900006705.1 Sonneratia caseolaris
TATATATATATATATATATACTCACACGTGTTTCTATCCGTTCTGTTGAAGCTATAAATTGGTGCGGTGGGTGTGGAGACCAGTGAGTGTAGTGAGTACTGGGTAGTGACCCATTGTTAAAAGTTAAAATCGAGTCTTGGCTTCCCTACCTTCATTCTCCGGAGAGTATGATATAGCTCAGAAACCCTAGAATGGAGAAATCCAGCAGCGGCAAGCGAAGCCGAGAAGATCGAGATAGTGGACATCACAGGCACCGTGAGTCCTCGCACCGCGATCACAGGTCCAAGCGCGAGGTTCGGGCGAGCTCCCGCGACCGCGAGAAGTCCCACGATTCGAGGGACGACGACCGGGAGAGATCGTGGGAATTGCGGCATGATAGGGCGAGGAGCCGCGAGGAGAGGATGAGACACCGGGAGAGGTCGTATGATGGGAGGGAGGGGTCAGTGGAGAGGAAGCACAAGAGGAAGGTGAGGGAGAGGGATAGGGATGGGGACGAGGAATCTGATGGAGAGTACAAGAGGACTAGGGTTTCCGATGGGGAGAGGAAGCATAGGTGGCGCTTTGAAGATGAGAAAGGTGTTGCGGAGGAGAGGAGAGAGAGGAGAAGGTTTGAGGATAAGGTGAAGGAAGAGGACCGTGAAAGAGTTGAAGGTGGCAAAAGTGTAATATCAAGCTTGGATGTGAAGGTAAATGAGGTTAAAGCCGAGGATGAAGTGACTGGAAATGGTGGTGTCCTGGCTGAAAATGTGAGTTGTCTTCTGATCCGTTGGCATTATTATTCTAAATGATGTCTTGCAGGAATTCTGGCATTTATAACTGCTGTTCAGTTGTTATTCTATGATTTCTGTATTCTGTTCTTGTTATAACCGGATCTTGATTTTGAGGTTTGAGAAATGGTAGTTGTTGCAGAGTCTGGTTGAGCTGGTTTTCTCCAATAGTTCAAGGATTGATAAACGGGTCGAGATGACTAAATGCTCACACCACTTACAAAATCTGATAAGAGGTTAAAGGGATAGGTTCAAGACATTAGCATTCTCTCTTGATACTGTTCATTATGATCTGTGAAAATTCTTTGAACATCTACAGTAGATCTACGCTGATAATAATGTTAAAGCCAAACAATGATCTGCCAGTAGCCTGTTTTTCTTAAAGTCGTTTGTCATTGATGCATGGGTAGCCTTTCTTTTGGTACGGTTGTTGGACATGCTTTTTTCCCCAAAAGGGACCTGTTAAAGATCATTTATTTGCTATTTGACTAAGTAGTTATGTTCAAACAAACAGGGTGCAGCTCGTGCATTATCAACTGTGACATCAGGCTCCAATTCAGTTTTGACATCTATCAATCTCCTCCCTACCAAGGTATCTTCAATTTCTACTGCAAATCAAAATAAGGGAGTTAATATTACCGGATCTCATGAGGTTCCTGGCAAAACTAGTACAGATGGGACATCTCCAGCTGCTGGAAAAAGTGGAAGTTTATCTCTTGATGTCTTAGCTAAAGCTAAGAAAGCCTTACAAATTCAAAAGGAATTGTCAGAAAAGCTGAAGAGGATTCCACTGGTATGGTTCAACCAAAGGGCAGCATTTTTTATTTCTGTAATTATTTTTAGGCTGACAAATAAGCTTATTTTGAATATCTTGATTCCACAGCCCAAAAATAGTGCTAGTTCAAGTACAGATGGTACACCGCAATTGATTCAGAAGGAGGGGGCTTCTGTGCCTTCCTCCACTTACACTCAGCCTGTTGCTTCTCACATAGCATCTGCTTCATCAGACTTACCAACCGGCGCCATGCCATCTGCTTTGCCTTCTTCAGTCAGTAATATGACTGCTTCTGGCATGGCAACTATACCCAATTATGAAGCCGTGAAACGTGCACAGGAACTTGCTGCAAAGATGGGATTTCGTCAGGACCACCAGTTTGCTCCTCTCATCAACTTTTTCCCTCGGCAAGTGACAACAGAAATTTCTATGCCACAGAAGCCTACAATGGCCCCGGTTCTTAGGTTGGATGCGCTTGGCAGAGAGATTGATGAGCATGGAAATGTTGTGAATATTACCAAACCGAGCAACTTGAGCACTCTCAAGGTTTTTGGATGCATTTTACTTTCTTTTATTGATTATCAGTGGGCTGTACTCTGCCTAAGCTCGTATTTTCCCCTTTTCTTTTATTTCAGGTCAACATCAACAAACAAAAGAAAGAAGCCTTTCAAATTCTTAAACCTGAATTTGATGTGGATTCAGAGTCAAATCCTCATTTTGATGCACGGATGGGTATCAATAAAAGTAAGCTTCTCCGTCCCAAAAAGATGAGTTTTCAGTTTGTTGA
The DNA here is from genome assembly GCA_900006705.1 of Sonneratia caseolaris. Lineage (NCBI taxonomy): Eukaryota > Viridiplantae > Streptophyta > Magnoliopsida > Myrtales > Lythraceae > Sonneratia > Sonneratia caseolaris. The sequence continues at coordinate 1,294,120 of CXYZ01007957.1, forward strand.
GGAAGGAAAATGGTCAAAAGAGGCAGAGATTATGAAGTTCAAGGTGCTTATCACTTGCCTTTCTCCCCTTTTGATTTCTTCATGTTACAGTACAATTGGCTAAGCTGTTCCTACTTTTTCCAGAGTCAATTTGGAGAAGCTAGAGCAAAAGAACAGAAAGCCAAGCAAGCTCAGTTGGCAAAGGCTAAGGCTGCACCAGATATCAATCCAAACTTGATTGAAGTGTCAGAAAGAGTTAGCATCAAAGAAAAACCTAAAGAAGAAATTCCGGAAGTTGAGTGGTGGTGAGCTTGCTTTGACAATAATTTTATTTATATTTCTTAAGTAACATGTCAATCCTTCGGTTAATAAAAGAAAACCTTAGGAGTTGCATTTTATGTGGAAGTAATCTTACTTTTTACTTTTTATTTCTGCTTCTGTTTATAAATCCATTCTTTGATGTATACTCTATATACAGTGCTTTTTATTTTGTTTATTTATTTATTTATAATTATTATCTATCCCTGACATTGTGAATTCGCTAGGGATGTGCCTATCCTGCATTCTGTTACTTATGGTGAAGTTAATAATGGAGCGATTGATGAAGGCAAACTGAAGATGGAGAAGATCACTATTTATGTTGAGCACCCTCGCCCTTTTGAGCCCCCTGCAGAGCCTGAACCTCCACCTCCTCAGCCCCTGAAGTTAACAAAGAAGGAGCAGAAGAAACTTCGTACACAACGGCGACTGGCACGGGAAAAGGAGAGGCAGGAGATGATTCGACAAGGCCTGATAGAACCCCCCAAACCCAAAGTCAAGATGAGCAATTTAATGAAAGTCTTGGGTGCTGAAGCAACCCAAGATCCAACGAAGCTTGAGATGGAGATCCAAACAGCAGCTGCAGAGCGTGAACAGGCTCATGTGGACAGGAACATTGCACGCAAGCTCACACCTTCTGAGCGGCGGGAGAAGAAGGAGAGGAAGCTTTTTGATGGCCCTAATGCAGTTGAAACTATTGTGTCTGTTTACAAGATTAATGAACTCTCACACAAGCAGACCCAGTATAAGGTTGATGTCAATGCAAAGGAGAACCGCCTCACTGGTTGCGCTGTCATATCAGAAGGCATAAGTGTTGTGGTGGTCGAGGGCAGAACCAAGTCCATCAAGAGGTATGGGAAGCTAATGCTCCAACGCATAAATTGGGCTGCTGCTGTGAAGGAAGACGAGGATGTGGAAGAAGATGAGGACAAGCCAGTAAATAAGTGTCTACTGGTGTGGCAGGGAAGTGTAGCTAAGCCCAGCTTTAGTAGGTTCTCTATTCATGAGTGCATGACTGAGGCTGCTGCCAGGAAAGTCTTTGCTGATGCCGGAGTAGGTCACTACTGGGATCTCGCTGTTAACTTCTCAGAAGATCAGATGTAGATTAGAGGATTAGATGGCAAGTTCTCTTTGGTAACATCCTTCTGGAATTCCGTGTGATCAGTATTACGTGTCAGGTGATTTTGGTACTAGACTAGGATTCATGCTTATTCTTGTCACATGGGCTTTCATTGTGGAATAGCCTTCTAGTATAACTTGTGATGGAAGGATTCTCCAAAAGGTGAGAAAAAGAACCTGTCATAACATGTTCGAGGTTTTCGATGGTCTGATGAGCCGTACAAGAGAGCCCTGCTGATGTCTCGAGACTGCAACTGTGTTTAAGAGAACCTACTAGTTTTCCCATCTGCTTCTATTGCTTTACCGTCCAAGAACATTTTGGCAGGGGATAGGGGATGCTGGAGATTGGTTTTGGCCCATGCCCATCACCTCTCGACTTTACTCTCTGGTTTGGTTCTATTTGCTTTTGCTTTTGCTCTTGCTTTTCTGACTTAGACGGCAATCGTGTAGCATCTCACCTTATTTTACTATTGATATGGCTTGGTTCCTTTTCTTTTATGTAAATTGGGACTTCAGGAGTTTGATTCTCGGGAATTGAGATATAAGAATCATAAGGAAGATTGGATTTTCATTGGGAAAGAATCTCTTGGTGATTATATGTATTTTCAGTTCATCAGTAATGTATGGTTGTGGCAGGAAATGGGACCGCTTGTCATTACCAGCCATGGGCTGGCTTAGTTTGACGTCTATTTTCATGGGTGATGGATGATCTTCGGATCTGATCAACAAGGGATGATTCATGATATGATATCTGAAATCATTTGGTACTTTGTGGGGCTATAATGTTATATAATAATTTACTAATTGATAACAATAAATCAAATTCGGCAGGCCGTCGATTTCATTTAATTTCTACTGGGGTTTGCCCTTTTTCGTTCAAGTGGATCCCGTCTGCTTCTATGGTTGGCTCCGGTCAATACGATTTTCTGACTTCAAGGTTCAATGCGATGATGGAACCCTACCGGGAATGGGATTCTATCCATCTAAGTTTAATTTTCCTAGCTGATGTCACTAATTGCATGAGAGATATTCTAGCCTTTTTACTTCTAAGGATTTTATCCAAAAGATTAACGTTTTTGTAAAAACAAGAAAGTCTGCCGGACATGAGAAAAATCGAATTTTAGGGAGCGTAATGCGACAGATATAAACTTTATGGTGCAATGTACACCAAACCCAAATCCAAAACGACGTCGCATCAATCGGCCTCCTACCCTCAGCTCGCCCCTGGCTCCGGACGGAGATTCAGCTGCGCTCCCGTTCCTGCCGACTGGTTGCTGTTGCTTGCGAGATTTTCGAGGGGGAGGGTAAATTAGGGGAGACCGAGGGACAGCCGCTCGGTGGAGATGTCGTGGTTCAGGTCGGCGGTGAGCAAGGCCGTGGAGGCTGGTAATCGCAAGAACATCGCTCGCACCGTCAGGGGCTACGCCGACACGGTCGTCCACCACGCCGGCCAGGCCGTAGCCGAGGGCGCCAAGATCCTCCAAGATCACATTGTACGCTCTCTGCTCTACGTCGCTTCTCTCTACAAGTTCTGTCTCTTGGGTCGTCTTTTCTTTCTGCAGTCCGGCCGATTCACCATCTCTCCGTTGCATCCGAAGTTCCGTATGCCTGCGACCTTTACAATATTTGTCCCAGATAATTGGGGTTCCAATTGTTTTTTTTTTTGTTTTGTTTCCTTTCTGAAATTTCACCTTTGGATGCCATTTTTGGCCTCTTACTTCGAGCTGCATGGACTTGCTTGCAGGGAACTCGGAATATTAGAAGTGTCAAGGAAACAGTGAAGAGATTGGAAGAAGCTGCTGTCTCTTATAGAGGTCCCGAAAGAGTTCAGTTGCTTAAGAGATGGGTAGCTGTTCTTAAAGATATTGAGAAGCTATCGGAAGGAGGCGAGAAGACCCTTGAGCAGCATCTGGTCTCTGATGAATCGAAGGATGGTCCAAAGCGTCCATCTCTGGTGAGTGAGCTTCTTTATATTATTGTTGTATGGATAGCACCAAGTGCCGCTACGTAGGACCCTCCTGAGGCGCTTTTAGTATCCTGAAATGGAAAATGATAAAAGTTCCATTCATTACGCTAAATGGCAATTAGTTCCTGTCCCGGACGAATTTATAGAAAATTACTTAAATTAATAATACTTTACTACTATGGGGATGAATGGAATTAAAAAAAAAACTCATTGGTTGTACCTCATGCATTTTTTTAAAAAATAAATGGAACGATTTTTTTTTGCCCAAAGGATCAAGAAAAAAATGTGTCCAGATTAATGAGTCCTGTTGTTTACTAGTTGTCACAGGTGCACACTTTTACAGCCTTCTTGTGACCGCTGTCAAGGTAGCTTTAGGTCTAAAATGTCAAACTTTGATATATATTGAGGGAGTTAATGAGGACGCATGGAGATTCAAGTCCAAGATTTCCTCTTGGATTTACTTTTGCCATCACTTGATAAAGAGTATGGAGCTGGCCCAACCTGCAACCTAAAATAGGTGCAGGTCTGTGTCCATTCATTCTGATGTTACGAATAATTTGTGGACATTTTTGACCAAGTTGTATACCCATAGAGTCATAGTGCCATTTTCAGGATCTTGAGATAAACCTTTAGATGGAAGCTGTAGAATGAATCCTATCAACAGTTATGTCAAATTAGATGATTAGTTGCAGGTTTTGGATCCCTCTTGCTAGGTTTTTTTAACTCTCAGTTGCTTCATACGTGTAGGTTCTGTATTATGATGCCGATATTGGGGGCAAACACATGAATTTTAAAGATGTATTTCTTCAAAGTCAGGCTCTGGAGGGCATTGTGTTGTCTATGGTATGCAGATATCAAAAGTTTTCTAGATGATTTTAACTAATAACAGATTGGTTGATCTGCGAATTATTTGTGAATGACTCTTTACTGCTAATAAGCTGAATGTACTTACTTCGGGCATATCTCAGATTCTTGAAGCCCCAAATGATGAAGAGGTATCTTTGCTTCTTGACATGTTTGGGTAAGCAGTACTTTTTGGAAGTTGGTTCTATATCGCATAAGCATGCTCAGGAGGCAAATACAGATGAATTATCTGGATTGAAATGAAAATTGGTGCGGCTGAAGTTTCTTTTTGAGGAATCAGGCCTTCTATTGATTAATGCCGGCTTCTTTTTTCTAACATGCATATCACAAAATAATAATTTCATTGTGTAGAACTATGATCCTTCAGAAGTCTACTGTTTCAGTTTCAGCCTAACTTTTGTCAGTTAATTATCATGCAGGCTGTGTCTTACTGGAAGAAAAGAAGTTCATAATGCAATTGTGAGCAGTATACAGGACTTATCACAAGCTTTCTCAGGCTATGGAGATGAAGTTTTGGTAAAGTGACAAGAAAGTAGTCTGGCATTAGCCTGACAGAAAAGACAAAACCTGTGGTTTATTGTATCTTTTACTTCCTCTTTCTCTTTGTGTCTGTCTAATTACTGGGATTATTAGCTTCCTTTTGTTGATGGTAGTAGCTCCTCGGGTCAGTATTTGACACTTTTTCACTCGTCAAATGTTTTTGAAGAATCATGATTTTATAATCCCCAATTATCTTTAATGGGAAATAGACCTTTCCAGGAAACAGAGGGTACATCGCCGCAAAAAGAGAAGGAAGGAAAAAGTAGTCATAGGCTAATCAATTGGCCATACATATTTAGGACTTTGCTTGAAGGATGGACTCTCTTGGATTATCTATTGCCAACATGATTTATCAGCCTGAAAGAATAAAACATTCATTTTACCAGAATAGTATTTGTCTAACTGAAACTTTTTGTCATTGCTCATATTTATGTTGGCTAGTGGGAGTAAATCTAGTCACATCAGTTTAAATTTCATGTAACTTTTGTTCCTATTCCATTAAAGAAAAGCAACTCTGGGCTTCTTCTAGGTTAAACGTGAGGAGCTGCTTCAGTTTGCACAAGGTGCCATTACTGGATTAAAAATTAACTTCAACTTAGTAAGGTATTATCTTTTGGACCGCACAGTGCTCGACTTTGTGTACATTTTACTCTATTCTCTTTTAGTTAGACTCTTGACTACCATGGGTCTATGTTCGCAATGTGCAATTTTAGCCTCAAACTATGTGAAGAGTGGTTGTATTCTGGTATTCTCATTTACATTTTTTTAATGGCAGCAAGGCTTGGTTTTATTCTTGACTAGTATTTAACATCTCTGAACATGGTGTTAGCAGAAAGTTAGATATAGTATACGTGCATCTCTGTTTAAATTCTAACCTGAATTTGATTGTTCACTCTCGTAATTGCTGATCCTTCTCCAGGGCTGACTTTGTCTGCGTGAAAAGTTGCTTGATTCATATATCTTGCTTGCAAGTGAATGTTGTGCAGTATTTTCCCAGAGCTTAGAGTTTTCAGTTTGAAGGTGTTACAATGAGTGATGGTCTGAATTGTTAGAAAATAAAAATGATGAATAGATTTTTGGAGTATTTCTCTTTGTTCCTTTTATGCCACATAGGGAGCTAATATTTATGAAACTTATTCATACATTAGAAATAAAAAGACTCATTAATAGAATCTGTTGCATAGTTCCTTGGGTCCCTGTCTTTCACTTTTGTTTTGTTTTGTAGTGCCTAATTATTCTTTGCAGATATTTCTCGTACAAACCTGAGCTAATTAGATCCTTTGCTGTTACAATAATCAAATAACACAAGGTTTGTTGCCTGTTCATATTTGGTCTTTGGCCTGCTTTGTGGCCACAGACTAGATGCTGAAGCCTCAAGATTGAAGAAAAAACTTGATGAATTGACAACTTTAAAGAAGACATCAGGTCATGCACCTGGAGGTTCAGAAGGAGCAACTTTACCCATGACCACGATTCAGGTAAGCCAAACTGTGGGTAGTAATCTTTGTCTCAATTCTCGGACAGTTGCTCAAATGCCATTATGCTGAGCATAAGGGGAGAATAAACTTCTCATTATCCATAAAGAAAAATTGTCAGAATTTAAACACTAATTTGCTAATTTGTTTAGCACTGTGTAGTATTTCCTATTGGAATTAATAAATTGAGCAGGTTGGGCCACTTTAATGTTCTTTTTCTGTGTGACTTGCTACCTCTTTTGCACAATACACGGGCATGTGAGCTGGATTGAAAGGATACTAAGGAAATCATCCCTTGTGCAAATATATACTACAGCCAAGTTGTTGAAGCATGCATTCTTATAGGAAGGATATATGACCCACAACTTTTGAATTATGATCTTTCTTTTATGCACATGCTGCAAATCAATGTCTGAGTCTGAATGTGACAGGGCCAAAAGTACACCAAATGAATTAAAATTTTGCATAGACAAATCATACGTATATATTATTTATGGCAATAGTACAAAACTGGGAAGAATGTCATTGCTGGTATCTTTTGCTGTGAGGGATGTTGGTCATGACAGTTATATTTAGTAGCATCCATCGTTAATATATTTTTGTCCTTGGATCACTTATTTCACTCATTTATTTGATGATTTTATCGCTATATCATAGCTCTTTCTTGACCATCTCCAATGAGCATTTGTCGAACATTGAATGTAGTTGCTGTGTTTATTTCTGTAGAATTTGAAGGAAGATCTTGCTAAAGTTCGAATTTGTTCAAGACTGGAAGGACTTTTACTCAAGAAGAAGTTTTTGAGCAATGGGGAATCTCCTGAGATTCATGTGCAAAAGGTGATGCTTCTCCGGCATATTTCTTCCACTGCAATGTATTTTGATTGCTATTTTTAGCCTTTTCCATTAACAGCCCGTATTAATTATTTGGATCAATATCAGTATCACGCATAGGCATTATGATGTATGCTGCACTTTGCTAGCTTTAAATTAAGTTCACGGGACCTCTTGCTGCGATTCACAATTATCCTGATTTTCATACATATATATAGTACTTACTCTCTGAAACTGACTATCAGGTTGATAAGTTGAAGGTGTTGACAGAATCTCTTGCTAGCTCAATTGGGAAGGCTGAAAAGCGCATTTTAGATAACAGGTATGATTTCTTTTGGGATTATGTAATTTTACTTTGAGATTTGACTTGTACATTCTTTTTCAGATCTCAAAAAGATGAAGCATTACATGTTCGTGCAACTAAAGCTAGCGAAATTAAAGAGAAAGAAAAGGTAACATGAAATGCTGCTTTGGTCTTCTTGTTTCCTCTGTAGCTCATTGTTTCTCTTATTTGTATAGTGGTCAATTGTCTTTCTGATTGTTCTTTTATTAAGTTTATTACATATTAGTGTAAGTACTTACAGAAGCAAAGAAAAGAAATAAAAATCTATATATACTAATAGAGTCTGAGATTGATTAGATTTTGTTTACATCAGTGTGCTTATGTATTCCTGTTGATGTTCATAATGTTTGAGCAATTAGTTTCATATATTCTGCCTATATAGGAAGTAGCTGCCGAGGTTGCTGAACTGGAGAAACAAAGGGATCAGCTTGAAGCTGAATTGAAAAGGGTTTTTTCTTCTGCTTGCTCACTTTCTGCTCTCAACTGATATTTAGATATATGTGCCAAATGAAGATTCAAATTTTTTTATTTTTAAAACACATAAAATTGAGTTTTAACACAGAGACTGCAACATTGTCCCTGTGCTTATTCTTTTCTGTTTGTGCATTATTGTCCAATGCTTAGGTCAATATCTCCTTGGCTGCTGCTCAAGCTCGCCTTCGCAATATTATGGAAGAACAAGATCAATTTGATGAAGCAAACAATAAGATTACTGCACACTTAAAAACTAAGGTTTGCCTCTTGTTAAACACTCTTTTCTATGAACAATGAAAATTTTACTAAATTTTCATTTTACAAATTGTCAAATATATGAAAGATTGCTTTGATTATAGGAAGATGAGCTGTCAAAATCTGTTGCATCTTGTAAGATTGAAGCAGAGGTACTAAGCACATGGATTAACTTTTTGGAAGACACCTGGATTCTTCAGAGCAACTATGCTGAAGTTCAGGAGAAGCAAGTAAAGTATGGACTTATAACTTTGCTCCCACTGACCCAAGGCTGCTGCTGCTGCTGGCCCTTCTATAAATTACAGAAAAATATCCCCTCAAGAACTGCTGCTTTAATTAACGTATTCCTCTGCCTGAATTTCTAGTGATGAATTGGAGAAGCATGAGGAATATTATGTGAACCTGGCTATTCAGCTTCTTTCCTCTTATAAGGTATTTGACATGTTCGTGACCTGACCAAGTTTCTGCCCAGGTCCATCTAACTTATTCATTTTCTTGTCCCTTTAAAATTGAGCAAGAAAATGAAATGGCCATTGTATTCTGTGTGGATAATTAACTCTTGTTTATCTTGCCATGTCTGGTGGTACAATTACTGATCTGATCAGCTTTTCGACTTGGCCCACTCCTACTTTCATAAATGTATTGGTTCATATTTCATTTTACAGAGTGAGCTGGGACCTTCTATCATCTGCATCAAAAAATTTGTGGAAGACTTGAAGAACTTGAGCGAAGGGTAGTTTATAATTGTACAGAATGTGAAAAGGTTCTGCTTTTGGAGTTGTATCACATTTTATTTTTAACTAATGTTATTCATCAGATATGGAAGGTCAGAAGAGATATCTTCTGCTGAGGAAAAGGACCCCAATGTACCTCACCCAAGGAAAAATCTCGAAAAGAAGTATTTAGAATATGAAGTCAAGGTAGTATTTTCTATTGCTAAATTTTATCAGGTTTCAGAGTTATTAGCATCAGGGTTATGCCATTGTGAATTAATTACCAGTTAATGGTTTGGATCTACCCTTTCCAGATTGTTACCATGTTCAGTATAGTGGATAACATGAGGGAACAATTTTATTCTCAGCAAAACAAAATTTCCAGGTGAGGTTTAATTGTTCCTGCACTGTTATCCCTATTATTGTCTAGTTTTTCCCTAAGTAACAGCATAATTTTTCTAAACATCATGGTTTGGGACTCACTGTTGTTCCAGGAAAGATATTTCGAGAGTGAAGGAGTTGCTAGATGAAGTTGAAAAGTTGAGAGCAGAATTTGAATCCATTGAGAGACCGAACGTAGAAATTGAGACTCCAAGCCCCAAAGGAGAAACATCAAGTCCAAAGGCCGAGACACCAAGAGAGTTTCATCCAAAAGCTCCACCCCATTCCTTGGCAGTTGGTGCCCCTGAAACTGCAAAAGCTGGGGCTGATAAACAATCAGGGTCTCCTACGGTGAAAGTAGACCGGGTTTTAGACCCTGATGCAGAATTGGCAAAGCTCGAGTCTGAGTTTGGAAAGGCTGGTCAAAGCTACTCTGCAGAGGAGATCAATGACTGGGAGTTTGACGAGCTTGAGAGAGAATTGAGATCTGCTGATTCAGGGAGTAGCAAGTAAGCCTGTTTATATTTCTCTGAAGTGCAACTATTTTTTTATGGTATAAACAAACTGAGCAGCAGTAGGACAAAGTTTCAGATTATTCTTCTGTATATTCTTCAGCTGTCTGTTGTAATAGTTTACTGGGGGAAAAAATGCGACGATCAAATATGTTTAAAATTTCTCACGCACTTCTGTTAATAAAGTAAGCGACAGTGGTTTGAAAGTGCATAGAGCAGAGATTGTGGTTAGCATTTCTTGCCTGCGTATAAGTGGTATATCAGCAATCAGAACTGAAGCTTTGGAAATGAGGAAACAAAGAGGCAGCCTCAGTGGGGTAGTAGGAGTGTTGCAATTTTGATTTGCCCGACAAGCTATACCTTATATGAAAGTCTTGGGAGCATTGTTCCGTCTTTTGTAGGGCAGAGTAATTGTCAAGGACCCTTAGGTTGTCCTACCCAAAAAGGGTACATAGGATAGTTGGTCGGGAGTAGGAGGACCCTGATGACCAGAAACTTATGTAAAGAAAATCGTCAGATTCCAAAAGAAAAATGGAACCGCCAAAAGTTTTGGCTCCGTTTGGGATATGTTCTGTTTGATTACTTTTGGCTTTTCATGTCTTTCTCTGGTGCTTGCGTGATTGCCGCCGTCAATGGAGCCCCGGTGTTGAAGGCCTCAACTGAGGTCTCTGCCATAGGATCGGGGATCCTCCGGCATCAATCCTTGGCAGTTTAAATGCCAATCAACGCCGTGGAGGTAGCTGGGTTCCCTGTCCGATGACCCTTCGACATAAACTGATGTAGGGAATCCGGGATGACTCAAACAAGACCTTATAAAGTAAAAAATTCTAGATTCTGAGGTAGTGTAAGTCTTCTTTTTATTTTGCTCAGATGTTCGTGTGGGATAAAGCTATTACCTTGCCGAACGAGCCTGTTATTCTCGAGTAAATATCAGAGCTCAACTTCCTACCACTACAAAACATGCTCGAGAAAAGACAGATACAGAAAGCTGGTGTGCTATACAGCACACAAGTGCAATGAACACTAAAAGAACAGGATTGGCACTCGTCAATCCCTAAAATGGTGACGAACCATCACATTATCACTGTGGCAGATATCCCAACAAGATGTCATTTTTTAAAATTCCATATGCACCTTAGACACACATTCTTCTACCACAGTCTATACGATGAACCCCCACCGTTATGTTAGGAAAGGTGAATACGGGAGACCTACTAGTGACCTGACGAGAGTCGTGCACCTCTTTGATCCACTCAGGTCTGAAACAAATAATACAAAACACATGAGGAGATAATTCTCAGTGATAAACAAAAACAAGATGCTGTGCCAAAAATTTAGTACCTGCTGATGTGTAGGCAGATTTTACCCGTCTGATTGTAGTTTTACTGTAATCTGCATTAACAAATCACAGATAAAAACTTGTCCTTTTTTTGTACTACAGGATTTAATCCTTGCACAAAGCAACATATGATAAAACCTCGTTTAAGTACCTTAGTTTTCTCGTTCTTTCCAATATAATGCCATAATTGCTTGTCCCTCATTAGTTCTTTGCCAGCCCACCAAAGATGAGTAGCATCCACTCGTAATTGTTTGACCCCTAAGATTTACAGAAACATGGTGATTACAAGATACGCTGAGAAGGCTGGTAAATAATGGAAATCTAATCTAATCAAACGCTTCACAACTGTAAAAGCCATCCAAAGGCCACAATTTGGGGAGAAAAAGGAACCAAAATCACTTCTGGAATTGTAAATTTTAGCATACTCTGAATTATTATTTCAGAGCAATTAACTCTGGCTGTGCATATAGTAGTAGTAAGGATCTATATAACTCATTTTTTACATGAAAAAACAAGGAAAACGCTGAATGTTACATGATTGTTTCTTCAAAAACAGAAGGAGGACATGTGAAAATGAAAATATGGATGTATAACTTAACTAGAAATTAAACCGCACCCTACTAATGATCCAACAGCATCAAATGCGTCGGAAGTCTTGTAAAATCTACCAAATTTATGCACCCTTATCTGAAGAGGAAATACCTGCCGCAAGCAGCTGAAGCTGTTTGGAATCAGATAAACCCAACAACTGATAATTCACATTGAGTTCCTTCTCAACTGCTTGAACTTGAGCTCTCAAGACGTTATAGAATAGCGGTTTCCCATGTAGAACCTGGTCCTGCCAATACCAAATCCAAGAAGCTCGAAATCTAACCGGGCATCATGTATTAGAAACTGTAAATTTCCATTTCTTATCCTTTCATGAAGTAAACGTAACAAGCAGTCATCGACTTTGCTCCCATTGCAGGATCTTAAAAATGCACGATGAGATCGCCTAGTTGCATCACACATAAACACACAGACCTTTGATGCATAAGCTTTGGCTTCTGATAATGCTCTGATCAAACCAATCGCTGCAAAAAAAAAAAAAAGAAGGGAACTCAATTTCGGCAAGCAGTTTCTCATGAATTCGGAATACAACGCTGTTTGAAAACGGACAGATTACTTCTTTCACATGTATCACCTTTCTTATCGCCATATAGAGCAGCGAGGGACGGCTCGAGCTCAAGAGAGAGGCAGTCAATCTTCAGCTGCAGATTGGCAATTTGTAGAATCTCCCGGAGAATCCCTTCTATCGGCGTAGAGCCCTGACAATCGTAAAGGAATTCCTTCTCCCCATCGCCCTCTCCGTGTTTAACGTGCAGCCGCACCATTGGCACTTCACCGTGCTTCTCCGACCGATCTTGAGCTGCAACTGGAGAGAGAGAGAGAGGCGCAGTTGCCTCTTCATGCACCAGGTGCATGCAGATATTCCCTTCCGTGGGCCTACAAGCCGGCTTATTGGAGAGATTTATGGGCCTACCCGAAAGCCCAGCCCAATCTGAGAGGGCAAACTGACATTGTAATGGGCCCACAAACTGGCCTGGGATTTCTAGGTCTGATGCCCTTTGAATATACGCGCGATCCAAGTCCCAACCAATGTCCATTAGGGCTGGGCGGCCCAAATAAAGACTATACGGATCTCTCAGCCAACAGGAATCAGATAATTCACCGTCGGAGAACTAGTCATGGATCACATCATCGGAACTCAAAGGTAACAAGAAGGAATTCTGGAAACACTGTAGAGTCCAATGGACTTCAGAGACAAGTTGGGCTACTATTGGATAAAACTCTTCCAGCCAATTTCATTCATTCAACCATGGATAAAGCATCGATCTACCTCGATGTTTCCTTTCCGTCGCCTGTTATTTCACATATGGAATTGGATCAGATCATCAATGAACTTTGATCATACAAGACAAACGACATCGAGTTAGAAGGAGAAGACAGGCCACGGTGACCTTCCCGAAATCGCTGACCCATGGAACAGATCCGACAGGCAATTCTCGAGACGATCGGTCCCAAACCTGACGAACTCTTTGACAAGGCCCCCGTCCACCTCCTTTAGCAGACCTAGGCATTCCTCACAGAATAAATACCCTATAGCTTCCTACAACTTTCTTTGCTATTGAAACCTTAATCTCATCCCTCAGCTTCCCATCAGGAACCACCCAAGGGCCCTGCCTTCGATACGCTTCTTCGAATGCAGAGTTGAATTTCCGAAAGCATAGCATCACCTCCTCGGCTGGCAATCTTGTGGGTTTCTCTGAACCATCAGCAGAGACCTCTGGATCCGGCAGGCAAGAAAGGACCCTGGTCCATGCCTTGGCCTCGTAGCTGAAAGTGTATTGCCGAACTCTCCTCTCATGCTGAGCAATCCACTCATCTCCAAGGAGGTACTTCAGGTTTGTTGTGCTCACCTTTTGCACTATGTAGTGTAGGTTGTTGGCCAGGAAGAGATAGGATAAAGAAACATGCTTGTACCACTCAGCCTTCACATCAAATTTGCACAATAGGAGGAGGATCAACCACGCGATTCGGTTCGAAACTGGAGATGCTGGACAGCCACCAGAGCTAGGATTACTAAAATAAGACTCAGGCTATTGTAAAGTCCCATCAGGATGCGGATGATCAGCTAGAATGTCCGAGAGAGTCACACTTTAAATCATCTGGGAACAAATGAACGACATGACGGATTCCATGAGAGGGTGGATGGATCCCGCCTCCAGGGTCAAGAGTTTTTGATGAGTCCTTCTGAATCGCAGCCTCGTATTCGGAGAGGATTGTTTGGACTGAGTTCCCCCGCTGGACCAACGAGGAGAGGGCTTGAAGTTTGACTGTTGCAGTGGACTTGAAGCCAAACAAGTAGTCGAGTTCGGGCCACAGCTCCGATAATGCTTCATAGAGTTTTATTAGCTGATAAATTCTCGCCAATGGCCCCTTAGATTTCGCCACTAGTTCAGGGAATTTGAATAGGATGATTGCGCCACCTTTTGTAATTTCAGAGAAGCACGACTCTCTCTTACTGTGTTTGGTGAAGCAAAGACATGGTCACACAGAGCTCTCTCTCCTCGAAAGAGTGTCCTCACTGCAACCTTCGAAGAGCTCAGCCAAGCCTTAATTAACTGGTCCCCGTGATTCCAAGCTCATCTTTTGGATCTGAGACAGCTTGAGCAGTTCGATCCCGAGCTGGAAAATGCCCTCATCGACAATTGACTTCCTGATAACGTTGTATATCTTGACGCACTCTTTCCCATACCCAGCGCCTATCATGCAATGAGCAATGGACGTCAAGTCCGACATAGCTCGCTCGGTCTCAGCAATCGACTCACGAGCCTTTCTTAGCCCATGATCCATATTATCATCACTTACTTCTTCCTCTTCTTCTAGTTCTTCCTCTTTGCTGTTTTCCGATGATTCAAATTTGCTCGACTGGTTCGAGGACCTTGTCAAGAGTGACTCATGGTCTAGCTTGTCCCGGCTCAAGGAAAGGCTATGGTACATCTTCTCGGGCCGTTTCATGGCAGCTTGCATCAGGGTCTGAGCAAGGACGAGCTTGTCGCTCAAGCAGCGGTGGCTGGAGACGAGGAAGGAAATGCATGGCTCCTTGAAGCTCGCAGACCAACCTGAGGAAGTCCTTGGCCTCCCTCCACTGTGGTGGAAGAGGGAGATGAGCTTCGGCTCCAAGGAGGAGTCGATGTACAACTTGGCGATGACGGGGACAGCTTTTCGAATGGCCTCTTCAGCTGCGGCCAAAGAAGTGCAAGAGCTTATCGTTTGATGCAACCATAGTTTTTAAAACCGGACCGGGCCGGCCGGTTCGACCGGTTCGACTAGGAACCGGCCATTCCCCCGGTCCGGTTTCCCAAATTAATCCAATTGCACTACAAATTGGATAAGCTCCGGTCGAACTGGCCGGTTCCCGGTTGAACCGGTAAACCCAACAAAACTGGTGAGAAAACCGGATTAATTAAAATAAAGTAAAAAAAAATTAAAACCTTAGCCTTAGGTTTTCGCAGCCTCCTCCCGTCCTCCCTCTTTCAGCAAGTGAAATCTAGGTTTTCAGATCTGAACTTTACAGCAAGTGACAACAGCAGCAATGGGGGCGAACCTCTCCCTCACGGCGCAAGCAGCAACGACAACGCTCTCCTCCACAGCAGGCAGCAGTGGCGGACCTCTCCCTCATAGCAAGCAACAGTGACAGCCCTCTTCTCCATAGCCGGAGGCAACAACAATCCACTCGTTCCTCCACAGCAAGCGTCAGCGGCAACAACGTCAAGCCTCTCAGCTCCACAACAGGTACAACATCTAGCCTCTCGCCTTTTCCAAAGCAGGTGACAGCAGCAAGTGCTCCAATGCAGGTGGTAGCAACGAGCCTCACGGCTCCACAGCAGGTGGCTGCAACGAGCCTCTCCTCTCCTCTCCTCCACGCAGGCGACAGCAGCAAGCAGCAACAACGAGTTGCAGCAGTGGACCTTCTCGTCCAGGCGGCGGCGGCAGCGACAGCAGCGGCAAGCTAGCAACAGTAGCGGTGCTCCCAGTGTTAACGTAAGGTATTTTTTTTTAATTTGATTGATTTGCTAATGTTTGATTAAACACTCTGATAGTAAAATGTATATCATTTTGTTGTAAATTATGGTATTATATATGGTATTATGTCGTTTTATTATTAATATTATTTATTAATCGTGCGGTTCAACCCATTGAATCTCGGGTACGACTCATGGACCCATTAATCCATGTCTTGACCGGTTTCCGGTCCGGTCCGGTTTTAAAAACTATGGATGCAACCCCGTGAGTTGCACCGTGTATTTTGATAAATTTACCTGTGTAATAGCAAGCAGAGATAGTATTAATTACTTACAATTTATATAAGTAAAATTATGGAAAATTTCCATCGGTAAAAACACAGTTAGCAACTTAGCATCTCTGTATTGCGCGATAACTGCTCCATAGACTAGGGTGGTGTTTGATTGAATATTAAAATCAAGATTTTGGAGACTAAGTGCTTTAATTTTTAATTTGTACTAATGTAATGAAAAATGCTTAATTGTTTCGCACTGTCCCTATAAAATGCCACAGAACTTTGCCCATTTTATTATAAGATTTTTTTTAAATAACGAAAAAACAAAGGAGCAATCTGGGAGGACTAATTCCCGGTAGTGGTGGCTCCATCACCAACAACCACACTCGCTGGTAAGGTACATAGACGCCACACATATTATACTACTATCACTACTTATCAGGCCAACAGTTACATACATTTTTCCTCAATCTGACCTGGTCAGCCTTGCTGGGGAGCTGGCAAAGTCATGGGCCAAAAGCTGTGGTTGTTTACCCCCGCATCCCTCCGTGCAAAGGGATTCGGGAGCTAGCAAGCATGTGGATATCCAAAATGTGTTAATTGCTCGGAGAACCCGACAATCGACAAATTTAGCCTCAGAATGAATGGCTGTTAAGCAGGAGCTATCAACCCAAGCACACGTCACAGCAAGAGTTAACAACTGATCCTAGCGAGCACCATGGCTTAGATGATAAACTTCACTCATTGTGTCAATGACATTGCACGCTCATTGCTCAAGACTAAAATGCCGATGTGGCAAGGTTCAACCACATTCACATTGCGATGATACAAGTAAAATGACGTGTAAATCTTCTAGAAGAGTAGTAGGACGTAAAGAAGATTTTGGCTTCCACTGTCTGCAGTTCTCTGCCCCCCTTCAAGTTGAATTGTGAATTAAATGACTCACACTCGATGTAGTGTACATTAGAACCAGTGTCAGTTTCAAGCTAAACCTATAGATAGATGATCCTTATTAAGGTAACAAGGCCCCCATGTTCTTCGGCAACATGAGAAACTATTTTGTTGTAGTTTTACTGACTATTCCTCATCTACATGAGGAAGAAGGATCACGGGACATTTGTGACAGAACTCCTATTTCATCTCACTCTTCATTTTCCGACTCAGGTGTCATATTATGCACCAGATAGACCACAGTGGATGCAATTAAAGAGAAACAGTACTATCGAATATGTCTAGTACAATAAATCAGCCACTCTTTTAGGCAACTGGTATCAACTCAAGTTCAACAGCAAAATGAAATTAAGCCCAGAAACATCATAGAGAATCCACCAAAAAAATATTTTGAGTCACAGACAGCCAAAATTGACAACAGCTGGACTTAATGCACACCTGAAGATGCCCTAAGCCATGAAGAAGATCTAGACCTTGATGGCATATTTACGTAAGGGGAAGTACATCTCTTTCTTCTTCTGTTTCTCTGTCTTTATAGCCACCTGAATAAAGGAACATAGAAAGAATTCCAGACTTGAGGCATATCAACAGAGGTAGATAAATTATCCAACTAAAAAGATGAGGCACAAAATCTGAGCTCCATTGCCTGATGGCAGAAGCACAATGAGGAGTGACAAAAAATCTCGTGAACACTGTCAACAAAATATTGAAATAAGCATCACCTGACGCTTGGTAAGCCTCCTCCTGATGGCTCTGGTCTTCTTGGGACGCAAATCGAGGGGCAAGAACTTCTTGTTCTTGTAGGCTTCCCTGAGAGCTGCCTTCTGCTTCTGTGAGATGACAGTCAACACCTGGGCGATTGATAACCTCACCACCTTTCTGTATTGATTAATTTGAAACAGCGAATTCGGAATGCATCATTCAACTCGATAAAAACTACCATAGAAGAATGGTAAATATCCATTAGCTTATCAAAACAAACCTCAAAAAGATACACATGAACAAAGCCAGTGAATGAGCTAATGAATAAATGAGCATCAGAAGATATCTACCAAATAGGGAAAAATAAATTTAGAATTTCAAAATACAAGCAAGTCAATACATTGATACAGAAACCCCGAATCCATTTAACAATTAGCCCAAAAACAGCTTACTATGATTCTTAAGAGAAACTATTTCGAGCTCGGTTCACATTTATTTTCCTGGACAAGGAAAATATCATAATAGCATTAAGAGGATATTGCAAGTTCCCCAAACTAAGTGGAAGCCATCGAGCCATGCACACAAGTGATTATGTTTATCCAAGACGCAAAAAATTACAGAATTATCAAAGCAGACTACAAGCTGGGATCCTTGCCAACGATTACTAAATACCAGGTCTGTACACAAACACAGCCACTTACATCTTGGATAGCTTGTTTGGGGCGCCTCCAGTGACCTTAGCCACGCGGAGGAGAGCGAGCTCGGCCTTGAGATCCTTAAGCTGGTTCAGTAGATCTGCCCTCGTTTTATGCCGCAGCTCGTGGACCTTAATCCTCGCTTCACGAGCAAAAGACAAAGATAAACTAGAAGCCAAGAAATCGAAGACCAGTAGCACTGGAAGCTAAGCAATGTAGGAAACGGAGATACAGCTTGATCAGTACCCATTGCTGTGCCTCTAAGGTCTGTGACAGGCTACGGCTACTTCCGCGAAGACGAAGAAAACCCTAGCGCGGGAGGGTTGGCGAAGTTCGGGTTTAATATTATATAGTGCTGGCAGTTTACTGGGCCGAGCTGTAAATTTGAAATGGGCCTATCAATGCCAACGAGGATTGTTAGTTATTGGGCCAATCGCGGCCCACTAAATGGCTTGGCCCATTCCTTTTGTGGACGAGAGAAAGTCGAATTGAATTATTATCTGGTATAAGGCTTAGGGCAAACAGAATTTCTTGTTCTATACAGCAACTTTATTTATTTATACTTTGAACATTCAGAACCAGATGAGTTGGAATTCCATTTTACATGCACAGCTGCTCAATCAAGTCCGACATAACCCGTAGAACAAGTGCTTTGATACATTATGTGGTCATTCAGACAGGTAGACGTTGAACTGGTAAACCGTGTCGACCCCATCAGTTGTCTGAGAGTGCACATCTCGAAGGCTCTCCATGGTCGTGAACCCCTTGGCATGCTCATACTTTCCTGTCCCACCGATCACTGCCACCTGGGAAGCCTCCGAAGCCATCCGGTGGACCCCGAAGAGGCTGATCGTGTCCTCCACCACATCAACATGTTCCTTTCCATGTAACATGACTGTCGCAGCAATCGTATGGCTGGTGCCGTCCAACGAGCTGGCCATGTAGAAACCCTGTGCTCGCCCGATCACTGAAGACCCCAGCTCGTGCCCTTCGGTCAGCTCGTCATCGAACACTGTTATCGACCCGAACAAGAGCTGCTGGAGGGTGCCGTCAGCAGGCAGCTGACCGGCGGATACAAACGGTTGGTTGCCACCGCCCGGGACCTGGTTGTTGTTCCCGGTGTTCTGGATCACAGTGTTGGATCGCAACTGAGCCGCGTTCAGGCCGGCAATGAACGGCAGGTTTTGGTTGTTGATGATGCCGTTGACGTTGGGGATACGCCGGAGGTTGCCATTCACGAATGGGACACCTCCGATAGGCGGGAATATGTTGTCGCTCGGCTTCGAGAAGGGGACCCCGGTGATGCCCGAGGCAGCTATGATCCCGGTGACCACCCTCGCAGATGGGCTCGTGCCTCCTAAGACGTCATGCATGAAGAAAGACAGTTGAGGGTGTCCAAGGTCGGGTTTTGCGGCCGCTCCACTGGCTGCTGACACAGGTACGCCTGGCCCAGTCGGCAACGTAGGTGCGGGAGTGGTTGTCTGAGGGACAGGGATCTCAGGCGCTGGTACAGTGGAATCAGACCCATCGGGAAGAGCCGGATCCGCAGGCACTGCCCCGTCTGCGACCACGGAGGTCGGGGCAACAACTGGGACATGCCCATTCGGCAGAGAGGAGCTGCCGGAGGCCTGGTCGAGTGGACCCACCTCGTCAAGGACCCGAACCGAGCCGGCACATCCAAGGGTGATGACCAGGAGAATGATGACGGGATTGAGAGTTGCTACTGCCATTGAAAGGGTCGATTTGAACTTGAAAGCAGGACTGGAGTGATCAGTGTACATTGTGTTCGTTTTCGAATCGGTGAATGCGATCACCTTATATAGGACGATGTGTCTCTCAAGCCTTTACCTGTGAAGGTGGAGCTGTTGACGAGAGATGGAACTGTTGAAGAACCCCGATGTAATATATCTTAGTGCTTCTGTTGATCGAGCGTGCATGGAGCAGCCACGTAAGCGCATTGCGTACTTTTTAGTGATGATGATGGTATAGCACGTAGGGCTGCCACTCTTATCATGGGAACTGCAAATATGTTAATCTCCCTTCACAATAGATGCTTTTATGCACGCTTAAAATCAGAAAACAAGGCACGAATCCACGTCTCAGTGGGCCCAAAAATTTTATACAAATATTTCATGTTTTCTGAATCCAATAAAAATAATTATTTTTAAAATTTTATTTTTATAATTTAAAATAAATTATTTATATAAAATAATTATTAATATATTAATTATTAATTTTTTATAAATATCATTTTTTATCATAAATATTATTATTATTTTTACTTTATCTACCAACACCACCGGATATCTAAGGTATCTCAAAAACTCCTACGTAACCACCTTTTTTTTTTGTGTCATTTTTAGGTCATTCCAGGTTTTGACGGGTGCACCGGTGATTCTTATCTTCGGGTGAGGAGAAAATCGGGATGAAGATGCAGCTGTAATTACCCTTCATTTTCACCTATTCTTCTACCGTTGACCGGCGGCCAAACAAGCTGGCCACCCCTGTCCTCGAGGTGAATGACGGGTGCGTACCAGCAGATGACGTGATTATGAGATGATGACAATGATTCCAAATATAACCTATATGTGCACACGCGCATGATACCTTGTTTTCTCCATGACCCTATTATATAGAAATGTCAGTATTGTGATTTTCATGAAAAAATAATAAATTTAATAAGATAGAAAGTATTGAAAAATAAATGAATTGAATTATTTAAATTTTAGATACTAAATTTCTTAATATCACATAGAGGTATAAAACGATTAATCTAATCTATGTCAATCTTCAAAGTTGAAAAGGTACAATAAGGGGCTGATCTGAGTGCTCTTGTGCCAAAGATGAACATGGCTAAGCCATTTTCCCGAAACTGTGAGAGGTAAAAATGTATAAGTGAAAAAAGAAGAAGTAATATTATTAGATTAAATTTCTTTTTAATCATTCAATTGAGCCTCCAATCACGCTTAATCTTTGATGGGCTTTTTAATTGTGGGAGAGATCATGTGCTGTCTGCATCGAGCCTGTGCAAAATATCTTCCTCAGTATTGAATGGGAATGAATATGATCTAGATCGAGGACAGGATTTGATGTGAATGTGACAATGGGTCCATATTCCCACCAAGGCCTCTAAAGGTAAAATCACGTGGAGACAGTCAGGGCTTCATCGACGGGCGTGGCCAATTTTGTGTAGTTGTGCCCATGTCCGTTGTCACGGTCTCTCCATATTTCATTGGTCCACCTTTATTAAAGTCACTTGGCGAGAATGCCCACAAACCGGTTCATCGCCGACCGACCGGTCCACGCCGGTTCGACAGCTACCGGTCATTCATCGGTGTCGCGGTCCCTTCAAGCTTATTTATTTCGTCACCTCGGTGGCCGTTTCCATTCACCCGCTTAAATCCCTGCTCCCTGTCTCCTTTTCTTACGACCCTCGGCGATTTACACTCTGTCTCTGTCTCTCCACCCAAACCGGCAATGGCTTTGGAGGTCTGCGTCAAGGCAGCCGCCGGCGCGTCCGACAAGCTCGGAGACTGTATGTTGTTTCGCTGACCTCTTCAATGGCGGTGTTTTGATCTTCCGTGTGGGGTCCTGTCCTGATTCAATGTTTGTTGATTTCATTTGTCGTTCTTTTGGGTTTTCATCAGGTCCGTTCTGTCACCGAGTTCTCTTGACTTTGGAGGAGAAGAAAGTCCCCAACAAGTTGCACCTCATCAACCTCAGCGAGAAGCCCCAATGGTAAGTCTCCATCGAGAACCCATCAAAGCAACTCTTTAATTAGTTCCTAGCCCTTGAAGGTCCATTAGGTGGGACTTTCGGAGAATTTTCATGAGCGATGAGGTGTCTAGAATGAGTGATTTTTAGTACTAATCGCATATGATGTCGTGATAGCATGACACAGATCGTTTCCTTTAAGGAACTGTTGGAGTAATCTGAAGATCATGTTGGTCATGGGGTACCTTGGGTTTGTATGTTTTCATAAAAGCTGATACCTGTCAGATGTTGCTGGGAGTTGATTGTTTCCCAATATTGTTGCCTAGAAGACTCTGAGAAGGATAATCCCCTGCTTTCCAATTGAAAGGAAAGGTGAGGAATTGTCAAATCTGATGGGAAAGAAAAATGTGAAGCAGTGGTAATAAGTTCAAAGACGACACAAATGATACAACTTTATAGACCAGAAAGTCAGAAAAGGAAGACTCTCAGGATATGGAAATAAAAAAAGGGACAGTCAGGAACCACAAGGAATGGTGATTGCCCTTTTCTCCTTGAATCATTATAATATGTGTCTCCTGCGTAATATATAAACTACACAGTTGGTTTCTGATCAGCCCGGTGAGTTTTATCATCTGGGACTTGGAATGGTCTGAAGAGATAATTTGTGACAATCGTCTGATAGGTTCTTGGACATCAGTCCAGAAGGGAAGGTTCCGGTCATCAAGATTGAAGATAAATGGGTGGCTGACTCTGATGTGATAGTTGGGATTCTCGAGGAGAAGTACCCCGAACTCGCCCTCACTACTCCTGCTGACTTTGCCTCTGTGTAATCCTCTGCCCTGCCCCTCCTATCTTCCTCTTGCTTCTTTTTGTCTGGGAAAATTGGTCTGATAACTATGTGCCTTATTTTTCTTGATATTTCAGGGGCTCCAAGATATTCATGTCCTTCGTGAAGTTCGTGAAGAGCAAGGATGCTAATGATGGGACTGAGCAGGCTCTGCTTGATGAACTGAAGGCCTTGGACGAACATCTCAAGGCTCATGTACTGATTTTTGTGATTTTTGTGATTAAGTGAACATCATCATATTGACAATGAATTTTTTTCCTAGATGCTGGAAAGCTTGGACTGATAATTCTTTTGGGTGGTATCAGGGCCCATATATTGCTGGGGAAAAGATAACTGCAGTTGACCTGAGCTTGGGACCAAAGTTCTACCATCTCGAGATTGCTCTTGGTCATTTCAAGAAATGGAGTGTCCCTGAAAACTTGACACATGTCCACAGCTACATGAAGGTATACAAACTCTTCCATTCTATAGAATGCGGACTTGGTTTCATGTACTGCAGTTACTAGAGCAAACTCTTCCTTTTCTTTTGCTACAATATGCCCCTTTCTGCAGCCTGTATGAAGGTGCAATAAGATAAGCCAGAGAGCCTTTCTTCAAATACGTGAGATAGCAGATTGAACTTTTGGACCCTCTTACCTGATTGTACTCCACTAATGTCATACGACTTAAAGGTCATAAGCTCTGAGATTATATTCTGAAGCTAGTAAGTCTTCATCAATCCTGTTTGTGGAACGTAATGAAGCTTTAGTAGCCGAATTCCTAGGGCAAGACCGTGTCCCTTTTAAGCAAGTGTCAACTTCTCAAATTGGAACCTGAATTCAGAAAATAAAGCTTAGCCAGTACCAGGAAGCGGACTCTGTATTCAAGGTCTGAACTTCCTCCTATAATGTATGGTCTTATTGTCTGAAAAGCTGAACATCATCGTATTCTTCTTGCAGTTGGTCTTTGCTCGGGAATCATTTGTGAAGACCAAGGCACCGGCAGAGTATGTTATCGCAGGATGGGCACCGAAGGTCAATGCATGAATTAACAATACTACTAGACTGTAGAGTTCTTTGTGAGGACTCCTACTTGTTGAAAGTAAGGGGGAAGAGCTGTGCATCTTTAGCAATTGAATATAAGAGTGCGGGTTTGTCGGATCTTCTTCCGTTTCTTGCACTGATTAAATGAACGATATCTATTAGCTATAATGTTACCGTTTTTCAGTTTTCTTCTTGCTTTGAATGGTGTGGTTCCATTGTCCAGTCCAATGGGGAATGCTTTATCAGGAAACTCGGTTCTTTTGATTCTTGATCCATTAAAGAGCGTGCTCTATAATGGTGTGGTTTCATTTCGCACGTTTAAGCTTAACCCGAAGAATGGCATGGTAAGGACGACACGAGGTTACAGTGCATACAGTTTTTAACTCAAAGTTAGCATTGCATCAATCAGTGAAATTCTGGAAAACATAATGGAAACGTAAATGAAATGGTTTTGTAGTCTTGACGGTGCCCCGGAAGAACATAACTCGGGCCTCTGTAAGCCCAAGAAGTTGACTTTGGGCTATCTTATCTATGATCTTTATTGAAGAAAATCCATCGTAAAATGCTCTACATGGCGAAAGGCCAATTGACCCATTGCCACCATTTTTTTTTTCCTTTTGGGAAAATATGAACAGAGACGAAGGGACGTTTCACTATCGCGTGTGTCGTCGTCATCTCTCGAGCGTCAAATTTATTTGGGCAGGCACTGATTGACTGGGGACACTATTGCTATTGGAAGTTAGGGTCATGTCCACTTCACGATCATTCGAAGTTCTGTTCTCTATGGGTGGCCTGCATTGGCCTTTCGGTCGATTGAGTCGATCCCATTCTATTCCACTCTACTTCCTCTCACGCGATGGATAGAATTTGTTACATTTTTCCAGACATATACATATACATACGGGACTGCACGGAAAGACTGTGATGAACAGAGGGATTTTTCTGACACGTCGAATTGGTCCGGGCATCAATAGTTTTCCCTCCCTGTCGGGTCCTTTCTCCTTGATCATCTGGACGATCGGGCAAACGCGACAAAAGGAAGACGGTAAAATCATAGGCAGAAGATGGACAGGACGAGCCCGAACAAACATTCTCCGGCCGCCCAGCGTGGCGACCGTACACAGTTCGGCTTACACGTCATCATCATCGAATGCACGTGCACGATATCCGCGTGCCCAATAGGAGGATGCCACATCACCGAAGTGGACTCCGAGCGAAAAGGTGGCGCGACCTGATGGGATCGTGTGCTTGCACCACGTCTCAGTAAAGACCTTTGATTGAAACCATAGTTTTTAAAACCGGATTGGGCCGGGAACCGGTGTAGGTATGGGTTCATGGGTCGGACCGGGAGTTCAATGGGTTGAACCGCATGTGTTAAAAAATAATATTAATAATATAATATTACTAATAAATTTACATAATATCATAATTTGAATATAATTTATAACAAAAATCATTAATATAACAATTATATTAAACAAAAGTTTAATATAAAATGTAAATATAAGTTTAGTAAAATAAAATAGGTACATTACAATATATTTTTATTTTTGTTTTAATTTTAAGTCGGCCAGTTTTCTCATGGGTTCAATTGGGTTACCGGTCGGACCGGGAACCGGCCGGTTCAATCGGATTTTTTCTCTTTTAATGTGCAATTGGGTTTTTTTGAAGGAACCGGACCGGGTGAGTGGCCGGTTCCCGGTTGAACCGGTCGAGCCGGCCGGCCCGGTCCAGTTTTTAAAACTATGATTGAAACATGGTGGGGATCAGCAAAAAGCCAGGCATGTTATATACACATATACATATATATTGATCCGTGCCATTCCCTGTATAGCGTCTCGTTCGCGTATACATACGTGATATGGTGGATCTAACATGGGACGATCGGAGCAGTTCACCACGATCTCGAGTCTTGTGAAGAAAAAGGTAGGGTTCGTATTAAAAGAGTTTTGCTCTTTATTGAATCCACTCGATTTAAACTTTAAATTAATCAAAATATATAGCGTCCGGTCGAATATTAATAGATGAAACACCGGAATATATATCACCATTAATAAGCTGATTAATTTTTTTTCATGAAATGCATGGGATATGTGGATATGGAGCACTTATCGATAAAACCCAAGCACAGCACGGGTTGCTATACATCACGCACGTGTTAATACACAACGCTGTCCCCTCCGACCGGTGTGACCTGCGAGCGTATGCTTAACCCAGCATATGTGGTGCATACTTTTTTCCGCAACCTGTCGGGGAGGTGTCTATTGATAAATAAAGCTCTTATAAGATGGCTATATATGTATATATATATATATATATATCAAAGTAATATGTGGAGGAGGAGCTATAAGTTGTTCCTAGGCGAGTAACTTAGGCGTTGGGAGCGTCCTTGGAAGAGGAGGGGGACGGCTCAGGAGGATCGTCGCCGGAGATGAGCTTCTGAATCAGTTGACTGGTCTCTTCTTCGGACATCCGGTCTTGTCGGTCTTTGCTCTGTGACACTGCGTAAGCCTCGAAGAAGTCCTTGTTCTCTTTCTCCAGCTCCTTCCACACTGCAAATATCAATCGAGCCGTGTACGTACACAGTTTAGTAATGATGAACAGAGGGAGTCAGTGCTTTTTTTCATTGCACGGTTAATTACTCGTATAACTTGGATTTCGTATCGATCGATATTCTTATGAGCAGAAGAAGAACCCTGAAGAACAGAACCATCCCACGCGTATTTTTGTTGAAAATGGCGATAAGCAGTACTAACTGGTCTATGGGGATCAACATATAGACTCTTGATCATGAATTAATACTCATTACTAAGTTTATCGTTCATCCAGTAAGGAACATTGATTATGACATTCCCTTTTTTTCTTACGCGAAGTTATTGCTAGCGAGTTAGTAATTAATTATGTAGGGTTGTTGGTTTTTACCATTAACCGGCTGATTTGTCACTCGTTAGATCACCAGACATTGAATTTTGAATAATAATAATAATAATAATAATATGTACGTGAGTTTGACCACCTCCTTGACCCTTCATGCTATTTAATCTTCCTTGCATAAATATTCACTAGGACAACACCCACACCCACCCACCCACACACACACACACACACACACGAGTATGTATTCATACATGTTGCCATGATCACAATGAAGATGATCATATATATATATATATATATCTATATGAAGAGGAGGAGATTATAAATGTGTGTTTGTATGTATATATATTATACCTGTGGAGGTGATGACAGGTTTAATGTTGGCATGCTTGGAGAGAGCTTCCATGCATTCTTCTTTGCTCAGCTTAAATATTATGCACTTCTCTATTAGATGCTGCACCTGTCCATCAATTATACGTACATATAGACATATATTTATACATGTACATGCAACAGAAAAAAATTTTAAAAATTTGAATAACCGCACATAATAATTGAATCTCGTGTAATTAACTTCATTATAAGCGTAGACTCATTTCCGAACATACAATGATTTGTAAAACGGGAAGCTCAATTTGCTTATTTCCCCCTTTCATATCCAAGTAATTCAACACCTCTCTCGTTAAATGAGATCTCAAATTAATTTTATAAATAGAAAAAATTTACGATCAAGAATACTTTACCTTTAGTAGATCGACTAACTTGAGCTCAAAATAGTTGGAGTTTATTGAATTTTTAACTTAACCCCATAAAAAGAATGAGAAAGGGAGTAGCCATCTCCATGTGGGGAGATGGAAATGGAAACTAAAAGGATGCATAAATCATATAAAAAAAACATCAAAACTAGAAAGATCAAGACAATATATGTACGTATATGTATATATAAGGTCCATCTAGGTATTATGGGTAAATAAATACCATGCGTATGTACGAGGCAGACGATTCATCCCCCATAGTCGATGACCAATATAGCCTTGGACTATCGATCCAGGCAGGCGTATGTGTGTGTGTGTGTAGTAGGGTAGGGGTAGGGGTAGGGGTAGGGAGATGAGAAGTGAAAGAGGGCATTAGTGTTTTTATAGCAAATGGGAGAGTAGGGGACGAGGGGGAGACGTGGGACCAATGTCCCACGTGGGAGATGAATGGTAATTGGTGGAGAGGGGATTAGAGGAGATTTTGTAAATGACCCAATTCCCCCATTCTTTCCTTGCTTGTCTTTGATCTGTGTGGGCAGGTGGGGGCCGAATCTCCCACGTGATCTGTGGGTCCCCTTCAACCCTAGAAACCATCATTCAATCTCTTCAAGAGACGACAAAGTTTTTTTACTTGGGATGGGATAAATTCAGGTGATTCTCTGTACCATTTTTAAAGTACTCAGGGAGGTTGTAAATGAAAGAAATTCTCGAGTAGAAGAGTTTGACGACTTAATACCCTAAATTGACTTATGAAATAGTTGAAACTAGGCGATCCAGCTCGAGAAAGAAATATGCAGTAAATTGGCTGCCCCCGACACGCACTTATTCCCTTGAATGAGAGAGATCGATGATTAGACCATCAACATTGATTTACCCTTTTGCCTTCTGCTCATGCATTTTCACTGTGTGGTCGGTCACTCTGGAGTACATCGTGCCACAGTTCAGCCTGTCTTTATACCCAGACAAGAACATATATCGCTCGAATTTTTCTTTTAAAATAAAAAAAATTGCAATCATTCTCCTTCCTTCTAGAACTTTCTCCGGGTGTGGAGATGATTTTTATTAACTTGAATTGAGATAAGAGTGGATAAATTATAGCAAACATATAAATAAGCACAAATCATCTAATAAATATAATTTATTATACTTACTATTATTAGTTAGAGCAAATTTAGAATTTTTCTCACCGGTTTAGGAATTTTAGTTATTTAATTATTTATCATCTGATGCCCGGGCTGGTCGAGACGTGTACGTACACATGTATATGTGCGCCCTTCTTTTCTAATGTAATTACCGGCTGATATATGAAATAAAGTAGTAAATCTTGATGTTAGAGTAATAATTTTCTCATTAAATCTTTAAATAAATAATCTAAAAATTAAACTCAAATTGGGAGGATGATGAAAATTTTTTCAAGAATTTCAATCCGATCATAAGATAATATCAAGATGTACTTCGACTGATCCGAATATTTTAAGTGGTGAAAAAAAAAAAGAAGCCAGACGAAAATGTCCTCCTGAAATCTTGATGGCTGATCCGAGTGTCGTCCATGATCTGACGTGGCATTCGTTGATTGGTGCCCTGAGCCGATGCGGAGATGCGACGGTCTTCCTGGGGCCGACATATATTATTATGATAGATGATGCAATTGCTAAATTTAACTTAATTATCTGCTTTAATTCAATTAATCTCCCCTCTTTTTTATGGGTAAATCACACCGAAAACTATAGACCACTTATAAAATCGCGAAGGTTTTACCCAAGAGAAAAAGGCATTAAATCACTTTAATAAACCGGTTTACTATTATTACTTCCTTGGAAAGGGGAGGTTGGAGATCGCCATCCATACATTTGATACTCGAAATGCTCTATCAATATAATAATAAAAAGAGGGTTTAACCTTAAGAGCTGTGCGAGTGTGTGTGTGTATGCGTGTGTGCATGGTGATAGCCATGAGTCGTGACCGTGTTTTCTTCCTGTGTGTTCAAGATTCTTTAAGATTTTGTCCTTTCCTCCCTTTTTTTTTTCTGATTCGTCGACTAGCCAGCAACATCTAAATAGATATGTTAAAAGATTCGGTTTTGTTTGAGACTGACTCATGGAAATCCGTAATTGGCCTGGACCACCCCAAAACTGACGCGCGAATCACTTTTATTAGATTTATAAGCGGTTGTTACACATCGAGTATAAGAAATAGGTCTGTTAAATCGGATCGAACCAGCCCAAAATAGTTACAAAATTGGCCAGAAGCGGAACAGGTTGCCAAGTACCCCACAAATCAATGGTCAAAGCACATATCGAGACAAGTCTGTGGTCAGGATGAGATTTTTAGAAAAATTCCGGTCGACCCTCCCAACTTGGGATTCAATCTTTGGATCACCTATTTGGAAGTCCAGAGTGAGGGAACTATTAATCCAATTCCAAGTTGGTAGTTTAAAAAAATATACATTCGTTTTAAATAATTTAATTTTTTTAAAAGAATAGATGAATTACGGTTTACGATTCAAATAGGCTCAAATCGTGAACCAACCCATTTAGGAATGGTTCTAGGTTGGTTCATGTTTTCCTGGACCATGTTCTCTGAATGAATCAACTAATTATACTCAACGGGTTAAACAGTTCTACACTAGTTTTGAACATGTGCGGACTGCCCATCTAATGTCTTTAGGAATGAACCCATTGTCGGCCCTCTCAAATAATTGATGACCACTCCGATCCTTTCGAGCGTTGCAAACTCGTTACCAACCTGCCCCCCTTCTTTTTTACCCCTCACGAGTGCCATATCCATATCACAGGCATACTATTTCTCATCGAGCCTTTCCCTGGGAACTCGTCCGAGGCCAGTCTCTCTCTCTTCTCCTTCACAAGAGTCTTAAGAGACAGCCAACATCCTATATAAGTTTGTTATCTTTTACACCTGATCCTAGATGCTTCAGACGAGCAAAACCAGTCTTTAAACCAAACCAGACCATTAATGTATAAATAACATGGAATCGGAGGCTGTCGCCATGTTATCATCGAATACTGACGTGACAAACAAGTACGACACGGTGTGTATAAAAAAGGATAATGTGCCCTTCCGTTGCAGTGGAAGAATTGGCAACATCCAGTTGTAATATGTATACTCTGCATTGCCCTCCAACCAAGACGAAGCAAAATCCGTACTCATCACGGCCTAATTGGCCTGTCCAACAGGTCCGTGATATTTACAGACGCCTGCCCTGATCCGACTTGCAGAAAAGACCCGGTCTCACAGCTTGGTAGCTTAAATCAGCCATTCGACACGTGAAGCGAGGCCACAGAAACTAATCACCGCCACCCACCTTCTCCATTTATAATCAGTAAACCGATGCCTCCCGGAGAAGGAAGCTTGCCTACCCCCAAAAGAATGTAAATATGAGACATCCAGAGTGCATCACTAACCAACACAAACAAACACGACAGGAGAAAAGCCTACTCCTCTCTCCTTGTATGGACAATGCAATTCCAATTTCGGCCTACTCTTCCCCCACAGTGCAATCCTAGTCCTTCAGGGTAACACCTTAGAAGCAGGCATCAGGCGCCTTGCTACATTCTCGCCTCCCTCCGTCTCAGAAAAGCCCCAAAGAATTTCTCACTTCCCAACGAGTTCAGGTGGGGAAAGTCCCAGCCGAGTTCCATACCAAAAGCACCTTCATAGGAGAATTTACAGGTGAATAAAGTCAAAACCAGACGAACCTTAAGCAAAGATCCTAGACAAGTCGATGCTGCCTCAAACCCTTCGCAAAGTGAGGCTGCATCAATTGAACATACAGCCCATTTTGGGCAATCAAGGAATCATGGCTCCCTTCTTCGACAATCCGCCCCCCATTGAGGACCACGATATTATCAACATGCCTAATCATGGCGGCTCTATGCGCTATCAAGATCGTAGTTTTGTTCCCCATGATGAGTGTGTCCAGAGCCTCCTGTACCACCCGACTGGACTCAGACTCAATGGATGAGCTTGCCTCATCAAGGAGCAGGATCGGAGCATTCTTCAGCACAACACGGGCAATTGCTATCCTCTGCTTCTGCCCTGGCGTGAGGTCGAGGCCCCTCATCCCAACATGGGTATCATACCCATGGGGCAGGCTGCTGATGAATTGGTGGGCGTTGGCAATTCGGGCAGCCTCCTTCATCTCAGCCTCAGTAGCATTGTGCCTTGCGTAGATGATGTTCTCTCGAATTGTCGTGGAAAAGATGATGGGCTCCTGATGAACCAGGCCCATGTGGCTCCTCAGCCATCGCAGATTGTAGAGCTTTAAATCACGGCCATCCAACAGTACTTGACCCGCAACAGGATCGTAGAAGCGCTCAATTAGGGATATAATGGTGCTTTTCCCTGATCCTGAGACACCCACCAGAGCCACTGTTTGACCGCCATTCACTTTGACACTGAAGTTGCTCAGAACCAGTACTTCAGGACGGGTTGGGTAACAGAAATCAACATTTTTCAGCTCAATGCTCCCGTAGACATTAGGAGGTTTCAGGGCAGCATTATCATCTGGATCGATCTGGGGAACCCGATCAATTATCTCAAACACAGAGGCAAGCGATTTCCGTCGTTTGAGTATATATGGAGCCAACCCAAAGGGCTCAACCAATGCAAATGTAGCAAAGGAGAAGACCATGTACTCTTTGAGAGCTGTCGGCAGGTCCACGTTGCCATTTTTGACAGAGAGGGCAGCATACCAGAGGAGGAGAGCATTGCAAGCGAAGAGCAAGAACTGAGAGAAGCCAAACCCAAACCCGATGGCCATCCCTTGGAGGAAACTCTGCATCAAGATCCTCTCGAGCTGGAACTGATAGAGCCCCATTACCTTGTTACTGGCACAGAAGGCAACTACCGTGTAGATGTTCTGGACTGCATCTTCAAGGACCAGAGAGGCCTTCCTGTGCATCTCTTGGATGCCCCGAGAAAATCCAGCCAACCACAATTTCTGCATAAATAATTAGGAAGCTAATCAGAGAATTGGCAACAAAAATTAGAAACAACAATTCTGATGATTCACAAGCCAGGTACTGAAAAACAGCATTCTCTTGCAAATGAAATTGAGACAAATTGACAAGGAAAAAGATGTAAGATAGCAAACAACCTGTGCAATAGCAGCAATGGTGAGAACTGGTATGGTTGCCAAAGCAACAAGTGCCAAACGCCATTGCAGAAGCAACCCAATGAGGACAGACACAATAACTGCAGTACTGTCCTGTATCAATATCGAGAGCCGATTGCTGAAAGCAGCTCTAACAAATGTTGCATCATTTGCAAGGCGCATGGATAAATTGTCTGCGCTATTTTCCTCTTTATCAAACCACCCAACTTCATTACGCAACATTGCTGTACCATATCATACAAATAATTTGATTAAAAAATGGAGTGCAGAGTCAAACTCTCTGTTTCCCTATGTGTAAGTGCTCAAACGGTAACTATCACATCAAAACTGGAACTTATATACTAAGAAACAAAATAGATACCTGAGAACATCATTCTTCTCACTCGCTCTGTCATCTTCTCACCCATAATACCAAAGTAAAAGTGCTGCAGGAAATTGGCAATCACAGTGACTATACCAATGCAAGCTATTATCAAGCACCATTTGTCAACTTCCTGCCTGAGATTTGGGCCTTCACCAGCTCTATAATAAGCTGTAACAATCAATGCAATAACATATGCAAGAACAGGATTGAACGAACCAAAGATTGCAGCACCGGTGCTGCCTAAAACAGCATAAAGCCATTCAGGAAAACTTAGCTCTATCAATCTCCAAATGGAAGGCACTTCATGTTTTGGTGATTCCTCTGAATCCTTGACTTTTGTAAAACCACTACCAGAATGACTGTGGGGTCTACTGAAAGTCTGGGAATGAGACCGTTCATTCTTAGGGTCAGAAGTCAATAAGGGTGAAACTGGGGACTCAGGGTCTGACGCATTTTGCACTTGCTTACGTGCAGACTGCACATCAAGTTTTGGCAAGTCAGGCATTCTCATCTCAAGACTATCTTGCCTTTTTATTGATGGTTCATTATTGGCAGAACCCAAGGGAATGTCATTTTCCTGCATTGTCTCCGGTGGCGGACACCTGGCTTTTGGTGATTCTTGCAAGTTGTAGACAGTATCTTGAGGCAGAATTCCATGTACAGCAGGAACTCTCTGAAGAGAAGGCAATTTGGCCATCTTAGGAGAAGCTGGTTCCTGGAAACTGTGATTGGCTGAAGAATCCTTCTCAATCTGGAAAGCTGATGTCTCTTTGTAATTTTTCACAGGCATCCTAAATTAAAAGTGCAATGACAATGAATATTTCCATTTTCTAGCTCATAACAATTTCTTCACAATATTATGCATTTGCAATATGCAAATAACAGTGATTAGAAAACAAACTATACCTTCTAGGTAATTTTGTTGCTTCTTCACATTTAAGAAGTTCCGAGTAAAGCCCATCTAAGCTCAAAAGTTCATCATGTGTGCCAACCTCAACAAGCTGGCCTTCCTCCATCACAGCTATATAATCCACATTCCTAATAAGACACAGCTGTCGAGCTATTATAATGGTAGAACGTCCCAACATAAGAAGATCAAGAGCTTCCTGAACAGCTTTCTCAGCTTCAAAATCGAGTCCACCTGTGACCTCATCGAGCAGAAGAATTGATGGATTTAGAAGCACTGCCCTGGCAATAGAAAGCTTGATCTTCTGCTCTTCTGTAAGAGTTAAACCAGCCCTTCCCACCTGAAATGACCAAGCGGCTTCTTTTAGCCACAGAAAAATACAATGACAGCACATCAAACTAACAACTACACCAATTTCCTTACTCAGATTTTACCTGTGTGTCATATCCTTTTTCAAAGGAACTAATAAATGTATTTGCACGAGCAATTTTAGCAGCTTCCTCAATTTGATCTGCAGTAACATTTCGACCATATGCAATATTATCTCTTATGCTGAGACTCAGCAAAGCAGGTTCCTGGGTAACTAGTCCTATTTGGCTTCTTAACCACTTCAAATTTAGATTTTTTAAGTTCTCTCCATCAAGAAGAACTTCCCCTGCCCCAACAAATGCACAAATTATTGGAATTAGCAACCAGATATAACTGTGAAAATTTCACAGAACGTTAAAGAGTAGCACAACAACTGCTACTAGTAAAATAATATAACACTGAAATACCTAATGTAGGATCATAGAACCTCTCCATCAACGGAATAATACTGCTTTTCCCAGATCCATTTCTGCCAACAAGTGCCACAGCTTTCTTAGCGGGTACACTGAGGTAGAATCCGCTCAAGATAGGGATTTCAGGACGAGAAAGATAGCTAAAATATACATTACGAAACTCAATATTTCCTTGAGTGGATGCTGGTATATTTCCATCATTATTGTCCCCAGAAGATGACCTAGTTATCATCTCAAAAAGTCTATATGCAGCAATTCGCCCTTGGTCAAATGAGTAGAAGTTTGTCGCAGCCTGATTCAGTCCTCTGAAATACATGCATGAACCCAATAAGATGATAAAAATGAGACATCAGAGGAGGAGAAATAAGAACAAGGTGCTTACAGTCCACTCAAAATTATAGCAAATAATGCAGCTATAATTTCACCACCATGGGCTTTTCCACGTGTTACCAGGAATCTTCCAACCCACAATTGCAAGGCACAAGAACATATTGCAAGCCCATATGTAAATCCAAGACCAAGCCCTTGGACGAGACTAATCAAGATACCATATCTCAGAGTTGCTTGCAAGGATGTGGCATAAGAATACTTGGCTAATGTTTCATTTGTGAATGCATATAAGGTCCTAATATAAGAAACTGCCTGCATCATTTCGAAACCAGAACATCCATTTTAGAATGATAGCATTTACAATTTTTTGTATGTATATTTTTTTGCTGAAAGCAATCAAGATCCCTAATGCATATCCCATATCACACATAGTCACTTTTCTCCTGAAAACCAATTTTTCATTATTTGAATCAGAAAGGTAACTAACATTTTCCAATACAAAACTATAAAATCTTTAAGATGATGGAAATATCATTAATTGATTAGTCCCATGAAATGTGCAGAATAAAACTTGAAAATTTCCTCTTTTCTTCATGTTCAATAGCATCCAGGGTAAAAAGAGGTTCCTATGCGAGGTCACAGATGGATAGCAGCCAGATAGATCAATCAGACTCAAAAAGAGAACCACTGTGAGGACACTATTTCAGCTGTTGAAAGACACACCCCTAGAAATTTCTGGTAGGAAATTATAAAAATACATTCTATAAATGATTAAGGCAAAAAAAACCTGTTCGGCAATGCTGGCTGCTTCAGCATAAGCATCTTGTATATTCTCAGCAAGCCTGTGAAGAAATATATTAGATATACCTCCAGCAGCAACAATAAAAGGGCCAGATGCTAGTGTTATAAGGGCAATTTGCCAACAGTTCACAAATCCAATGGCCAGCCCACTGAAAAAAGTAGCCATATTGTGAATATAATTCCCAACCTGCATGATTAAAAGATCAAAGCAACAGTTGCAGTGAAATGCCATAGCTAGAGTTTACCGATAACAGAAGAAAGGAAGCGGCATTCAACATCTAACCATACTTTTTCACTAAGTGCAGACTGGACAAGTAGTACATCACTCAATACTTGGCTCACAATATCTCCATTGTCACCATATGTGTCGAAGAAACTCATATCCTGGTTAAGAAGTACTTGAACATATCTTGACCTAATGACAGCTGTCTGCCGCTCCCCAGTGAAAATCCAGCATGAAACCTCTATTTCAAAGGAAGAAGTTAGGATCAAAATTTGTAATAGAGGGATATCTACCAAGTTCTGCCAGATTTTCAAGCTTCTTGAGACCTACCAATCCAGCCGGCAGCAAAAACACCTATGGCAATGTAAACCAGAGACAGAGCAAGCTGTAGCAAAAAAAAAACAAAAAAACAAAAAAAATCAATTAGCCATCAAAATTTCATTTCCTGTGTGAAAGCCAATCTAATATATCTCAGCATTGAGAGCTGTTTCCTAACTTCAAATTGGTCACATTATCATCTGCCACTTCAAAATTCTGAAGGGTGAGTAGGAAAATCTTCTCAAGAGCTTCAGATTGGATAAACAAATATCACTATTTTGAAGTAAAATGATATCTCCCTCTGATACGAATGACATAGAGCAGGCCCTTCCCTCTCCTTAAAATATACCCTCTAGAACCTTCATAATTTTCACTGCATATCCTATAAATTAGTAGTAGCTGAAGAATCCCCCTAGATAACTGCACCTACAACCCAGATTGCAACCCAGAATCAGCAAGTTCGTTACAATTATAACCCTGTAATTGTTTCTGTCCATAAAGTCTAATCAACAGATTGCATCAAAGAAAGCGCTCCGTCAAAATTTTCAGCTGATGCAGGATATTTGGATAGGCCACTTTGATGACTTAGAATACAACTTACCATATATATTACAAGTTCCCATACATCCACTCAAAAATACCAAACTTTAACAAGTTGACACAGCCAATTGATTTTCAGCTCATTCAAGATGAAATTATTTTATATAATTTTCCATTTCCATTACAGGTAATTGTCAGAATTGTGTTCTTAATTACTAAAATTTCCGAGCTCACAAGAAGAGAATTACTGTATAGAAGACAATCGTGTGGCCAAGTTACTAAAGAGGTTTTCAACTTTCCTGGACTAGCTTATTACCTCCTTGAACCGATCAAAAACCTCATCTCTTGGTGCCGCAGGACCAAGGTTTAGCACCTGCACGATTTTTGCAAAGTAATGCAAGTAGATGACGAGGGCAGCCCCGTGGGCAGCAGCAGCAAGTGATCCAGCGGCCATGAGCGCCCAGTCGAGGCGGTCAGCACAGGCAAAGAGGCCGGAGAAGGGCACCGCAGCAGGTGGGGGCTCATTCTCCTCAGGCTCCTCCATCTCCTCATCCGCCTCCACCGGCGCCGTACCAGAAGCCGTCGCTCCCCCCTCGGCGCTCATGTCGAGGTACGGAGACGGGGACTCTGGCGGCTCCGATACCTCCGAGACCGGCGTAAGGGGCTGTATGTGGGGTGGGGACAACCCGAACAGCCCACGGGAGATCATCATTTTCGCTCCTCCTCCTCCTCCTGCTCCTCCTTCCTCTGGAACCCTCAATTCCCTCTCTCTTCCCCCTCCGAAATTAACGGAAAACCCTAGCTCCACAGAACAGGAGCCAACCGCAGATCCGACCAATCCAAGACTTCGCAAAACCTTCCCGCCACAGAAACGGCTGCTTCCAGGCTCTGCAAACGGATCGAATCCTAGGGTTGGGGTTTTGGCGAATTCCGATGAGCAAAATCTAGAAATCGGCGAGCTGAGGGGACCAAGTCAAAGATGGTGGTGGGGGATGGGATGAGGTTGACTCACTCGCCGGAGAATTGGCGAAAAGAATAACAGCTTCGCTGTCCTTTGTCAAAATATGACTTTTCTGGTTTCCATTTTCCTTTTGCTGTTTCAACGGTCAAACGTCGGCGGTGGGACGTCTTAATGTCGAGGAGGAGGAAGAAGAAGAAGAAGAAGAGGAAGAAGAAGAAGAAGGGAGGGGGAGGTTTTGGTAGGGGGTAACGGCGACGGTCGTCCACGGGAAGAAACTGTCAAGCGAATAAAATGAAATTACGTTTTTCTTCTAAGGGGAGGGTAAATAATCAATCCCGACGGTTATTTTCTCTCTCTTGTTTGGGGGCATTTTGGGTAGAAATAATTAGTGAAAGGTAAAAAAAAAAAAAAGACATATGCATATATATAAATAAATAAATGTCTAAATGATCATAATAAAATAACTACACACATAAGATGTCGATTTTGTTTTGTTTGGACATATATACCTAAAATTCAGTAGGGATGCAATCAATACAAATGATTAATGTCTGCCAATATGGCATGTGGTAAGTACGCACGACAAGGTAGGTCGAGATTAGGTTGGCCATTAAAGGTCAATAAAATGAAAGAGCTGATACGGATTGTATTTTATGACAGATTGTGATTAGATGGAAAATGGAAGCGGAAAAAAATTGAGATGTGGGGGTCCAAGTAAGGTATCTTGACTATGATATCGGTACATTTAATTTAATTCTCGTGATATTTATTCTATTCACTTCTAAACTTTGTTCGTTTAGGTTATAATAGAATGTGATCGAATAGGTGGGTGTTGGTTGATACAAAGCTTCATCGGAGACGAATGCTCTCTGTGACACCTCAGTCAATATATCTTTCTTTTCCTTTTCCTTAGATCTAATGATGCTAAAACAAATCTAGAGTTTATTTAATGAATTTTTAGTTTTTTAATAATTAAAATTTGAAAACTTGCTGATATCTTTATTGAATAGTTATACGATACCATCATGTGGTGTAACCATTGCGTGTAAGATGCCTTTTCATCCTGTGAGAGAACCTATTTTTCGGTATCCATAATCTCATAGTCGAGAAGGAATAAAGGGTCATAGGAGTGAAACTCAAAAATCTTGTAATTAGAATGACGGGGGGAATTTTATTATGACAACGTTGATGGTTTGTTTAAATTCTATTCTGCCAGTTACGTTGAGTTAGTTAAAATATTAATTAATGGCTGTCATTAAGCAAAACTACCAACCCAGGAAACAGGCAAACATGGGGCATCAGCTGACAGCCTGGAGGATTGATTGTCTGTCTGTATTTTCGTGCCGCCATAGCTATACATACATGTATAAGCTCATTTGGTTACATGCCGGGCATAAGAATGCGAACTGAGAGAGTACGCCCTCTTTTATTTTTCATTTTTTCCGATGGACATTGTGAAATATTAGAAAACAGAGGCCAAGCTGACGCTGGATCAGGTCAGGGATGGATTCAGGGGGATGGCCGAATCCGATCACCCCTGAACTCGGAAAGTGCAACACCGCATTCTGAACCTCTCACATACCAATGACAGACTCAGCCTGGATTGTGTGGAATGGCTCATCAAGTATAGAAGTACGGAGGAGGATGTGGCAAAGCTAAAAAGCTTGAAGAATCTAAACGCTGTCTCATTTCACAGATAAAGGTTTTCCAGAACAGTCTCAAAATCTCTCAAAATTGAAGTTTGAGACCAACAACAGGCGGACAGAGGCCGACCACCTCCCGCAATCACCACATAGCAACATAACATAATTTAGATGATTCCAATCTTGTTGGCGACATCCAGGGCATCATAGTCTGGTGTCAACCTCACATATGCCTTCTTTGTTCCATCGGGCCTGCATCATTAAGCAAAAAGGGACAATCTCATTCTCCATTGTTCACAGTTTATGAACCATGTATTGGACAGAGTAGCAATTCTAGACTTCTAGTGAGTCAGATTGGCCAAGTGTTCTATTCTCTTTTACTAGAAAAGTAAGAAGATCAATATTTATTGTTTCCAATAATTTATAAAGCTTTGTTTGTTTATTATTGAGTTGAAGAGAAGTAAATTTGCATTAGTTAGTCTGGAGGTCCTTTCTTGGACCAAAATCAATTATGTATGGTTCAAGAATATTACCTGATCAAAGTGTTCACTTTCTTGACCTTAATGTCATACATCTTCTTCACTGCATCCTTGATCTTCTTCTTGTCCGCACGGATGTCAACAATGAAGACAAGTGTGTTGTTGTCCTCAATCTTCTTCATTGCAGACTCGGTGGTTAGTGGGTACTTGAGAATTTGATAGTGGTCCAGCTTGTTCCTTGGAGGGGCACTGATGCGTGGATACTTGGGGTTCCTTTCCTTCTCCAGGGTCTTTGGGCGATGAAACGTGACGGATGTCCTGATCTTCTTAGCCTTCTTCTTGAAGGTTGCTGCCCCTGACTTGACTGCCTTGGCAGCCTTCAAGGCCTGTGCCTTTGGGTTGGACTTTTTGGCAGCATCAACTGTGGATTAAAATGACAGAGCAGAGAAGATCCGATCAAACACTATAACTATGAGACTAACATCGACAGGGTCACTCATATTGAGGGCATTCAGATAAAGGAACACGAATTTGAAAAAGCCAGACGTAGAATCTTTCTTACGTTCCTTAATGTAAAGAGATCAAGCAATAAGTTAACTTGTCAACTTCTTTCAGCATTGTTGCAAAATACAAAAACCAACAATCTAGCCTACTAATTATCAAAAAAAAAAAAAACAATCTAGCCTACACTCTAACTTTATACATCCAGAAAATGGCAACAGAGAGCAGCTTCCCCATTCATTACATTTTTACAGTAATCGAACCATATTTCTCACGCTATCCTATTAAGAAATTCATATACTCCAGGACAGAAAGGTAAAAAGCAACGAATTATGAATGTATGAGATTAAACAGAATAAATAACACTAGGATTGTAA
This sequence comes from Sonneratia caseolaris, assembly GCA_900006705.1. Classification (NCBI taxonomy): domain Eukaryota; kingdom Viridiplantae; phylum Streptophyta; class Magnoliopsida; order Myrtales; family Lythraceae; genus Sonneratia; species Sonneratia caseolaris. Next base: position 1,334,995 of record CXYZ01007957.1, read on the forward strand.
AGCAGAACTAGGTTCTACATTCATGTAGGGATCCTCACGAGGTAACCGATCTCCTCATCGCTCAGTACACTCCCTAGGCCATTCTCAACCGGGTTTGCTCAGACCTCACGTCCTCAAGCTAGGCAACACCGAGCAGCTAACAGGCAATCCATTGTTCAACAGGATATACCGATCCGTGCTTCAGACAGCATTTCTAAGTCGAAAGATCTGACAGCAGCGTGCACAAGCATAGAAATGTACGAGAAAGCTTTACCTTTAGGCGCCATTAGTGGACAAGAAGATAATGCCTATATGTCAGCCACAACCTGCACAAAACCGAGCACAGAATCAGCACAGCACTCGAACGACGAAGATGCAATCAAAGCACAGCCATGTACAGGAACCATGGAACTGCCACAGCTACGAGCTGTGATCAGAGAATGGACAAGAAGCAAGAACTGACACGAACCTGACGAGCAGCAGTATAGAGTCTATCGCAGCTGCGAGCTCTAGGGTTTTAAGGGGCACTAGTCTCCAGAGATGAATTCTCCAGCCATGCAGCGATGTGAAGTTACGTATTTGCCCTTCTCCGACGGTTGGGCTGGGGCCACGATAAATGGAAAGCCCATCATCGTCCAAATTCGACCTGCCCTTTTTTTTAATCAATCTCGAAAGCAATCAACTTCCCAATTTTTCCATTATATTAATTTCACTTCATTGGTTTTCCTCGTCTTTGGAAATATTTCATAGTAAATCTGCCCAACATTTGTCAGTGCTGCTATACCGTGTGCAGTCGATATTGAAGATCATTCCCTCGAGCATAAATGGTCGCACCACCGTATGAACAGGTATTCGGCATATAACTACGATCCCTAAATTTCGATTTGAGGAATGGGTTGAAGGCACAATTCATTACTCTAAAGTTCAGTCTTTGATCGAAGGGATGTAGCCACATCATGGACACCACCAATAAGCGGTTTAACATAGAATCGGAAATGCTGGATACACAATTGGAACTGAGACAGTAGAGATTCTTCCACAGTCAAAGCTGATATTTCCGGTAACTGATTGGAGGGGACTCATTGGTCATAGCAGGAGCCCGGTCCGTCTGGCTGAGTCCGAGCATAGAAGTTTGTGACCGGCGCAGCCTGGACTCCCCGCCTGTTCAAGAGGCAACGGAAATACTGCAACCGAGGCAAAGCAGTGGCATTCAAATTCCCCTTCGAGGTGGCATCCTTCCTGCTCCACAGCCGTTCTGCAAGCATATCATAAATTTTTTTAGTCTCGTAAATCAATTGGGTTCGGTGCAGTGATCTTGCTAATCACTGTATGGAAACAAGTAGGGGGAGTACTTGATTCGAGAAATCTGTCCCACCAAACTGTCTCAGTGACCCGAGTGTGCAGCACATTCATTTTTCCATGGAATAGCACTATATGGTCTTCAGATAAGATCTCTCATAGCAAATGTAGCAAAGAGGAAAGCCCCCAAAGGCCGCAGAGTGGAAAAAGAGCAAGCAAAACTCAATAGAGAATCCATTTTCCTGTTCCCGTAGAACGAGGGCATAAAGGGAAAAGGATCATTTTGATTGCCGTTCAGGGAACACTTGTCTTTCTTTTTCTGTCTATTAGTCCAATTTCTCATGAAATGCATACCGATGCATCGGCATCCATCTTCATTTTCCAGGAAAATTAATAACTTAAGAAGCAGGATAAAATCTCACAAGTTTCCCAGAACCAGAGAAGGCTTATTAACCAAAATGGCAAGACTTACCTGCAGCTGCAGCTGCTCGAGGCCAAATAGTTTGCTGGACGTTCGATGTATCAACTGTTTCTCCCCACATGCAAACCTCACCCCCAAGCACGAGCTCTTGCTTCAAAGGGTCACCTATGCCTTCTAAGGGTTCGGCAGTGTAGACTTTATCCCAGGGGACATCCAAATGGTCAAGATACCAAACACCTTGATTGCTGAAAATGCATCTAAAACCTTTGGCAACAGCCTTAGGGCAAACTCCTGGTCCCAACCTAAATGACCAAAAGATTAAGTTGAGCCTCTTGATCTGATATTGTCATGAAACCATTGAAAAAGTAAAAGAGCCCTACCAATTGTGCACTACAGTCTTCGGGTTAAGACTTCCTGGAAATGTATTGAATGTTTCCTCCCTGCAAAAAATTTACCCCATCTTAGCCAAATAAAAATAAAAATAAAAAACAGTTGTCCCAAAAAGAAAAAACAATGGCGCACAACAGTATCATTAGTATACTGATACATGCATGTAGATCTAGACTTTTCCTGTTCAAACCACAAGTACAGATGCATACATCCAGAAGAAAGGGGGTGTTTGAGTTGGGGAGGGTGGGACGTTGTTTCTGCCAGCATGATTCTAATGATTAGAGGGTATAACCAACAAAAATTATGACTTTGTCAAATACCTTCAAATCTTTATGCTTAAGAGCTAAATTCCTGTTACACTATATTGAAGAAGACTGCTAGAAAACTTATTTATCATACTCTCAGTCAATAAACACTTTTACTAATTTAAAAGAAAATATGAAAGAAACCCATTGCATTATAGCAAATGCCTTAAGCTAAGAGGAGGTTGAATTCAGAAATACCAATTAACAGGAGTCCAATCTTTTGAAATGGCAATATTTTGGGTTTTGAGCACAAAATACTTGTATGCCTGCTTAGCTGTCATGTTATGCTGTCGAAGCCTGCACTTCAGATCAATCATCACAGAATCAGGTAGGCTAAATGACTAACTAATGGAGAAAGCAATAAGGTTCAATGAGGAAGTACTAGATAGATGGTAAAGACCTTTTAGCTTTCCTTACAAACCATTACCCAGTTTCACAGCTGGGGACTCAATACCAGGTCAGTTGAAAATTATGCAACTTCCAAGGAGCACATACTCTCACATGTATACATAATTAAACAGTAAGAGTAGCAGGTTTTTGGTTAAGATGATTAGTTGAGGGTACATACCAAAGCTTCACGTGTGGAGTAGAGGTCCAACAATCTGTCAAAAACCAGTTTTAGCTCTTGGTAACAGTAAAACAAAAATTAATGGGGTAGATAAAAGGAGACAGAGAAGAACAGATTCTTATTGATAACTGCAAGAAAGATTTAATTGCCTCTAGATGAGGTGTAATATTTTCTGGTCTTTCCATCGTCAGTATAAATAAATACAATGCCTCAACTGTAAGATTCCTCAACAGAAAGAGTCATGCCAATAATATTTGGAAATTTCTTCATTAAATGAACGATCTTTTTGCACAACAAAACTACTGCTATTGGTCATAAATAGACCACCAACAATAATCTGAAGTTAATGGAAATGAAATATCCACTTGAGCAAAAAACTTTTCACCAACCTGTATTGACCTCATCACCTCCTAAGTGGAAAAGCTCAAAGGGGAAGATTTTTTTCATATCTGAAACAGAAAACAATATGGTAATCATCCAAGGATATATTGAGACATCACTGATAGATCTTTCACTGTAAGCATTGCCATGGAGCAAAATACTTGGTGATCATTCAATACAGACATGGCACCTCACAGAAAACTCACCCACATTTTTAACAGATGAAAGCACACTCCATAACAGATCCTACTCTAATGGTACCTTTTTAATGCATTTTATATTGGGATGTTATAGAATTAGGTTTGAGTTACTTGCTGTCAGAAACAAGTTAACTACTACTTTCTATATTTATAGAATTTTCAGATAAGTTTATATTTATATTTATAAAGTTTGAAAATAATTAATTTATACACATTCCTGAATAGGTTACCGCAGCACTGCTCAGATTCAATATATATAGAGCATGCAATGCAGAAATACCATTAAAAAATTGCAGATAATAAATCCCACCGTATAGAGGAACAGAGAAACTTAACCTGATAAAATGCCGGAAATTACATCAAAGGTGAAGTTTTTTGTTACATCAAGTGGCTCTCTACAGGAAGAAGAAGGCCAAAGATCAGGGTACCCTTTTCCCCTGCAAATGCAGCATTCACAAATAGAAGAATATCAATCGGCAAAAAGTCAATTCAATGACATCTCAATCTAACAATTAGATAGAGATAGTCCAGCAAATGAAGAACAATTCACCATTTCACATCTAGGCACAGACAAATGACATTTAAGCAGTACCATATTGTAAAATAACAATGCAATTTAGTTAAAAAGACATAGTTTGGATACAAATTAAGGGAGAAGAGAAGATACAATGCAGGACATCCAATTGGATGCTAGATCAACGAAGCCCAAAAATGATACTTTATTTTTACACATACCAAAATTTGATTCAAGAGATTATTAAGGGCAGTCTCATTGAATTTACCATGATTCTGCATGACCAGGAACATCAACTTCTGCCATGACATTGATTCCTGACAGCAGTTACACAAGATAATCAGGATAAACTATTTGGAGAAACATCAAGCAGCAAATGAGTGAATTATCAAAGAATTTCATCATCTTAAATTAAATCAGAAAAGAAAAAAGAGAGAACACACCTCTAGATTTGGCAAAGCTTCATAGTGGCACATTAAGACATAATAAAGTAATTTTCTGTCAGAATATGACTTTGTGAAGGAAAAGCAACTCGAGAAAGATAGCAAAAAATATTAGGCCTAAGCCCACAGTTTCAGAAAATGTAGAACCTTGTTCTTTATCATTTGCTTAATGATTAAAAGTTCCATCTACATAGAATTGCATCACTGCAAAATAATAAATAAAAAATAAAAAGAGTTCGATCCAGCTGCCTTTGTCTATAAACTAGTGAATCTATCAATTTAGTTTCACAATGGATAGAATGGATGGATAATGACATATGTTAGGGCATGATAATAAATTGAAGACTAAGGACGAACCATTTTTATCAAGGAACCTTGACTAGGTCACAAGCAATATAAGTGAACAAGAGCAGATTTGAAACATGAGACCAAAAGGGCATGCAGTTAATATTGGCCTTTCTAATAATAAGAATTTATTTCTTACAAGGAATTCTGTTCATTCAAGAAGAATTTTCTCAAACCTAATTGGTTGGTGGTGGGAAAATCAAATGCAAATGAAACAGAAACTTCTATTTTACATGTTTAAAATGCACAGAAAGCATGACATATATGCTTTCATTTTAAGCCAAATAATGTTGTGGACAACAGAAATCATACTTGACAATTTCATAGGCGTCCTCAACTGTATAGCGCTCCCACTTTGAGTAAGCACCTTGCCATAACTTAGAAAATGAAGGCACCTCCAGAGGAAATGCTTCTTCATCTATGATGTGCCAATGGAGGACATTCTACTAAAGGTAATTCCCAATATCAGAATTACATGTATCAATTGGACAAGAGAGACAGTATGAATCACATGTGTGCTTTACTCATCCAGATAAATATGAGCATGAAGCACATGGAAACATAAAAATGTCTTACAAGTTTAGCAAATGACATGGACTCCAAGATATGCTTAATAACATCAACAGGGACATAATGCCTTGATGTATCTGCAAAATGACATCAATAAAACATTAATCATTCATAAGGAGAAAAGCTAAAAGAGCATTGACTAAGTACATGGAGTATATCTGAAATTAAGAGGAGAGAAGGAATATACCAAGTAGCAGCCCACGGTACTTGAACCTAGGTTGATCTTGAATATTCCATGGAGCCTTGTGTATCAGTACAGTTTTTGTGCCATAATCAAACGTACATAACTGGCTGAAAGTCTGAAACGTTGCACAAAGAAGACCACTAGACCAGATGAGGAACCAGAAGTTGTGCACTTCCTCTGAATAGGATCATTTCAGTTATGCCTCTAAGGATATATATGTTAGAGAAATTCACAAATTACAGCACTATGTCAAAGATGATACATCCTTAACAACCTAAATCTGGCAGTCAAAGTTAACAACTGCAAACACACAAGCAATTCAGATTCCACTGATTTCCTAAAAAGAAGATCATTTGGTCTCTGATTTATTGTTGGTATACCATGCAGAAGATTTACCGAGCTCCCTAACTATCAAAGGATCTTCTTCTTCTTCTTTTTGTGATGAATCTAACTATCAAAGAATCATAAGGAACATTTAATTCCTAATTCATTCATTTCGCTCTGGAAGCTCTTTTGATGCACATGCAAGATAGAAACGTACCTCCAAGCCCCGCAATGCACCAAACACTGTATTCGCCTGCATCAGTGAACGGTCAAAGTTACTCAAAGTAACATTACAGGTCTATGCCCATTTTTACTTGTTAAGGTTGCCAGTTAACTGAATATTCCACGAGCATAACTATTTACATAGAGAAGTTCGGAAATGCAACCCACTTTTAGATAAGTTCAGTAATTTCCTTTCTGGTAAATATAATTCAAAATTCATGACGTGCTCTGACAGTGAAGATAAAATTGCATAGGAGAAGGGATAAATTTAACTTTTTTATCAAGAGAGCGAGATGTTCTACTGACAATGAACTTGAAATCGCACATGAATCAGAATACATGGATCATGAGAACGTCAAATCAGAACCCTGTTTATATCTTAAGAAGCTGGAAACTCTAAATCACCTCAACGGTCGCCTCGCCGACTATTGACTTGCTGCCGCTCCTCGCAACCGCTAGACCGTAGCTCTCATCAACGCCCAGTTGAAGCTGCAAATTACCAGAAAAGAGCACCTTCAGTACGGATCACCAAACGGAACCCCGTACCCGAACCGCAGAGCCATAGTGAATTGCCGATGATTCATAAGCGGACAGCCCGCTCCTAATCAAACCTGAAGAGTTATAACAATGCGAGTTGCTAAGAAAACTATATCTCGGACTCACATCTTCGCTGTCGGAGTGAACTATGACCTCCAGCCTGGCGATGTCGTATGCCGCCCTCTTTTTCCTGAACGCACTGAAGATCGAGAACACGTCGGCGTTCTTGAATATGATGGCCTTGTAGCGATCGAAGCCTTCCTTGATAATCCGGGAGCTCCCGCCTTTTCCGGATACAGAGAGGGAGAGGGCGGGGTCGACGGAGAGGGTGACATCGCCGGCTGTGAACTCCGAGGGCAGAGGCCACAGATAGGTGAGCGAATCGGCGGATCTGGAGGCGGAGACGGGAAGTGGGGAGTAGAATACGAGGGAGAGGGCGAGGAGTAGTAGGACGTGGTAGACCATGTCGGAGAGAAATGGATGATGGTCTCCGCTGCGTGTGGCCATTGAAGGAGCTCTGACCGCACGCTATCTTTACATCATTGAGAGAGAGAGAGTGGCGGGGGCGGCGGTGGTTGGGATGGTCGGGAGTGGTCCGGGGGTGAGAAGGGCAGGTAATGCCATTGAGGGCCACAAACAATACAGCATTGTTGGTATGGTGTTTTTTTTAGGGTTTATAGATTTTTTAATATTTTTATAATATTAAATTTTAGAAATTGTAATATTTTTATTTTTAAATTTAAAAATAATTTTAACATTTTTTATAAGTAAATTTTCTTATCATTAATATATAAAGGTAACTTGTTTCTAAATTGGGATAAAAGAATAGTTGTGGGCATCATAATTTTTAACTAATCATAACAAATATATATATATATATATATAGAAAGGTTATAGTTGCCTGTCTTGTGTCCGGCGCAGAATAATTAGTCGCGCTTTGATTTTAGGTGAACGGCGACTGTGGAGTACGTAGAGCAAACGTGTTTCGCACCTAACGCACCGGTCCTGACAGTGGGAATCTTAAAGGTTGATCTAACGAAATTAGCCGACTTTATTCTCTTTTATGTCACAATGAAAACTTATAGATAGTAAAATTTAATGAGGGAAAAAGTAAAATGAGATAAGATAATTTATTAAATATATGTATATATATATATATATATGCATAAGATAGTCAAATTTAAACTATCCCCGAATTTTGGGATTCTGCGCACCACGTGCACCCGTGAATCCACTTGCATTTATCGAAATGAAATACATACATATATATATATATATGTATACTCTAGAGTTGATTGGCTCTATAGGAATAAAATAAAATATGGTTTCGTGTTAGTGATGGCCATCCTCTTATTCTTACATATTGGTCACTGTCCTCATTCTATTGGTTTCGAATGGATTCCCATTTATTCTCTCTGTCCGAGTGAGTACTCACTGCATGGTTACGGTTCACGTCCTAGCGTGCTGCTCATCAAACCCGTAAATAAAGTATCCTCGCGGTGGTTGTAACGGTCCGTTTTGGTCATACCGAGTTCGCAGGACACAGTGGCTCGGGTCGAAGTGTCTGACCTCTGCACACAGAATGATTCCTTGGCTGTCGCGACCTATCAATTGGTTCATTTTATGTAGGCTTTTCTGGATTCGAGTCACCAAACCCATAGGATACGGGGTTCGAGTCGAAGTTCGATGACCCAAGGCTCTTTAAACCCATAACAAAGAGCCGCTCTCGTACTGCAGGGAGAAGCTGGTGCTTACAGCTTCGATGAGTGGAGGACTTTGTTACACACATGAGAAGATGGACGCCCTGCAGGAGGATTCTGAAGTTTTGGTTTGCCTCCTTCCTCAGTACTGCTGGCCATTGCTCTGCAGCTGGGCGCTTGAAAACCCACCAAGATTCGAGATACTAATGACTGATTATCTTTGTAAGTAGCGGAGATTGAAGAGTAATGGAGCTGTCAAGGAAATGGGACTGTCTCATTTTCCATCCATCGGGTTCCTTTGCAGTACAGTTTCGGCTAAGATCAGGGTCTCAGAAATGGACAGCAATCCATTACTTTCCTTCCAGTAGTTGGCTTGTCTGGACAGCAACTCGATTCTCAGATCTTGACCGTTGATGGCACCCCGAGCTGTAGCGAGTGCAACTTGCCTAGGATCCAAGTACATTCGATTTGGCTCGCTAGATTGGTTTAATTCAGAAGTTGCTCGAGGGCTTAAAGTATGCAGTGAGTAACTGGCAAACACACTTACAAAGCCAAGATGAATGACATGACGTCCATCTGAACGCAGCGAACAGCCCAAGGATCGGACTCACAAGCAAGGACGGTTTCCCTCGGAAATTCCTGATTTTCCAGTAGTTAACTATTCCTTGAGGATTAAATATCTTGGGGATGATCTGCTACTATATAAGCAAAGGACGTCGAGCAAATGGAACTTGCCAAGCTTTGGATGCATTGGTTGTGACAGGAGCTCGAGCAGTCGTGCGTTTGCAGAGTAGAGTACTGTTGCTGCCATCATCTCGATTCACTTGCAGTGTGCGGATTGCGTAAGCTGACTGGTGGTTCATCTCCTCTCTTTTCAGAGCTGCCGAAAACAGTCCTTTTTTTTTGCATCCAACTGAGAGGGTTACCGAGCGAAAGGATCGGGAGCTAAAGACGGAAGCACCGAATTTTTTTTCGTTCTGGGGCAAGATCGTTTCTGCAGATTCCGGAACTCGCTCGGAACTGCATCGACTGAGATCATCAGCAGGTCACTCGTTAACGGGCCTTGTGGCTACAGTTAAACTTCATATTATCGAATTGGCCCATGTACTCAATTTGTCCGAAGTCGAGACTCATCGAACGAGAGGGGGGGAATTGCAGCGTCCCATGGCCTAAACTCATTAATTACTAGCAATATCCGTTATCGCCTTTTACGATTGTAATTCTCTTAATTAAGACGGAACTCCAGTTTCCCACTGATCGATCTATCATTATATATACCTTGCGCTTCATTTTGTGGCCCAATTCGTGGGCCTTACGCGCATCTCAGCGGGAACAGGATGGTACAATACAGCATCGTAGCGACTGGTCATACCTAGCTAGTCTTGATTATATACGAAATCTGGCATGAGATCGATCCCCCCGTCGACGACTGTGATTTAGGTTTACATTAGCTGGGGATATACAGCTTGGACAGTAAGATTGTCCCACGGATATATTCGAGATCTTGATCATCCACTAGAGCAAGCAAAGAATGAATGCCACCCCCGGGAGAAGCTACAAGATTGTATTCGATTGAGAAGCATATCCCATGACAACATTTGGTTAGATTAATGAATAGTTGCTTGTGTTCTGTTGTGAATCTGATTGTCGATATCATATTATGCAGTGTGAATTAGACACTTTGTCAAGTGGGAATATAAAAACTTATTGAATCAGCCATAGTGAATGTAAGTCAAATCCAAGACATAAGCAGGTAGCACACAACGCAATTACTTGGTTGACTTTTGGTCCAAAATTAATCAATTCCATGGAAAACCGAAACAGGAAGTTATTAAGAAGTTAAGATTAATTGAAGTGTGCAAGCAAGCGGGCGAGAGAATTATTGCCTTCCCCCCACAAATTTTCTCGATCTAAACACGAATATATTCGTGAAATTTTTATTATTGTATGAAGCGAGCGACCCCAACAACTCCGCGATGATAGACTCGGACCACCGTTTCATTTGCTCCACGTTTGGGTGCCTCATACGACACGTTAGCATTCATAGAGTAATTAATGCCTTTGACTTAGAATGTGTTTTGTGTGGGCCATATTTTTATTTTTATTTATTTGGTACATATTTAATGTAGTTGAATATTATTTCATTGCATATACATGGCATTGAACATCGACATCTTTTCCTAGATCATTCATCGGTAAAAGATTTCTCTAATTTCAATTCCTATAATGTTTTGACGTTCAAAATTCAAAGGAAATGAGAACTTTTTAAATCATAAACCTTTTATTATTTTATTATTTTCATATTAAACCTTTATTTTATTTTCAATTTTTACTACTTTAATCCAATTATTAATTTTTTTGTTAGTATTGCTGATGTGGCATCTTAAAAATTAAAAATATTCCAAAAAACTTAAACAATCAAATATGAAGAGTTTTGAGTGAACTTAAAATCATATGGAATTTTTCAATGAAGGAAAAATATAGTTGAAGAGATTACCGCAAACAAAGGACATAAATGGTCTGTGGAGCCCCGGTAATTAAGAAGGTTGACGATAAAAATGGTAAAAAAAAAATAGAGATTAATGATGAAAGTAGTAAATTCATAATAAAAGGTTCATGACCAAAAATATTGTTTTTGCCAAATTCCAATAGGCTAATTCATCCTCAAATGGATTGATGCTAATTAAAGAAAGAATACTCAAATATATGATTTTATTCAAGAGAAAAATGTGATGAACTATTTTAATAAACCTATATTAGATTTTTTTTATAATGTTGTTAATCTTTCATGAGATGCTTCCTAAATTGGTCAAAATGTTGAGTTTTGATTCTCAATCCACAAATTATATCAGTTGTGTATGAACCTAAAACTTTCTTTCCTTCCTTTGTTTTTTGTTTTTGGGAGGGAGTATGAAACATAGTTTTAAAAACTGGACCGGGCCAACCGGTTCAACTAGGAACCGGCCACTCATCTCGGTCCGGTTCCTTCAAAAAATCCAATTGCACATTCAAAGAGAAAAAAATCTGATTGAATCGGCCGGTTTCCTATCAGACCGGTGAATCTAATTGAACCTGTGAGAAAACCGGCCTACTTAAAATTAAAAAAAAAAACAAAAA
>CXYZ01007957.1:1346669-1405402 GCA_900006705.1 Sonneratia caseolaris
ATATTATATTATTATTATTATTATTATTATTATTATTTATTAAATATACAATTCAACCCGTAAACTCATACCTATACCAATTCCCGGTCTGATCCGATTTTAAAAACTATGGTATGAAATTGAAAATTAAAATTTCCGGTTTCCCTTTTCCGCTCGAGAAGAGCGGAACCATGATGGTCGTCAGGACCGCCAAGATCCCACGAGGGAATCGAAAGTCGGATTTACACTAGATCTCATCTGAATCGGCCGATCTATTTTCCCGAGGGAAGGGGGCTTTTCTTTCCCCCCGTTTTCTCTTCCCCTTTTCATACGGGGGATATACACCCCCACAATTCTCGTTCTGCCATTTTCTGACTCCTTCTCGAATCAAAGGTTTTACGTTTCTCTGGTTTACGTCGGAATCTTGCACGAGCTTTGGAAGGTTCATGGAAATTTGAGCCCCGAGTGGCAGGCTCACCAACTTGCTCTACGACTCGTCCACCACGGCCGGATTTTGAACCCGCCGCCCCCCCACCCCCCCTCCGTCCGGTCCAGCTGCACGGCTGACTTCGTCCCCCGCAATCTCTCCACCAGTCATGCAAACGCATAATAACGACATGGCACGAATTATGGAAGGATATTGTACTGTGGATAACGATTAGGTTTTGTAGCCTTCCGTTAAATCCCTTTGATCGGACTTAAAAATGAGCTTGTCAAATGGTTGCGCCGGTTTATTCGTTGATGCCGATCGGTGGATCACACAGGACAACGATATACATGATAAATCAAGGCAATGGTATGTTTGTCTCGAATCCATCTTTTCTCTCCTACCCTGAAAATATAATGGAAAATCCTTAAATGTATGGGAGAACTCAAATCGGGTCAAAATATCGAACCACTTCTGCCTAATTCGATAAGTGACTATAGGAGGATTTGCCCCAGAACCCCTTAGAAATTTAGGTCGAGTTTGGACTGAGCGCCCCATTTTTTCCCACCACATGTTTCGTTTGAGATTTCTTGCTTGGATCATCGGTTTGATTCTACAAAAAGTAGCAATAAAAAAATTTAAGAACAAAGACTTTGACATAGTTGCCATCCCCTATGAACTGAACTCTGACTCATATGTAAGTTCCGAGCCAGATTCTCCCACCACGTAATTCACTCGTGTCACAGATCATTTATCACAATCTGAACCAAAACAGCTTCCTTACACAACCAGGAACAAGGGCAAGTAAGTCATTCCACTCGGCCAACCTAACCTCACCACACTCATTCAAGTCCTAATGGAACTAAACTTTTCCACCCACAAGTTGCCAACCTATGACTCTAGCCTCCTATGTATAAAGTAAAACTTTGAGCTCCTAAACCTCTCCTCAGTTTCATTGTCTTCCCCCCATCTCCTCTTGTGCGCCCTACGCCCGAGTCGATCTTTGTAGTCAAGCTCCCTTTTGAATTGGAACCAGCTAGCTGGGGTTACCTTTGAAGAGGCAATACCGAGGAAGACGATTTGCTGGTGCTGATGAAGAGAGGCATAGGCGAAACCGAGCTTTTCAAAAGCATCGCCGTGACGAACTGCTTGATTTCGCTCTCCCACAGCCCTTATGTCGACCCGGTTGCAGGCGACTCGTGTCATGGTCGGGTCTTTGAGTGCAAGACCTGCAACCGCCAGTTCCCCTCGTTCCAGGCCCTGGGGGGCCACAGGGCTAGCCACAAGAAGTTGAAGCTGAATCCTCCCGAGGACCACGGGCCTGTGTCGTCCTTGAAGCTGAAAACCCACGAGTGCTCGGTGTGCGGGCTCGAGTTCGCCGTTGGGCAGGCTTTGGGTGGTCACATGAGGAGGCACAGGATGACGGCGAACGCCCATCATCAGGGTGACACGGCTCTGACCACGTTTCTCAGCCTCCACCCTCCACCATCCTCGACAGCCACAGAAACCATTCCGGTCGAGAAGAAATCGAATAGCCGGAGTGTCCCGTGCTTGGACTTGAACTTGACTCCTTTGGAGAACGATTTGGGGTTTAGGCTTGGAAAGTCTGCATCACCCGTTGTCGACTGCTTCATATGAGATAAATGTGCATATGCTTACTTATACAACACAGACGCACACACATCTTTGTCTTGATGGTAAAAGCTAAAAATACAGAAACTTTTTCCTCTCTCTCTCTCTTTTTTTCCATCTGTAAGACCAGTTGTTTTTCCGATCCCAATGGATACGCATTCGTTAATTTGTTTACATAAATGCATCTAATGTTCAGCAGAACGATTCATTGTTTGATACATACTCGGTTGTTGAGTTGTTCTCCCTTGTGGTTTCCGATCAAGCAGCGAAAGTGACGCCGATACTGAGGTCGATGGGATCATTATCAAATACACCCATAAGCAATGAGCAGTTCGATCAGCTTCGGTTAGAAAACTAGTGATTTAGTTAATTCGTTCAGCTCGTTTTATGTTTGAAAAAGGAGATAGCGTTGCTTGAACATGGAAGCAGCCATGATCGCAGTTTGAATCGATCGAGCGTTTCCAAATCCCATGTGATCTCAAGCTGATCGCTTTGCTCTGAGACATACATTAACTAGAATCGGGTTTTGGTGCATCTAAATATCTATGTAGGTTATATAATTGACATCTTCAGTCATAAACTAGACTCATAGCTTAAACAACTCGCTCAATCCTTTCCGTGTCTTCGGAAAATTGCACTTTCATGGTCCGGTAAGAGGTGTATAACCTTTATGGGAGGGGAGACGCACGTATGTAATACGGAACTAAATTTCTGTAATTATGACATCATTATGACGGAACGCTGATGCAATAATTATAGTTTACTCTCCCCTTGATATGTTTATAATAATCATGGTGGTATCGAAGGAGTAGGAGAAAGCAACGGTGGCATGCCAACGTAATTTCGCACGCATGACTTCCAACTGCATGCGTCCGCGCTTGAGTAGTTATGAGTCTGTGCTGACTTTCCAAATTTGACTAGGAACAAGTTGAAAAATGTTCACTATTGAGAGATTGATAGGCCCAATCCGCAGATCAATATCATCGAGCAGATAATGCCGTCGAGCCGAGCCCTTCGGAATTTTCAGATGGCATCTTAGTAGACCTCGAGCCCTGAAAATGGAATTATGCTCGACGGAAGCTGTGGCCAAGCTCGACAAATCTTGAGCTTAGCCCTTCTCGACTTGACTCAATTTGGTTAATCCATACTATTGATGTAATTTTTTGCTCTTGGGTATGATGGGATGTAAATTCAAAAGCATGACAATATATGTAAAAACCATTACATTGAGCATCCCCATGACAACAACCAACGTAGGTGCCCCTAAGTTACCATTAGATCTAATTCAGTGAAACACAAAACTGCAGGGATGACAGAGGTGGATAGATTCTCTCTATATGGCTCTCAAACGGCCTCTTCCGTCGGCTTAACCCTGGTGGCTTCCACCGTCGCATACGATGTGACCTCAACATTCTCCGGTGTCGACACTGGCAATGCCTGGGGATGATCACCTTCGGCCGATGCAACCTTGTCGCTGCCGTCTGATGGAGGCTGGTCCTTGCTCTTGCCCCACAGAACCGTATACAGCCCCGCCACGATCACCAGTGCACCCATAACCCTGCCGAGAGGTTAAACAATGAACCCATTGTGAGATGGTAACGGAACGAAAACTCGACCGGGCCAATCGAATGAACAATCGCCGATCAGACAAGGAATGAGCTCGGAGCATGAATGAACCTTCCCAAGTTCAGGGTCTCGTGCAAGAAGAAGGAGCCGAGTATGGCAACGATGACCATGCTCAGTGGGTTGAAGGCGGTGATGAAGACGGGGCCCCTTGTCTTCATCACCACTCCTTGGACGTAGTATTGCACACCGGAGCATATTATCCCCTGCATTGTCATTGTCAAATTCATCAAGTAGTTCGCCTCATACTTTTTAACTCGATTTTGACAAAATTGCTTACACTGTAGAGGGCAGATATGAGAACGGCGTCAAAGTGAATGGACCAGGAAGCCCTGCGGATTCCTCCTTCGAATGCGACTGCAAAGACGGCGCCTTCCAGGCAGCCCATGAGGCATATGAGTGCTGTCAGTGAGAGCTCTACTGGGTACGATTTCAGGGTCATCGCCTGTCACGACCAACAAGAAGATTAATTAAGAGGATGCGTGATTAGTACGTGATCAACGGGTCGACATTCAGAACAAGAATTTCAATGATTTCCGGCAACCGGAAATTTGTTCCATTTTCCCATCTATTTCCGGCGGCCTACTTCCGACCAAACGTGTGGCAGGAAAAGTTTTTTTGTCGCACATTGGTCTACGATTGGCTTAAACTCCCGGCCAACTTCAGTTCAGAGCTGTTGGAAATTGAACGAAAATAGAGTTTCCATCCCTAGAATGGCCCCGAAAAAATACGACAAATGAATTAGTCAGTTACTGTTTTGATCAGTTAATCAGTTAATTACTTGAAGGATGACGAAAGAAGCCCAGCAGAAACAGCCGGACATGATCATCAGGGCGCCCTTGACGGGCTCCTGCTTAGGGCTGCTGGTGGAAGAAGACGCGGCTGCCGGAGAAGTGCTGCCATGGTGGGCCCAGGGAAGATCGATCATCGTCCCTTTCACCAGCGTCATCAGCATCGCCCCACCGACGGTCACGATCGTCCCCACAATCTTCGCTTGGCTGTGGATCCTCCTCACATTCACCTTCTCAAGCCTTCAGCAAAATCAACCATTAAGCACTATATACATAGAGGCCTTGGCTCGGTTCAGAGTACTGTGATCCGTGAAAAACTAACTTTGACTTTAATGGCCGACCCTACTCGAAGTGCGTCAACAAAAACCCATCGAATTTCCCGACACAGTAGACACAGAGAAAAGAAATGGACTATATATGCCTTATTGTCATAAAAAATTGAGAGTCTTGATGGCAATTCAGGTTGTATAGTATATATGTGGATCCATCTGTGGTATCAAAACGGGTTCAAAACTATGTAGAGCCATGTGAGAGTTCGATTGAGTAATGACAGTCCATTATCGGTCACAACCGAGAAAGCTCGAGTGCTCACCGGAAGATCCATGCCAGGATAAAGGCGAAGGCCGGAAGAACATTGCACATTGCAGATGTGAAGGTCGCACTTGTGTACTTCATGCCGGTGTAATAAAGGTTTTGGTCGATCACCGGCCTGCAAAAAAGAGCCGGCATCGCCACATTCAATATAAGTAACGGATATATATCCATATGTATATCTGTTACGAGATCACAATGAGTATACAATACATACTCTAGTAATCCCAGTATCATGATCTTGATGAAGATGGAGACGGTCATCTTTGGCCTCCTCTTGCTGTCGACCACGTCACACAGAAACACATTATTAGCAGTTAATTGCTTATATTATCAGTAAGCAAGTTGCCATAATGACCACGAAGACAATGAATGCATGTCAGTCGATCGAGTGCATCAACTCGGGTTCTACGAGCTGTATGTCTCCGTTCCCGACTCACAAATGTATGGAACATTGATCTCGATGTGGTAGCTAGGTAGCAAGATTGAGCTTACCTCTCGAATGCGAGAGCAAAAGGGGCGATGACGAGAGTGGCAACAATGTGGCGATAGACCACAAAAACGTGTTGGTCCATTCCCTGGTCCAATGCGAACTTGGTTATGATGGTCATCCCTGCAAACCCGACTTGTATGAGTATCACCGCCAGGTACGGCTTCGACCTCGTTAACACCTCACCAAGTTTCTTGGCATCCATACTCGATCTTGGAGTTCTCACTATCAAAACGGTCAATGGCTTGAATGACGTATTAGTTTGGAATGTGCATCGAGAAAGACAACGCTCAACTCTTTATATAGACACACAGGGAAACATGCACTCGCCAACACTTCAGTCTTCGATGGGAAAAAAGCCCAATTTCGACACGTTATGTTCTAAATTGTAGTCTAGGGACTCCACAAACAAAACCATCCCCCAAGCAGTATCACTCTCCACTCTCTCTAACCTTCCTCTTATTTTATTTTATTTTTAATTTGGAAAAAAAAACCTAAAAAATTAAAATTGCTGGGTAAAGCAACTTGGATTTTTTATTCAAGTTATGCATCGGGTTTTAGTCTTTCAAATAAATAATGCATACAAAAAAAATACATAATTAAGAAAGATTTTACTAATTAATGGGTCGATTTCATTCGAATCTGAATCAATTGAGAACCGATTGAATTTATGAATCGATGATGATGTGTAAAAGAAAAGTTCAGCTGACACAATGGAGGCTTTGTTGGTGCCTACCAATTATTTTCGTAAATATAATCAAAAGTAGGACAGCACCACCCAGTAGAACTGTGGGTCAATCCGTATATGCGTATATGTGGTTTAATGGTTATGTATAATATTATCATGGTAACTTGAATCCGATCAAAGTTGGGGTCGGATCAAATATTCAGAGCGAGGTGTAAAACTCCTTTAATTCGCTCCATTCACATGACTTGAACCGACGATCCCACTCACGACCCGAGATCCCGGTCGTGTCTAGGAATTGATCAACGACTCTAACAACACAAATTATAAATCCAATACCTTGGTGCAACTCTGTGATCGGTTTCTTCATCAGCTTCACATACAGTGCGTTCGTGTCGAGACGATTTCCACCTTGCTCATCGACGGGAAGTGCCAGGGTTGTCAGTTCTCTGTGCGCGGGCAGATCAAGATTGGCTCCCCTTGTTGCTCGATTGCCATTTAGGAGCGTCGATATGGCAATGTGCAAATTAGAGGGACAGATCAATGACGTGAGGTATTGTCATGAGTCGCAAGCTAGAGAGGGATACATTAATTAAGCCGTCTCTAATTCATGCAAATCTGATATGTCCATATCAATCGTTAGGAATTCGTGTATGCAAATTCTCAGAAACTCCTATCATCAGTAACGCTTCTCTCCCAAAGCAAAACTCAACAATTTAGATCCATTCCCTGGAAATCAACCCTTCTTAAAACCAATAACATTTCTACCATAGATTTCATGTCTTAATGAGCTAATCTAACTCGAACACGAATAAGTAAAAATGCGTTAAAATTTTAAATATCATATGATATATATATATATATATATATATAAACCAACCCTCCTTTGACCTAATCAAATTTCGTTTGCAACTCTGAATTTTACTTAGCTTAACTTGAAGATACAATATATATATATATTTTTTGAGCGGTATATATCATAAATGGATTTGGGGGGTGCTGAGTGCCGTCGCCTCCCTTGAACACAGAAAATTTATACACAAATTAACATTATTGATTTTATCACTATTCTTATGAAGTCCTAATATTTTATCCTATTGAAATCAGCTTGCCCCAAATAAAATTTATTATCTTATTCGAGTTTCGCTCCCTTGAATGGATTCTTAGATCCGTCCACGGTATATATGCTATGATATGGTGACTAATATACATATATATATATATATATGGATGCCAAGACAAGACGCAGACATGGCCAATTACTTTGTTGGAATGTCTAATCATTGGTTAAGCAATCTGCACTCACAAAAACGCTTTTGGGGGGGTGGGTGAGCATTATGCAGTAGTAACTTATTGTTGCCATCGAAAGCGATGTCTCATGGGCTGCTCATGAATCGCTAGCTAGCTCCGTGGCTCCATCCCCGTGTCCCTGATGAAAAGCCCTCGGCAAGCTCAGCCGCACGTCAGATCTATTGTGGAGATGGCGATTCCCATAACCAACCGAGCCGATGCTTGAGCGGGAATCACGATGTCGTCCGATGAGAAGCTAGACTCGCTCCCGTTGTTAATAAATCCGGCTCTTGTTAATACATTACTTCGAATTTGATCGGTTAGGTCAGGTTACGTTAATCTAATTTCTGGATGCCAGATAGCAAAGTGTTGTTGCTGCTCAGGCGAGAGGATGTAAGCAAGCAATCGGTGTTGTTTATGAAAGCGTTTCTTTTAGACGATGAGTGGCATTACGAGGTTCCAATCATTAACAACGGTCCCTGTGCAGTGCTGTGCTGTGCTGTCATCAGTCGCAGCGCCGTGCTAAGGTAACTCACCACCCTTTTGACTGAAAATTGCCAGTCGATTTCCACTCAGATGTCAGCCCTAACCCTTCTTGATGAGAGATGCTTTTAGTGAGTTTTTGACCCACCCGTAACGCAGGTAGAGAGGAAGCTCGCCGTGCGTGCCTCTGAACCGCCGCCTCGTGCTCCGGCTCGAGCTCCATAACTTCAATAGAGGAGGAAAAAGGACGGCTAAGAAGGAAGAAGAAACGAGCACGGGTCGATCTCATTTTCGCTCGGGCTTTGGTGCGGCCAGCGCATTCGGTACGTGTAGTTACGAATGCACTATGAACAAAAATTAGTAGTGAGCTATCCTCGTGTAAGTGAATGCACCGGCAACTGCACCGACCAACGTAGAGGAAACGTATCGGAAAAACAAGGAAAGCAGAGGAAAGTTTCTTTCTCGTGCTCCTCTTACACGGTCCGCAAAATCGATTGGTCGTGATTATGCGTATAATTACGGTGCTAATCCAGCACGGCTCCATATTAGAACTCAGTCTACATCACTTCTTTTTGTTTTTTTTTTTTCTGAGTCCCCCAGAATGGCATCCATCTCATACTTCCACAAGCCACCACAAACCAGCAAGAAAAAAAAAGCTAATTAATTTTCTTAACCGTGATTAACAAAAAGCTAATGATTCGTTTATTTTTATGCATGCAATTATTAATTTATTAGCAACATCAACCATGAGGCCAATTCAGGATGTGCATACCCAAATCTGCTGTTAGCCCACTGTTAAGCGAAAGTGAAACCAAATGTCGACATCATCACCGAGATATATAAATAAGATACGTTGTAATGACATCGCTCCATCAGAAGAGAAATTACGAGTTCGATTTTTATTATCGGGCTTTCATGTACCTTTACTTCTTGTTTTGTTTAATACTCCAGTAAACTAAGTAAATATCCTACGTAATCGGGGATGGATTATTTGCATGAATTTCAAAGGCCGCCTTCTTATTACTAGGCTCCTACTCGAGGCACTGACGGACTCTACGCTTTATGATTGGATTCGTGCAAATTCTGACGCAACTTTTTGTTTGTATTTGATCGAAAGCTAGGATGGCCAACCGGGAATTGACAGGAGTAAAAATGAACTATGATTCCTCGAGTTACTTTTCTCCACTACCCATCGCATTATATTAGTAAATTCAGGGTTTTACTTAATTGATCTGGGAGAAGAAAATCAATTTTTTTTTCATCACAAGATGTCAACTATCTCAAACGGCCCTTTTGCCAGTATGAACTCATCTGGAAGGGTGATGATGATCTCTCGTTTCCACAACCCGTCGCCCGAGTGTATAAGAAGATGTCAAGGTTGTGGGCATGCCTCTCGTAGGTTTTAATTCTATTTAAATGCATGCACGCACAACAGGGGAGACTCGAAAGGGATGTTTGGATGGGACTTATGAAGGGGGAGGAGGGGGAGAATTAAGGTAGGGTGTAAAATGGACTACTGCATCCTTGATAATTCTTTATAATCGTTGAATCAGAGGATTTAATTGTAATTTCGCCATCTTATCCCTCATTATTACCCGCTTTTGGAGGAGGGGCCGTGGGAGGTTTTCCAAAGTTTAGTTTGCTCCTACGACAAATACTGTCTTGATGATTATTAGCTCGTTGAATGTCGGGGCAGCATCACATGTTGAGTCGCCGCGTTTTGTCGGCTGCCTGAACATTTTTTTAATCTTGAGTGGACCCCTTTTTGTTTTTTTTTAAATGGTCTGTGATGGGAATGCCAAGGCATGTCAGCTATGCGAGACAGAGTCGCCAGGATTCTTCGTTAGATGATGATCTCTAGTCGCAGCGTCGCGGTTCCTTGATCCAAATACTTCCAGAGGGAGGAACTGGGAGAGGATTCTGATTCACCATTCCGATGCCGTATGGGAAGCACATTCAAAATTTCTAGGGACGGGTTCGGTTTGACTTCGGAATAGCAGATGATGATATACATGGGAAGAAAATGGAGTCAACCTATGATCATGCGAGAGAGAGAGAGAGAGAGAGATACCTAATGCTGTGATTCAAGAGACGGGTGGGTGAGAACAACTGTTAAAAGTTATCCATGGACGATGAATTACAGACTCAGAAGACAAAATCGGACCAGAAAGCCTCTACTCTAGGCAGGAGAGAAGACTTCGTAATACACCATGGGCAAATAATCACAGGTTAAAGAACATCAGTAGAAGAAACCGAGCACTTTGCCACCAACGTTCTTTCTCCGAGCCTCTTCATGGTCCATGATGCCGGCAGAAGTTGTCAGCACAATGTATCCAAACTGCCCATTCAGTACATGATCAAGAAATGGGGCATGGATTCATAATTAAAACAAGAGGGGGCTTCATTCACTACCCGAGGCTATGGTAGAAGGAAACTGCTGAATTCAAATCAAAGACACAGTACATATGCACGGAAAGTAGCATCATAGGCTTCAAACAGACTATAAGAATAGTGGAGAGAGGATATTGGAGCCTACCTGTCTTGAGGGAAGCAACCTTGCAGTCCACCCCTCAATCTCCTTAACACCGATGTCGAACCGGGGACTGATGACTCCACACTTGTTCAGCCTCCCATTCAGTTCAACAACGATTTTCCCAGCCCTGTGATCGTCGACATACTCAAACTCGCCAATATAACCTGTCAAATAATTCATTAGAGAAGAGCATCTCAATGCTGCAACCAGCAATGATCATGAGTCATATTTCAGAAACAGTTCATCAGAGCATCATACCATGCTTCTGCATCACCAGAAGAAACTTGATTATCACTTTCGACGAAGGCCTGATCATGACCTGCCTCTTTCCTCTTTTCTCGGCATTGTACATGCTCTTAAGAGCATCATTGAGCACACTAACCCTCACCATGTTATGCGACCTCTAGTTGCTGATAACAACTACAAGGAAAAGCAACATTCAGCGAAAACCAAATGCAAAATTCAAACCCTGAAACACTAATGTAATACCAGCTCTACATGAAAGAACATATTACCCCAAAAAAAGATAGTCAAGTCAGTCAGTAGTCAAAAAACACACGCAATTCTCTCTTTTAATGGATGATCGAGGCATCAAATCCTTCTGGAACATCATACAGGTTATTCAGGTTTTGACACACTCTAGTCTGGAATGCATTTCGCCACTATAGTTGCACAGGCCTAATTTTGTCCCTAAGAAAATTTTCCACATGAAGGCTCAGAAGACGAGTAACGCTCCCTCTAATTTCAATACTCACAAGAGGGCCATATTTTCAACTGCGAAACGGAAACTGAATCCCATTCTGATCCCATAACTTCACACCAAGCAATGCACAAATGAATCAGATGCATGTGCTAATGCCTATAAATTGACCAAAGCAAGCTGCACCACAGGAGCAGCACCTAGAGCTCGTTAACCTCTCTAAAACCGTAGAAAACCGATTAGTAAGCACGAGCAGACCCTCAGACCATTCAAGATGGATAGAAACTCAAACGAGAATACATAGGAACACAGTCAAAGGAAACTATCCGATAATTCAACTGAGTCCCGCAGCAGCCATTAACTTCAAATGTTTAAACACGCCGAAGTTCACTTTGCTCTACGCATCAAATAGTGAATTGCAATTCTTCGGCTGCATGAAAGCCTCGTAAATTCAGGCGGTATCGTGAATCTTAATGGTCCGTACCAGAGGATGACCCTAGGAGGAGGAGGAGGAGGAGGAGGAGGAGGAGGCGCCGCCGAGTGCTAGGGTTTTTCGAGGAGAAGTAAAGAGGGGAACGGACGTTGGTGCCTGCCTATGTTTGGCCCAAACGAGCAGTTGCGAAATGACAATAAAGCCCTCGACGAAGCTCTAGGAGGCTCGAAATACTCCCGGTCGAGGTCTTACCATGGTAACTTGTGGGCCCCACAAAAGCCCAGGGAGCTTCGGTCCCATCTTTAAGCCCATGGGCCGGGGCATGCCGAGATCTCGGTTATTGCATAAGGAGATGGAGTAATTGCAAAAAATGCCCCTGAACTTTGGATCGAGGTGCAATCTGCCCCCCATGGTTTAACTCACGGCAATTAATCATCAGTTCCTTTTTCGAGAGTCGGCTTACAGGAGTTAAAACTACCCTCCAATAATGGTTTTTTTTCATTTTCATTATTCAATTTTGGGATTGTTCAACCGTATTGAGTTCGAGTATTATAAATAAAAAAATTCACACTACAAAAATTTCACTTTTCAAAGTAGATCGATTCAATTCGAATTAAATCAATTATAAAGTAACCATCTCTATATATAACTTTTGTTTATATATATATATATATGTATGTATATAAATAAAGATTTACACACGTAAATATACGACAGGCACAGGCACATGTGACAAGTACATACATGTCAAAGCCACTATCCTACTGGCTATTGAGCGCGGGTGTGCGAAGGGTACACGACCTCCTCTTATCTTCCCATCTCCCCGATGAGCAAGTTAGTAATCGAATTCTTGTCACGCCGTCGGAGACTTTGCTACTTCGGGGCGAATTCTATGCGGACGAGCAAAGCAAAGCAAAGCAAAGCAAGAGGAGGAAGCGCTACGCTAACGTAGTCATGAGCACTCTGCTTGTCCATATTTCCCGTCCTGCTCACGATAGTGAATTTAATCATCGCATGTGGTCTGAGAAACATAAACAATCCTTATCTTTTTTATTTAAAAATATTAAAATAATCAGTCTAAGTCATAGCATATAGGTGTATATATTTAAGACGACATTAATTTATCCTATTACTTTATTTAGCACTTTTCTCTCCTTCTTTCTTAAATTTATAAATTTTATTTCTAATTAGAATATATATATATATATATATATATATATATATACACGCACGCGTATGTACATTGAGGATGTCTCATTATTAAACCGTCGAGTTCAATAATGTGCGGGCATCTAATTACTATATATGTATATGTAATATATTATGATGACTCAAAACCCATGAATTAAATGGCCAAGATAATTCTATATATATATATATATATATATTTCCCTCTGGTTAAGCAGCATATCATGCACCAATTCTGTAATGTAAGAAACCTAAAAAAGAGAATTTAATTTGGTAGTACTGTACTACTAAATTGGATAAGTATTATAATTTTAATTATTATTATAAAAAATTTTAAATTTCTTAATTTTTTTTTCTTCGTCATTTTCTAAAGGAAAAAAATGAGATTGATAAGTAAATACTTCATTTATCTACACTTTTATCATGTCAATATGTGAAAGAACTGAAAATTCTGTGACAGTTTGACGTGAAACCGATACGTTGGCTGTACTCTTGATCAATATATATATATATATAGTCTGTCATCGTTTATAAATGTCTGCCTCAACCTCCTCTTATCATCTCTGACTCATCTCAACGCTCTTGGCCTTCTTGGCTTGTTCTTCCCCACCCCCTAATTCAATTCTCATCACCGTCATCATCATTGATCAGCTCTGTACGTTCGATGACCTGCCGCGAAAGCTATTTACTTCCCTCTCCGAGGAAAGATCCAACACGGCACTCGAACCCCACCGCTATAAAAACACATTCTCGTTCTTTCCGCCGATCGGTATCCCCCGGGGTTCGTAGGGGAGATTCCTCTGCTCTGAGCTGGAGAGTTTGGGTGCGCGGGACTGGGATCGAAGGGTGAATGCTTCTCGTCCATTTGAGCCGCCAGAGAGGATCCCCACGCTCGGCCTTCTAGCCACGGGTACATCCATCCATCCATCCGACTTTCCGATTCCATCATCTATCATTTCAGACTGTTCTACGTATGAGCTACCCTGAACTCCAGGACTTCGTGATTCGAGCGCGTCCGTGCGTCTGATCTAGCCACATTACTCGAACTCAACCAACCGAGATTTTGAACTGCTCAGGAGTCGAGACGATGAGGAACTCGTTTCTCGCACCGTTGCCCTCTCAGGCTTTCGCCTTCGGTAAGCTGTAATCATCGTCGAGATAACCTGCAGCTTCCTTGATTTCTTTTCACTTGGACTTGAATCCTTGAATATGCAGTTATCAGCCGTAACATTCCTCCTTTCCTTCGATTCCGTTCTTCAGGAAACAACGAGTACCAGGTGCTGCCAAGCTCGGACATCTCCTCAGTGCTTGACAGCAAACTGTATGCCTTCTTCTGTGGCCTCATTCCAATAAACCGCGGAACAAATTTGTTCCATTTCGATGTTATCGAGCTAACACTCTTTGACGGGGGGATCATCTTCGATCCGTCGCCGTATTGTGCACCATCAAATATCACATTCTTGAACCCCGATTCTTTCTGTCACTGCAAGAAGAAGAAAGTAGATTTAATCATCCACTGTTACATATATTTATGTGTGTGTGTGTATTCAATGGGCTTTTCCTTATAGCCTCTGGAGCCTGCCCAGACTGTTCAACGATGAGGAGACGAGAGGTGCAAGCTCGGGTATAAATCCTCTTCAATCCATGGTCAATCCTCCGACAGGTGAAGTAGTTTATCCAAACTAAATCCCTTTGCTCCGTCATGAAATCATTTCAATGACTGGAAGAACCTCATCGGTCAGTGTTTCTGTGTCGTTTTCGTCTGTATCGATCATGCGAAGGTCTTATCATGGCAGGGTTATGAATATGAATGAACACTAGAAACTGGACAGATGAAAGACTCTGATGCTCACAACCCACTTCCAACGAATTGTCAGGTTACGAAGACGTACCTCATCTCCGCCTTGTACAATCCGAACGGCTGCTCGATCAGAGCAAGAAGCACCGACAAGTTTTAACACCTGAAACGGTAATATTTGCACATGTGCTTCTTCTTCTTCTTCTTCTTCCTAGAGACAATAATAATTTTGCTCATATCATCATGATAAAAATAATAATTCCATTTTATGGAAATTAAAGGGGTCAAGGGCCGATAATTAACTCAAAGTTCTCCTTTGTTCAGACTCAACTAAATGAAAGGAAACGCCCGTTAGAGGCAAGAGGAGACAAATCAGCCACAGAAGAAGCGAAGACGGCCCCCGCCAGTGGGTGGAAAATCAATAAGAGGAAAAGAGTCTTATGCTCTGCACGGCAGTTCCTTCCTCATGCCGAAAGAAGCTCGGGGGTCACATGCGAGAGCAATGTATGTCGGAGTTTTCCGTTTGAAAGTATCGAATTCAAGTTCCATCCGCTGAATCTAGATTCAATACGATACTAGACTTTGGAAACGTACCTTGAGTCATCACGCAAGAGTCTAGGAACCTTTACACAAGCGTCCAAGATATCTGGCCGTTTCGGACATGCGGGTCGGCCTCGGGTAGTTTCTTGGAAAATTATCGTCCGAACTCAAAATCCTGCCTAATCAAACCGGTCATGTCAGTAAATATATATTTCAATACATGAAGTGAACTCCAGGAAAAAAACAAAAAAGGGACTGCAATCCTGTGCGACTTCTCAAAAGGTAATGGCATGTAATGCTTCTCCATCTGATCCATGGAAAGTCGCAGGTGACAGGGAAGAGGAGCCAGAAGATAGGAGACAGAATAACAGCACTGCAGAAGTTGGTTTCTCCATATGGCAAGGTAAAAATACATGGAGTTTTACAGGAAATAAATAAATAAATTACGTTAAGAGAATATTTTGTTCTGGATGATTTATTAGATAAGCATGTAAATTCTGATTTTAAAATTTTTATAATAAAAAAATGTTTGCAGACTGACACTGCATCTGTACTCCAAGAAGCTACTCTCTATATCAAGCTGCTTCAGGAGCAAATCCAGGTAGGTACTCAACATTCTAGTTAACCATTAATCATAAAAAAAAATGGTAGGAAAATGGAAGGAGACCCTTGTCACTGATTTTCCACCTGTGTTTTCCATCGCCAATTGATACTGCAGAATCTATTTCAGATGCTAAGCAGCTCATACAACAGCATCAGACCACTTCAAGTGGAGGTATTTCTGTTTTCAAATGGAAAGCTGACCATTGGTTAATTGAAGATCACCCTAATTAGCAAATTTTCTTTTAATAATTGATAAGGAAAATGGGAGGAAGCAGACGGACCTTAGAAGCAGAGGGCTTTGCTTGGTTGCTGTATCATCCATTCGAGAAGCGACCATGGAAACCATAGTTGATGATCACTCCATTCATCACTGTGCTTACTAAACAAGTCATCAATCAAGAGTACTTAATTTGAGATATAAATGCAGCAGCCATGAGAAAAACTAGAAAAGACGTTTTCAGGCTTAGCATAGTGATGATATATTGATTGGAAGATATCGAGACAACAAGCATTTTCTATGTACATCTGGTTCGAGATCATCGGGAAATACAAGTATTACTATCTCCTTTTTCATCTAGACTCGGTTTGTCTGCACAGATTATCACGCTCCTTTGAAGCTTATCTTGTGCTCAAATATCAGGGTATCGTCACTAAGAGATTCAACGGATAAAATTCACACCACAATTATCATCAAGATATACTGCTACGTACAGTGAAAATTCTTCCAGCTATCATGGGGTGAAAATCGTCATACCACTCATTTAGGGAATATTCAGGAACACAGAAGGATTTTAATTATTAGTATTTCGTGAAACTCATCCTTAAAGACTGTGGGGGCACATTGTAATCTATATCAAATTCAAGAAAATTGAGAGGTAAAATACCAACGTTGCAGCAGCAATTAACACCAACAGGATGTATTTATTCATCATTTCAAATTACACTTCTGAGCAATAATAAGGAACGTGTATGGTCGTGGAGGCATCTTAATTGCAGTTTCTTTCAAATTCTGGGGGCTTTCTAAGTCAGGATTAACAGATCTTCTAAGGATATTTCATAACAAACAGACTGCGCCAATGTGGACAGGACCCGCGGAAGCATGCTGAATTCAGCAGAAAGCAAAGGACCAGATGGACGAAATCGACTGGAAGGATGCTTCTCTTGCTCCCTTAGCTTCTCCTCGAGTTGTTGGACTTTAAACACTCGAAAGTGTTGCTCATGGGTCTTCAAATGCACCATCTGAGCAGCGAGCACCTCTCGGCAGAAGCACCAGGTGTATCATTCCGATAACTAGCCAGTGCTCAATCACCGTGAGCGCGGCCGAACAATTTCTCGAGAATAGGCGGTTCTGGGCAAGTCTGCCGCTTCTTCTGGCCTTCAAACGAGCCTTCCCACCATGCATCGTGGTCAAGAAGTTAATTGATATTGCCATAAAGCTCACGCAGTGCTGAGATGGGGGCGAAGAATACAAATTGAGGATTCCTTACGTTGTGGAAACGAGGAATTCACTCATGTGCCGGCCGGGAGGCTTACCTGAGAGGGACTCGAATCGGACCGGTGGAAATGTGAGCAAGAATTTAAAAAACAAAATTCGACTTTGGTCCCCCAAAGTTTTAACATAGGCGCCTAATATCGAGAGAGATGCATACAATTACCGGTATCCTCAGCCGATTAACAAAGATTAACCAATCCAATTCTGAAAATTATCGAATTGAAACATTCAAAAATTTTAAAATTAATCAATAACATTTTACAAATTTTACGATATAAAATCTTGAGCTTTAGTTAGAGAATTCTTTATAATTAACAATTTATATAAAAAGAATGAATTTGAGTCCGCTAGGATGATTAACTCAAACCATTTGTGTCAAGCAGAAGAGCCGGTTCAAGGAGTTTGATTACCTTTTTTACTTTTTCCTCCTCAGGGCCAAACGAAACGGGCCAAGGCCCAAGGAACAACTCAAAGGAGGAGAGGCCCAACTAAGCCGCAAAAGACAAGCCAGTACAGGCAGCACAGTGCAGCGATCAGTTGAACAGAGGAGAGACAGGGCACTTGCATTCTGCCCATCAATTCCATCCTCGAGCCGAGGAGCTCCAAATCAAGCAATGTATGTCGAGATTTTCATTCAAATTATCAGATCCAATCTAAGATAAAACACAATACCATACATCCGAGATGGATCCAATAGCATCACCAAGAGATTCCAACGGAGTCTCGAGATATAACATTATACAGCAACCAAAAGTACCCAAGGCGTCCCACATAACAAATCACTATGTTCAGGAGTCATTTCGAATGAAGATAAACTTCTCAGGCAGTAAAAGCCCCAGATGACAAGCCAATACATCTTATAAATGCCAAGTTGGATGACCCGGAAAGCTATGAAATATAGCAACAGTATAGGACCCCAATAGAGCAGAAAACACTGGACGGAATAGGTGATAGGTAAATGTACATATTAATTGGAGCGGCTCCTTATGACGTCTAGTCCCATCTCAGTAGGATCGGTTGCTTGCAGCTCCACCTGAATCCCATCCAACTCCCGCTTGAACCTGTCCTTGGAGCTCGCATAGATCATCTTGCTTCTCACCTTTGAATTGTCAGGAGACCTTTCCACGATAAAAGGGGGGAAAAAACATACACTTAAGGATGGAATCACAAGGCAGGCATGTATATTTGTACACATGCTAGAGAAGCACCACATTACCATGCAATGAAAATGATCCTGCTCTTCTGGCAATTCTCCTCTGTCACGAAATCAAAGTCGTACACAGCATATCGACACTCATTAGCGGGGAGGCTTGCAGCAAAGTCCTCGTAACTGTCAGTGGGCTCCCCGAGCTTTTCAACCACAACCTGCTTCTGCTTCTCCTCAATCTTGAAGACGATGAAGCGGTAAGTCCTTTTTGCCTTTAGCTCCAGGAACTTGAGTTTGCAATCGTCATGCACAGCCATCCCTGAAGCCGCGTTTGCCTTTACATTTCGAAAGAATTATGAGCAAACTATCTAAACTTAGAATAATGAGATCAATAGAAAAACCTCCTCGCGAGCTGCCTCAGTGGAGCACCACATAGATTCTTTTTCTGTTTCATTCAACGGTTTTAAGTTAGCTGAAGCATAATATTTTCAATCATCTTTCACGCAAGCACAGGATGATAGCTTAAGCAGAGGTGTTTCCATCCTAAATAGAAAACGCATTTCTCAATGGTCAGGCACAAGGATGCATTTCCTTGTGGCATGCAGCAGTTGCAAGGGTTTGAGCTCTGGAAGTTAACTCCAAGCTCTTGAAGAGCCAAGTACCACATGGAAGGTTCAATTCATGTAATTGCACAGAAACCGCACCAACATTTTCAGTAATAATAGCAAGGCTGCAATCAAGCTGCTTCATACTTACCGTGTTACACATTGTATGAAACTGAAAGAGACATCGGCCATGAAATAGCGGACAAATGCTGCAACATCTTGTCTCTCATAAGCCACACGCTACATCAAAGAACTCTCATCTCGCAATTTATCCAATAAAAAAGAAAAGAAAGGAAAACTCTCATCTCACGTATTTAGAATCAACAGCTCAGCTCAGAAGAAATTCAAGACGAACTACTAAACTGACGGACAATCGAATCAGCTAAGATCAGCCAACAAATACGAAAATCGAATCAGAAACCAAATCCACCGCAGATTTCACAAGATTCAACCAGAGACCGCCACAAGAACCTCATCGATCCGACGCCGTCACACACTACACAGGACGCACAACAGACCGGCAGAAGCAAAAAAAAAAAAAAACGAAACGAGATGCAGTTGAGGAGACACTAAAAGTGACGGAAGAGGAACAGTGAGGTAGGCGAAGCAGCCACCCGATTGAAGCGCTTACCATTTCTCTGCGAGAAAAAATACGACCAGAAAGGAAGACGATGAAGGCCGAGAGAATCTAGGGCGGCTCCGATTAGGGGCGGATGCTATAAAGTAGTATCAGAGGATTTTCCACTAGTTCTGATTCTGATGGCTGAGTTTTATTTCGCCCCCCTGAAAAAAAATGATTAATTATAAACTTTCTTCCTCATTTTTTCTGCTTAATATAATATATATATATATATATATAATATTTCTTCTACCGGTCGTGCTCCGTTGCCATGTTCAGCGGCGGTGACCTTTCCCGCCGTGACGGCCGTGAGGATAAGCCTATGATGACGTGACACGTTAGGTTTGCGTTATTGCTTGCGCCACGTCATTGGGCCGTGAAGTTGTCCCGCTCCTCCCATGTGCTTTAGTCCAACGCAAAGATTAGGTCTTGGCAGGGAGGAGGAACTAAAATTGCTCTTCATTCAAAACGCGCATTCTTATGATGTTCCAGACTCAGCCTTTTGCTCGATCACCACGTCAACGTCTACCTCGATATACCTCTATACTGATCTCCATGTGAGAGAAAATAGACCGACCGACCGACCATCGACAGCATATCTACGAAAACCAGACCGTTCATGTGAGAAGTACGCCTGAGATTCATTACCGCACTGTCCATCTCTGGTGCGATTCGGAGCTCAGTTCGACTGAACAAGCAGCATATTCCTAGACACCGAGATGCCTAAAAATACATTGATATGCATATGCATTACGTAGGTAATTACCATAATACAAGCAGAGATGGAAGTCTTACTCAACAAGTGTGATTCAAAGGACCACTCATTCACTACCTTTTAAACCATTTCTACTTCATCACTACCATCATCATCAGTTAACAAAAAAATCTGTTCACAAAATCTAAAGTTTGTGGCTACATATTTGAGAATCAAAAGCCAGCTATAACAAATCAATGGATGTATCAGCTCGACTTTCTATCATGTACAGTGCTTTCTACACCTACCTAATTCATCCAAAGCAATATTGATCTTTGTAAGTGGGACTTAAATTGAAGTTTTGCTTGCCTGCAATGTCAGTCAGTACTACAGAACAGAGTATGACAGCGAATTCATCCTCAAGTTCGATCAAGTTCAATGCCTGTCTCTTTGGCTGCTTCAAGAATAGTCTTTCCATGCCCCACAGAATTTGCAGAGTGGTAATACGACTTCCACAGGTTAACTGAGAAAGGATATATTGACAGAGCCTTCTTATAGAACCCCTCTGAGATAGCAGTGAAGCCAGCAATCTTTCCCAGAAGAATGGCAGCTTCAACCCAGATGTACTCCGGAGCTATGGGAACAGCATGCGAGAGAGTGCTGACTAATACTGAACCTGCCCAGAAAGAAACACTGGCAGAAGCAGTAGCAGCCTGACAGTCACAGTCCTTGCTGATTATTCGTTTGCACAGAGAAATAGCCAGCTGATAATTGGCCGGAGAAATCTCCAGGATTGCCTCGACAAAGTCCACTAAATCCTTCACCTTCCTGAACTTCTGAGGAAGAAGGCCTGGGCCAAATAATGAATCAAGAACAGAGTTCACAAGCAAGAAATTAGTTGAAACAGGACACAGGATATTCTTTATCAGTTGTTGCAGTCTAGGCTTGTTAACATCCTCCATGAACTTTCTCGACAATGGTTCCATGACAGGGGAAGCCCTGGAATCATTCAGATAGCCATTGAGGAGATTGACAACCCTACCAATATGAGAGGAATCCTTCATAAGAGACTCATCTGTTAGCATAAACACAGCATGCTCTCTCACACAGCAGGCATAATTCTCATGACTTGCATCCTTCAGTGCACGAGTGATTACTTCATGAGCCTCTTTGTGCTGCCTCTGCAGCAATTTGTGCAGAGAAAGGTTGAGAAGGCCATACATTAAATCCATATTAGATGTAGCAGATGCTGAAAAGCTCGGACTGGATACTGAAGCTGGACTACAGGAATCCTCGCACAAATTAGTGGTATCGATGTGATCCACATCAAGTTCAGGATACCTGAGCTTCCAAACAGAAAAGAACCACCGTTCCATCAGTTCCTTAGCGAAATCAGTTTTTCTGCTTTTGAGAACATATTCAGCATACTGATACCATAGACACTGAAACCCATCTGCACCTTTTGGCCACTTACTAATGGCATTCTCAAAACCATGAAAACTCAAACCCTCACAATTATGGTTCTCTACACGTGCTGACATGAGAGCAAGATCCAAGCAGGTCGGGTATATCTTAGCATATCTATCAAGCAGTTCCTGGCTCCTTTGTAGGCCATCAAGGGCCACTTTGCACCTAACGTGGGTCACAGCAAAATCCTGAGCTAATTTTACATGCTCATTTACTTCATTACTAATGCACGACCTGAAACTGTCCACTGCAAACTCCAGCAGCTCTGTCACTTTACCCCTCTCCACATCAGTTAGATGGACAGGAAGCCATTTAATTGAGAGGACATCTTTGTCACACTCAAACTGCTGTACTATAGCATCAGGAAGTTTCCTGTAAATGACTAAGTACACACAACAAATCCAGAAGATACATTTGTCAGATATTGTTAAGCATGATGAGAGGATATAAGAAAGCAAAGAATTAAACCGCTCATTAGACTTTTCAGCATGTGGAAGAAGGCTGTAGATCATCTGACTGGCCTTGTCTGAATACCCAGACACACAGTAACAATCAATCATCTGCAAGAACACGTCCAAGATGCATGAACTAGAGTGACACATCTCCACATCAGGAACAGAGGCGTGGTCACGGAGTGCTGATAGGGCTTCCTCATAAGCAGCAAATCGGTCATTGAGTTTTGGTCGACTATTGATGTACATGAGCCAGATTTCATAAGATCCTTGATTGTATTTTACCTGAAAAACATAAATGACCAAACTGGATCCATATAGAAGCTTACATTTTAGCCTTCTAACCAACTGGGGGTTGAGAAGATAAAAGAATATATATATATATATATATATATATATGCACACACATATATATGACAGCTGAAGGGACTCTTTCAATCTATAAGAAGCTCAGATCAACTGAGAAAATAAAATGATGGCAAGAGATATGCTTTTTTTGCTTCCCTCTTTTGTTTCATCCTGTTTCTGGATATCTACAAGCACTAGTTCATGTAAAGTATTTTAAAAACAAAATATAGGTCAAAGAGAAGGAATCTATAATGGTGAAAACAACAAAAACTGTTCACCATGGTAATTTTCAAAATGTGATATTCTGGATCCAATTCTCTTTCAACAAAGCCAATAAACATAATGAGAGAAAAAAAAAAACACTATCTCTGGCTGCAATCCAGAATATAGATGTTCCCAGATATATATACAGGAAGATCTGATATTACTAGAACATAGATCATCTAGGAAGTCATGCATGAAGGCCAAGATGAAATAATAATAAACTGACACATAAAAGAATCAGTTCAGAAAGATCATGGTATCCTGCAATATGATCCCACAATATTTGGTACTGGAGGAAAAAGGCCAGCCAAGAAAAATAAATTGCAGTCACAAACTTACTGATAAAAAGCATAAACCATACCGCAATTGGATACATGTCATCCTTTCCTACTGGCTTGGTCTTGCTATAGTAAATAACCAGATACGTTATCCAGAGGACCACAGAAGTTGGGCTGTCCTCAAGGGCACGTGAGAGCACAGAAAGAGCCTGTTGAAGTTATAGTTGCAAAAAGACAGAAGAAAAATAAAGCCAATATCTTCATCCTATGTGAAATTCATGGAGTAAAATAACATATTGCAGTTTTAGATTAAGCAGCAAAGCTCCACCTTTCTCTTTGCCTCGAATTTGTCAGCCTCTTGGTTGAAAAGTAGAAGAGCAGTTTCCACAGATTGACCAATGCAAAGTGAAGCTTGTTTTAGGTCATTCTATGCACATGGCATGAGAGAAAAAGGGGAAAGAGAAATGAGACACATGCTAAACAATTTAACATTATCACCAGCAATCTGCAATAACATGCAGTCATGGTATACAAATTTGTGCCCAAAACAAGATAAATGGGGAACTGATGAGCAAGAAACAAGTTATAGCAATGAATGAAACTTCATCAAAGCAAGAGAAGATTTTTTAAAGAAGTAATCCTTTTAATACTAATGTAGAAATTAGCATGAGTTATCTACAGATCACATTTCACAACCAATTGTACAAGTCACATGCAATTATACAATTTGCAAAGAAGAAAACTTTCTATTGATACATTATTCTTGAATGGGTAAAAACAAAATGGTAAACAGGAATAATAGTAACAATCTTATAAATTCACTATGCGAACATGGTGAATTACACCAGAGATGTAATTCTAAGTATTGCATAGTAAACATCAAACAGTTGGATGGCTATGTTAATTATGGAGCACAAGGAAGAGGGGGATCCTGAATATTATTATCAATAAAAATAACAAGAGGAGAATGTACTGGACAAACCACTCTGCCACTTCTATTCTGGAAGTATGACCGCTGACTGCTCCAGCACCCAAATACCTCAATGCGGCCATCATTATTTTGCAGGATAGAGTCATCTGCATTGAGTACTTGCTTAAAGAAACCAGATATGGCTAATGAGATAGTAAAACACTTCTGCCATGATTGACCAACTCTCTGTGCAACAACTGAATCATATGAGTGTAAATCAGCTTTCAGAATATCTAAACCGACGAGATAAGTTGG
Organism: Sonneratia caseolaris; assembly: GCA_900006705.1. NCBI lineage: Eukaryota > Viridiplantae > Streptophyta > Magnoliopsida > Myrtales > Lythraceae > Sonneratia > Sonneratia caseolaris. The sequence goes on from CXYZ01007957.1 coordinate 1,371,047, forward strand.
AACTTGAGACTTTATGTGATCTTCTGTGTCACTACAGCAACGTCCATTTGATGTTAAAGTTAGCTGACAATCTGGCCCCAAAAAATAGAGGAGGAATTAGAATGGTCAAGCATAAAAAGGAAACACAGAAACAGTATGCAAAACGTATCATACCAGCCCCATCAGAATCACCATATACATCCTGAGACATCCTCCCAATGCAATGGTCCTTAACGTGTTGCCATGGACATTCATCATTGTTGCATTTTCCTCTCAGCTCAAACATGCAAAGCGGCCAAAATGGGTCCACAGCTACATCAATGGAGTAAGAGCTAGAATCTCTCCCACACAGATCCATAGCAATCTTATCTGAAGAGTCTGATATTGAAGCCAAATTGATATTCATATCAGCTTCATCATTTTGGTGATGAGATACAATTCTTGGAGCCATCATAATCTTCAAGTGATGAAATGCACTCCTCAAACTAAACACAGACAGAGATATCGCAGGGGTTACATCTTGACCTTCTTTCAATGGAGAACTCTTGTCTTCAAAATTGTGGGAGGCAACTTGATCCAGAGAATTTTTTCCCACATCCAGAACAGGAGTATCATCTACAAGTATCCCCCGCCTATTATTGCCTGTATTAAGGAAAAGGTATCAGAAACAGAATAAGAAAAAAAAATCAAAGCATATTCATTCCTAGTTTGTCTATTTATTTTTTCCTAGAAAGTAGAATTTCATGTAGTAATTACAGCATGCAACATGCTTTTAGAACCTTATAGTGCGATCTCATAATATTTCATTATAATTTTAGCCAAAAAAAGATGACTGGGCAAGCTTTTATCTAGTATTTTGTTCCAACATCAAAAAGTAGAGGTAAAACAAGTTTCAGGAATGAATCTAACCATCAAAATCTGATTGCTGGATTCTTTCCACTTCAGATAACTGTCCACTCCCATTATTCCTATCAGATTTTCCACTTCCAACATCTCTTTGACATACCTCTTCGACGATAGGCCTCATATTGGAATCAGATCCCTTAGAATCCCGTGCTCGCACTCCCAACCTCACAAATAATTCAGATCTTAAAGTTGCTTCAAGACGCAAGGACTCATCCGGATTGTCATTGGACATTTTCCTGCCTGAGTGATGGGGAATATCCATGTGCCTTTCCACAGATTCACCACTCTCTCTGTGACACCCATGTTTGGGTTGTATACTGTCCGGTAGGACATCCTCATCCTCATCTGCTGATATAGTTTGCTCATTTGAAGAACTTTCTCCAGGAATCAGATTACTGTCCCTATGTTGCAATGGCTCTGATGTACAACAATCATGCTCACTGCATGGTTCAGAACCCAAATTTTGTCCATTGATAGGCTGATAAGAAGGGTCTGATTCAGGGCCATTAACACATTGCACATTTGATGGATAAACTGGCTGATTGAATTGGTCATCCTCAGCCTGCATTTGTTGGCTAGGTGAAGGAATCAAATCCATATTTTCAGACATTCCATTTGAGGATTTCATCTGAATTCCAAAATAATCATGGCCACCAGAGCAACCAAGCAAGCTAGAATCATCCATGATACAAGACCGTAAATGGGATGAATATAGCTCTCTTTGCCGATACAAATGAGCACACCTAGCATTTGCCTCAAGTAATGCCCTCTGAGCTTTGCAATAAGCTTTTAGAGCATCTCTTTCTTCAATTTCACACTTTCTCCTACGCTCTTGCGCATCGGCAAGCTCCTTGTCGAGTGATTCCTCTATTTCCATCAATTTTTGTAGTTCTCTATTGCCCTGTTTTGAGGCATTTGCATTATCCAAACTGCTCCAGAGGCTTCCTGTGAGTGGAGTTCCCTACAATGACATCAGAGAGCAACCAGAATTTACACTGAGGAAATTTCTTCTATGATCTATAAGGCTTCATTGCAGCATTTGAGAAGCATAGAAGTTTATGAAAGCATCATTGCAAATGTCATGAAACAAGCATTATGAACTTACTATGCTATTAGTAAAAGCATTAAGAGCCATCATATCTGCCAGAGTATTATCGTTCGGAACTAGTGCAGGATTTGACATTAAGCTTGCCAGGTCAGGGCGACCATCACCTCCATTCTTAGTACCTAGTGCAGAATAAGATAGGACTTATTAGGAAAGGTCATGCCAGAAGAATAGAGTGTATATTGTCAAAGTATTACCATCTTGCTTGTTTCCATGCAGATCCTGAGATGCCATCATCACACTTTCACCATCTTGTCTTTTCCATCTAATAATGCTTGATTCTGTTACACCAGCGGAAGATGCTTTTTCAACATTGCCAACCTTGTTCATCTTGCTGCTCCCCAATGTTAGTGACTTAGGCGGTGACAAAGATCTTGCAGCAGGTCTCCCCTGTTCTAGTCTTTGCCCAGCATAACAGGACGGACCTAGCTTCAGCCTTTTGCTGGGAGGCTCTCTCGGTCCTGACTGTGCAGCATCAGCAGACTTTGGAACAAATCTCCTAATAGAATCTTGGCTAGAGTTCAGAGCTTCAGAGTTCTGGAAAGCACCTGAAGCAGAAGGCTTATTCAGCTGAGCTGACCTAAGCTTCAGCTCACTTTCCCGAAGGGCAATCTGATGTCGTAAGTCCCGAAGTTCAAGTTGTTTAGCACCAAGACCAAATCCAAGATCTTGACCCTCCTTTCTTTTGTTGTTTATATTATTTCTACTATTGATTCCCCGCCCACCTGACAATACACCCTCACCTCTTTTATTGGCCCCATGGTTTTTTATCAATGATGGAACGAACTTACGGCTTAGAGATGGTTGTTTAGACATGTTAAGATTTATATTTCTGGGGACCTTGCAATACTTCTTTGGTCCTCCTGTTGTCAAAGCAGATGGTTTCCGGTTTCCCTGTATTATGTCTATTCTGCCTTTGTTTTTGGACAGCTTGTTATCATCAGAGCCACTGCTGCTCTCGTCATCTGAAAAGCTTATAACAAGGTTTCTACTATCTTGTTGACTAATGATTCTAGGTGCAACATTCTTGGGTGGAAATTGATTTGTTAGAACACTTTTTTCTAATTTCTGCTGCAGGGATGCTTGGACATGGTTGCTGAATGAGCTCACTTGAGGATTTCCCCTAATAGTTGTTACTGTGGCAGATAAAAGATGTGATCAGGAAGAGAGAAAAAAAAATACAAAAAAGAACTAAAGATGTATAACGCACATGGAAAGCAACACCACAAAAACAATCGCATCCCTGAGAAGTATGCACTGTTATCAGGTGAAAGAATTTGTCAAGAAGCTCAAAATCATTTTACCCATGAATCAACCACATTGTATACATACTATGTTACCATAGATGATGCCTCACGCCTACAGAACCTCGACATAAATTTTATTTCAATGCGCCTAATGCTATGAAGAGGCACTCACAAGAATGATGCAGATTCCCCTATTATACTGATAACAAAGTTTTACCATCCTGGTTGACTTCTTGAAGACTCAGTGGAGCCTGATGAAGTCTTGCAGAAGAGGAAGGGGCAGCTGTACTAGTTGATGGTGAGGCAAAGTTGTTAGAATGTTCCTGACAAGCAAGAACTCGCCTGTAAGTAAATAGTCAAAAGGGGGCAATTTTCTCAGGAAGTTCCTAGATAAAGTGGATATTGACCAAAGCATTAGATGAAGTAGAATACGGCAAATTCTGTTGCTTAAATGTTAGTGTACAGTATAAAAAACTATGCTAGAGCAGACTATTATCTAAAGTTTCATTTACAGTTAGAAATAAGCAACGCATTTTTTAATTCTATCCAAGGGAATAACTGTCAATAAGCCAGTCATTCAATCGAGATATCAGAGGCTCAGGATGCTGCTACTAATTAGGCAATTCATTTGCAGCAATCCATCATAATGCAGTTCCCCTCATCACACAGCGTATAGGGCATCACAGGCAGCTTATACGCACTGCAGGCCATAAAGTGAGAAAGGGACATCATTGGGCACCACAAACAACAAATCTATGCACCAGCTAGAAACAAGCATAAAGAACATAAACTCCATCAATGCATCATAGGAACATAGACATAAAAGAACCCATTAGTAAAAGGAAATCCAGGTTCAAGTCTCGAATGAGCTAAAAGAGAACCATTTGTCAGCGAAACCGAAATTCCTGAATTTCAAAACAGCCCACTGAACGCATTTAACTCCATTTACCATGAGAAGCCACCAACTAACGAGAACAGCATTGTTCAACATATCAACGAGAAGTCTACCTACTTTGACTAGAGATAATTCCAACTTATTGCGTCGACTGTTGCTTATCGCTTACCAAATCCTAAACATGAAACGGGTAAAACCAAAAGAAGGAGCAACGAATCGAAGCCAAATGCAAGGACGGGAATAAACTAGGCCGAAATTGGATAAGGCAACGAGGATAGGGGAAGGGTGAGAGCAACACCAGGTCGCCGTCCGATGAGGAGAGCTCCCCTTCTTCTCTTGCTAAGGGCGGTCCAGGGGTGAGCTCCGAGCTAGGGTTCCGTGATGGATGTGGATTGGGAAGGTGTGACGCCATCTCCCGTGTGTAGCTGGGCATGTTAGTCCGCTCCATTTCCTCCTCCTTTCCCCGTAAGGCAGAGCGGCAAGCGATGGTGGCTTTTAAGGGACGCCGCCGTCCGGGGCGAGGCCTCGATTGACCATAATTACACAACTGCCCCCTTTGGGCAGAAGATTCAAAACCATCCGCAAGTATACAGCACAATTAGACCCAAAAAAAAAAAAAGAGCCGAAAATCACATTTGAATATAATTTCTCGAGCATAGGACTTTAGTATTGGGAGATAATTTCCCTCATGCACTATCAGCAGTAGTTGATGTGGCTGAGTCAGTGAGCCGTGTTGATTTGTCTGATGAATATAATATTAGAATAATTTTATCTCTCATAAAAATATTTTAAAAAAAATTGAAAATTACTTGTAAATATTAAAACGTAGACGATTACACTTTTTACAAGTCTGCCTCGAATAGTGAAGCGTGCCGAAATTGCTTTACCATCATTTTCTTGTCAATACAGATGGGATGGAGACCGAGACCTGATCGAGTCAGTCTTCATTCTCGCGTAACAGACTGAGACCGTGGCCGTTTCTTGACTTGGACATGAAGGAATGATTGATCCCACCCAACCGGTGCGACTCTCGACTATCGGACTGGTACCATGATGAGAAAGAAGCAGTGGAAGAATAATCAAACGTTAATGAGCTGCTCTGGAAAGCGTGATAATCTGTTGACTGGACTCTGCAAAAGATCCCACTTTCCCATTCTCTGTTCGCTTCAACTCTTCGTCTTCTCCTCCACCTCTCTTTCATCATCATCTTCTCTGCTTCATTCTTCCACGGGGCTGGGCCATCGCGAAAACGCGTTGAGCCATCTTGACTATGGTGAATTAGGAGTGAATTGTACTGTCGTACCACTAACGTGGCTGTAGTTTAGTGGTAAGAATTCCACGTTGTGGCCGTGGAGACCTGGGCTCGAATCCCAGCAGCCACACTTAAAACCTTTTAATTACAATTTTTTTATTTTTGTCTGTGAATTTCCAAAATTAGAGCCACGTGGACCAACGTTTCCCTCTCGGCCCTGACATTTTATAGGTCCGATGAGCTCCTAAGCCCAGAACCTCAGATCCAAATAAGACGCCAGTCCCCAGAGGCGCAACGCTCTCTTCACTGCTCTGGTCTTCCCCCGCGGGCCACGACTGACCGAGTGACGACTTACGAAACTGTCCGAGGACAAGCGTCAACTGTCCGATCACGGGACGTCAAGTCACGAAAGGACCCCTCCTCTTTGTAGCCGTCGGCCGGTGACCGTCAGATCTGTTCCCGCTTTCCTCCCCAGCCTCTTCTGCAGTCTCGGTAACGGCGAGTTGACAAAGGTACTCCCTCTCTAAATCGGCGTTGTTGCCCTACGATCTGGCCTTGTTTTTCTCTATTGGTGGGCGGTGGGGTTGGTGGTAATATCGTGCATTCTCTGCCCTCTGATGGGGTTGATCTTAGTCTAGGTCTCTGGCGATTAGGAAAATGTCGGGGTTTGGCCTGTATCGGTCCGTTCCAGCTGGCCGATTTTGTTGGGCGGAGCTGAACACCTATGGTGTAGGCGATCGCATAGCGGAGTGGATATCGCGTTAGACTCCGGATCTAAAGGTCGTGGGTTCGAATCCCACTGCGATCGTACTCGCTAGTGCCCTTTTGCTCAGTTTTCTTCCCCAGCTCTTGTCTTTTGCTTTATTTGGAAACAATTTTGGTCGGGTAAGGGGAAGAGGTGTAATGCTGGAAGCGACAGCTTGGGATGGAAGGATTACCTAAGTAATTTAAAATCTGAATACTGTGTTCTTATTTTGATGTGAAGAGAACATGGAAGATATCATTTTGTTTGCCGAAACGTGAATCTTCATGGTTGATACCATTCAGGCACTGAAGATTATGTCGTGCCAAAATGCACCTGGGGGGTTACAGGTTTCTGCTACTGCCTGCAACCCGCATTGTTTGGGTTGCCATGCTCGGTGGGATGCAAATTAAACTTTCAGGTTGCATTAGGTACTCGTGCGGGTGTGTAATTGTGTGGATTTGAACCTTAGTTGTAAAATGCTGCTAGGACTCCTGAGTAGTTAGATTCTACTAGAGATAGTTGTCCCCTGATCTTTGGTTTGAATTATTGGAACTTCTATAAATTTGAAAGTTGGTGATGAAAAGACATCACCTACAGTGCAAAAGAGAAGATGAAGAGATACTAGGCAAAATTTTCATGCTTGGTCTCTGAAAATGACTACTTTCTTCGTTAATTTTCATCAATAGGACTTCTGCATTGCTTTAGAGTTTAGACTGGAGTACCTGTTTTAGTATCAACATAGATTCTATATTCAAGAGTTAAGTATAGCTTGGTGTGGGGCGGTGAATGAATTTTTTATATATGTTTTCTTGGTGAAATCAAGCTTCATGTATTTTATGGAGGGTGGATTGGGCAAGGGACCTTAGGTGGGGAAGAAGACTCAAAGTTCACTTGTCTTTATCCAAGTCTCTATGTCTGACATATTCAGAATACTAACGGCTGGATGGTGATGCACTGAGGATTGAAATTAGCTTTAAACCATTGGAATGAGTGCCGCATCCATTGTTCTGACGCCCTTGAAAGTGTTAAATAAGCCAGTTTAGTGTGAAGAGCTAGCTTTTCTATACTTTGTTTGAAAGGTATTGACTTCATTGTTGTTGCCACATCGTCCTCAAATGCCAGATGAATTGATATTTTTGGGATTTTATGGCTAATTTATCAATGATTGGCATGGTACTGCAGATGATCGATGATGAACAGCTCGGGCTCATTGCCAACTTTCTTGGCATGTTCATATTTCTGCTCGTGATTGCTTACCACTACGTGACTGCTGACCCGAAGTATGAAGGAAACTGAAACAGGATGTTTTGTTTTGTTTTCATTTCGTACTGTGACATGCCATTCCGTAAAAGGATGAGTCAAACTAGTTTTGCTAGGATTGTTATCTGAGCTTATGTTGGTAACTCAGCCTTCTTAAAAACTAAAGATTTCTTGTTTCTTTCAAGCATTGATGTTGAAATTGCTGCAGAAGAAAATCGAAAATCGTTGGCTACATTATATTGTGGTGTTATTATTGTGAAGATTGCTAGATTTCTCAGTTCTGTCGTATCACACTATGAATGATTTGGGCATGAATAAATGTACGGGGAAGTGCCGTCTGAGAATCGAGCTCAGGCATCTCGACAATCTAAAACCAAATGTCGATCATTTTGTTGCACCAAAACCATCTTCCTCATAGGACCGTCTAAGACTCTACATGCTCAGTGAAATAAATTGAGATGAGATTCCAACTGATTTCTTCCCCGCCCAAAGTTTTGCCTCGTTAAAGGTCTGTTATCTTGACCTGAAACTCTCTTTCCAATAGCCATGCTGAATCACTGCTGCGATCTTCTCCGTGCATGCCTAAAGATGGTCCAAGAGAACTTCATTACTCCACACGCTGCTCTGTTACTTGCAAAAAGTGGGCAAGGCAACGGTCCACAGTTTACTTGGGGGCATGATAATTTATTCCCATTCACCAAATCCCTAGGCTTCAAATTATGGATCAAAATTCAAATACCTTGGCTTTTGCGACGAACTGGCCCAATCCGCCCTCGACACCATCTTCTCAATTTAAAATTGAAAAAAATAACATTTGATTCTCGTCCTAAAATTTCTTGTATCCATTTACTCATTCTCACCCTCTCCATCCCATTTAATTAAGATATTTATATTTAATTATTGTGAAATGACTCTTCTTCTTGTATTCACATGGTGTAAGGCTCTAGCCTTTTTAGAGTTCCAGGCAAGATACAATGATCGCAGGCAAAATCGGAATAAAGTAAGATCTACTCCACGATACTTACTTATATATGTCTTTGTCTCTATGCGTAATTTTCTTAAAAAGAAATTGGAACGTTAATTAAAGGTTTGAATATATGCATCCCATGTTTGATAGCGCTCTTTGGACTCATCAGCCAGCCCCTAGTAAAGATTGCCCAACTCCATGTCAAGCCATGGCACAGATCCTCCGACCACCTCTTCCCATGTTACCCTCCAACACTGCACCAAATTACACGGCCCAGACACTGTGTCTAGCACGACAACACACTCGAAAAGCCTCTCGGACAACATGATTCTACCCGTGCACCGTGGATTCAATCTCCGAAACAAATTTTCGTGTTAGGCCCTGCTAATCGAGTTATTTTGATGAAATGTTCTGCCCAACTTGTGGATTTAAAGACCATAGACGAGCTGGCTGGATGACTTAGAGGAGGTGGCTCATGCTGTACCCACTAGTGCACGGGCCACTCTCAAAGTCGAGGAAGTCTCTCCGGAAAGGGTAATTTGGGACGTGAAAAGAAGAAGATGATTGAATGCATGGACGGACACATCCCTTTCTGGCTCTTGCTTCCATTTGAGTTCCCATGTGAGCAGCCCTCGGAGAGTGAGACCTCCAACTGTAATAAACAAGCCGTGAGGGGGAGGTGAAAAGGAAAGGAATATTGTGCCGACTCTTTTTGCCTCGTCTTCCGCTCATTGGCTGTCGCCATAAGCTTTCCGGCCTTGGGCTCAAGTAAGCGAGCAAGCACTCGGTCGCTCTAGGTTGTCTGTGAATTTGCCGCTGAGAATGCTTGCTCAGTGCGTGTTTTTTTTTTGGGTCTGACGAGAAAGTGAAAAGGGAGGGTCTTCACAATCATTTCTCATGATCTGAGGCGGGTAAGGAGCGCATTTGGATTGTTTCAGTAAGAGGGTTCTTGAGCTTTACTATGTGCAGAGCATAAAGTTCGCATCTTTGGACCTTCTGGAATTTCAGTCCCAAGTAAGCATTTTTGTACTTTTTTCCTTTCTTCCTTGCTTCTGCTCAACCCCATTCAGAAAGTTGTCAGTTCGAACTGCTAGGAGGTGAAGAAATAGTCGCTGGTTGTGATGTGATTTTGGGGGCAAAAGAAGATGAAATCTTTGAGCGGTGTAGGATTAGGATTGAGTGTAGTATTCGGCTGTCTTCTGCTGGCATTAGCTGGAGAGCTTTACTATCTGCTATGGTGGAAGAAGAGGTTCGCAAATAGATCAGTTGAGGATGCGTATTGTACAGCTAGTAGTGGTCCTGCGAAAGAGCTTTTACACATCTGCTGCTTGAAGAAGCAATCCCCGACAGTTTCCCAGTCTGCCCTTAACCAGCGAGAAGCTTACCCTCCCATCTCTGCTATGCATAATTCAGAAAATCAGAGACACATCGAGTCTAGTGACAGTGGTGATAGCAAGGACTTGTTGGTCAAACCACTCGAGCAAGATAGCACGGACTCAGAGCTCATGAGACTGCACAAGCTTGCAGGACCACCTAGGTTTCTCTTCACAATAGTCGAGGAAACAAGGGAGGATCTGTTGGATTCAGAGGATGGGAGATCAAGGAATAACTCAAGGGGGAGGAGCCTGAGCGAACTTCTTGCAACGATCGAGACTCCGTATCTCACTCCAGTTACCTCTCCATCTCTGTTCACGCCTCCACTGACTCCAATTGAGTCGACGTACAAGCAGCATGGGTTTAACCCCCAGTTTGAGTTGTCAAGTGATGCAGAGTTCAACCGGATCAGGGCTTCACCTCCCCCAAAGTTCAAGTTCTTGCAGGATGCAGAGGAGAAGTTGAAGAAGAAGAAGGTGGGGGAGGCTCAGAGAAGTGGCAGTTCTTGTGGTCAAGAACATAGTGTCAGAGATCACAGTTCAGAGCTTGTGAAGGATGTGGAAGATGGCTCATTCATCACCATTGTCGTTGATAAGAATAAAGGGGGGAGAGCACATAATCAGAAACACTACCACAACCACCGTTCCATAGCCTCATAGGTATGTCCTATCCTTCAGTGTTCACCATATTCTGTGGATGTTTCTTTTCTTGTTTCCGAGGAACAATGTCTCATTTATCAGTCTTGGCTGCCCGTATTTCATATGCTTCCGCATTTTCTCCTCGCTTTTACTGTTAGAAAGATAGAAAACATGATGAGTTTCAAGAGAAACCTAATTGGAATGCTTACGAATGGATTTGGAAAACAAATTTCAGTTCTTGATGCAAGAAATCAAACACTATGGTTGTTTGGGCATTGTTCTCCATGAAATGTTTCCAAAAGCATTTAAAAAAACAGTTCCTAGAAGACACATTCTGCAGAACACACTCCAACTGAGCCCCTTCTCGTAAGTCGGTTGAATTAATCAACTCTTTCAAGAAGGTTCCTACTCTTCCTGTAAAAGAACTCCCATGTTGAGTTGGAAAATATGACTTTGAATACCGAAATCAAACTGCCACCTCCTCCTCCTCCTCCTCTTCCTTTGTATGAACTTCTTTATCCGGTATCTTGATATCTCCTTAAGCATTTGATGTTCTCCTGATTACAGCTCTTGAGACTAAATTCCATTTCTACATTATATCTTGCAGAACATTCAAGCAGGTAAAAGAGAGGAAGGAAGGTAGAAATTTGGGGAGGGACAGGATTATGCAGAATGACGGTGGGAGGTGGGCTCTAATGGCTGTGGGGGACCTGTGGGGTTCTTTCGTTTTATTAAAACTCCATATCTCCCTCTGATTTTTCTCCCTTTCTTTTTTTTAATAATTTCTCCTTTTGACCCTTTTACGTTGTAATCATTCTTGAGATTTGAGAGTGAGTGATTTTACTATTTGATATTCCAGTCAAAAGGAGCTCCGTGTGGTTCTCTGTTGAACAATTGTCTTTCCTCTTTTCCTCCTGTTCATCTGTTCTTGGCTGTCTCCCGAAGAACTTCTCATATCCCCCTGCTCTCTGTGCTTCTTCCCTGGTTCAGCCCCCACAGCAAATTGATGCTGCTTTGCCATAAAACAATTGCTGCACTGAAGCGGAGTAAATTGCGCACGGTAAACTTGCAGTCATCTAAATCATGTGGTGTCAGGCCATCTTTTACTTCCAAGGAGTTTTTCTTCTTCCTTTTGTAAGATTTTATTTCAGATATTTTTATTTTTGTCCCTGTTATATCAGATGGGGCCTCCTGTCCCATCATCACAAAAAGACTAGGATCTAACAGATCATCTCTACAAACTGAACAAGACCCTTGCTAGGAAAAAGGAAAGCTTCCTCGTTGTCTCCTTCTCTCCATGGAGAAAACGGGAACCGCCTTCTTTCTTTCTTTCTTTCTTTTCTTTCTTCGAATTTTCGTTTTCGGCCTAAAGGAAATGGAGAACATGACAAGGGACTGAGGAAAGGAGGGCAGAGTGGTGACCTGTGATTGTGGTGCCTCTCCATTGGCCTCTTTCACAGACAGCGAAATGATTCACCTGCAAGTTGGACAAACCCATCCTCCCCCGTGATCATCCATGTCCTTATCTTGTCCATTTTTTGTTGCCTCTTCAAATTTATAAAATCAAGTTGTCCCCTGAAAAGCTGTTCGTCCTCAATGTGGACTTGGGGAGTACTGGGTTGCTCCATATGTGAACTTACTCTCCTGCCGCAATGCCCTCCTGGTTAAAATTCTTCGAGGTCTATGAGAGGTCGGACCTACCTAAGGAAGCATGATAAGATAAAAGACTGGACATAATGACCAGACAGTGTTGGCGGTTCTCATTGCAGAGAGACTCGAATTGGCATCTGACTATGGGGCGAAGCACAAATTTGTTTGGAAAGTAACTCTGGGCCTGACTGAAGGCCCACTTCGCTCACTGCTAAACTCTGCCGGCCCACATCTAGTGACCGTTTGGGCTTACTCCGGCCCAATTATTTTCCAATCACACCGTGGTGGACTGCCCGCCAGGGATTACCATTGCCGACCGCCGTCCATGAGTAGACCTATCAATGTCGGGCACCACGAAAATCCTAGTCAGCCTATAAACTATACAAACAATTATTTTTTAAAAATAAATTTAAGTAATTTTATACTTTAGAGATGAGTGGGTAAATCTAAAGTATAATTATGTATATATAATTATTCACTCCTCAAAAACATTCCCATAATTTTCTTTTTATTATAAAAAATATTTTCATACCTTCTCATGATAGCCCGTACTCTCGGGCCATGCAAAATTTTTTTACAGCTCTATCTACAATTCACTGTGGCTGATGCCCACATTCTTTGCATTAAAAAGTACATGAAATTATTCAAAAAGTTTCTTTTATTGAATTATGGGTCATTAATTAAACAGGTAATTTGGAATCTGATTCGAGAATCTTGGTGAAGATTAAGCACGCACTGATGCGTACCACACAGGGGCATATCTGTCTCCACACATATAGCTTTCGAATTGATATATCTAATTCATTAGTATATATATATATATATATATATCGTGATCTCCACCATCTCACTCACGTGATTCACATACACTTTCCTAATTAATAGGCCAACTCTCATCAATCTTTAGTTCTCCCAAGATACTCTATATGTACATAATACATAGCCAAGTGTGTTGATCGATGTCATTTGGCATCTCTTTTCCCATAGTAAGTGCAAAGTCCAAATCTTGTAAAATAAGGTAATTAATGATCGAATGGTTCCTACCTTTTACTTAGATTAACTAATTCAAACTTGAATTTTTCAGGGATTGATAAATTTCTAAAGGTTAGAATGTACGCATGAAGGATTAAAACAAGCATAGATAAAAGGCTAATCATATTTGACATATCTTATACTAACTAATATTCAGAAATATGAACTCTAATTAATTTGGTTCAATTTTCATCTATTTTTTAAGGGATATAAAAAAACAATTTGTTTCCAATTACGTATTTTCCCGGTGGGGGTAGAGGAGGTGATCGTGGAGGAGGGGATGGCGATAGCAATTGGGCGAAGAATTCATTATTAATGAGAAGGAATAGGAAAAAAAAACAAAGGGCTTAGAGGACCCCACACGGCCATCGCCCTTTTAACTTTCCGACGATTCAACAGGGCAAGGACGACCGCTTTTCCATGCATGAAAATGAGCAAAAGACAATTCTGAAAAAAAAAAAGAAGAAGAGTTTTTATAATAATAATAATAATTTGCGTGTAAGATGAAATTAATAATAATTCTGTAAAAGAAGGGAAAAAAAATCACGCACAGTTGCGTCAATGTTCCGTGGCATACAATACCTCGACGGCGGCCGTGGTAGACGGCCATTTCCGATCCTCAGCACAATCCCTCGGTTACCGATTGGGAGTCAGAGGTTCTGTTATTCGGATTCGAGCACATGGGGTGGGTGCTTGACGGTAAGACAGGTGATGGATCCAGCGAGTGCTCGGATTGATTCGGTAGCTTGTGAGCTTACACGCAATCTTCTATTTCATAGCATTTATTGAATTTATTAGAGATTAATTAGACCCACATGCACATGTACAGGCCGACGTGTGGAAATTTAATATCCTGAGATTGAAAGAATCCCGTGCATCACAAGGAATTACGAGCCGGGGATGAGCATTGGTGAATCGCTCTCGGGAAGATGTGTTGGGAGAAACGAAGAAGATAGATTCGATTATGAGACTTACGTTCGTCCACTTGATTGCTATACTTTATACCCTATTAATTAAATACTATCTTCCAGTGCATGATGCATCATTTGATTCTGCTCTACATAGCCCATAAATAAAATATTCTTATGATTATCATGTACATACCATTAATATTTAAGATTTTATTTAAAAAAAAGAAATTGGACTATTATTATAAATTTAATATAATTTTTTTTACTCATATAGGATAGGATGTATAGTGTAATTATTGATTAATTATCTTATCGGGCTAATTATTCACATACCAATTTGAAAAAAAAAAAATCGGGCAGCCCCACAGCCACCAAAGCAGTGTCTCAATGCATGTCGAGGGGGGGAAAAAAAGCTTCCGTGTTGAGGGGGATCGAAAAGCTATTGTCTCTTGGAAAACCCTAGAGAGAACATTTAAGTTGACACTTTCTCACGAGAACCTACGCGGCCAGCTCCTTCGTCTCAATCCCGTCTCCCTTTATCTTTTCCCCTCTCTCTCTCTCTGCAACTCTCTCACCCTCTGATGTGATTCTCCAACCAAAAGAGACTCCATTAATTCTCACTTTTGCTAAAGAGAAAAGAGAGAGAAGCAGATATCGAGCTTAAAGGGAGCGCTAGAGAATTTGAATCCAAATGGTTTCTTCATCCATCCCGGTGTACCTAGATCCACCCAGTTGGCAGCAAGAGGAGGTAATTTTAGTATCATCTGAAGTAATACTTCTCCATTTTTGTTTTGTGTGATGATTATTCCTTGCGCTCAAAACCTAAGTTTAAAGATAAATATTCCGAATTCTTATGCTTATGCTTCTCTTTTCTGTTTCCATATTGAAGATGTACCGATGATATGCTTATTTGGTTTGATTTCCTTTTGGGCTCTGAAATATGCGTGGTGATCATCACTTCAGCAAAATATTCAGCTTCTAGGAGGTGGAGATGGGCAGCGAACCATACTCCAGCTGCCACCGTTGCCATCCTCACTGCCGGTACAACAGTCAGCCGGTGGCCAGTCTCAGCCTGGCTCAATGGCCGAGCGAGCACGGATGGCCAAGTTTCCATATCCAGAAGCTGCCCTCAAGTGCCCTCGCTGTGAGTCTACCAACACCAAGTTCTGCTACTACAACAACTACAGCCTCTTGCAACCCCGTCACTTCTGCAAGGCGTGCCGCCGGTACTGGACCCGGGGTGGCACCATAAGGAATGTGCCGGTCGGTGGAGGGTGTCGGAGGAACAGGAGAAGCAAGGGCCGTGGAGGATCGAAGTCTCAGGCAATAAGAGCAGTGATTGGTTCCTGCAGCTCCAATGCTACACCAGGAAAGGCCCTACCACCTCCTCCTCCACCACCGGCACAGTTACCTTTCCTGCCACCATTGCAGAGCTTAAGTGATTACGGTAATTTGGAGTTTCAAGTGGGAACATCCAACAGCAGTGGTGGTAGTGGGCAGACTCTGGTGCCTAATGGACTGCTGCTGGGTGAGCAATGGAGGGTGCAGCAGTTCCCCTTCTCGGCTAACATGGGGACGACACAAGCCAGTGGGTTGCTCCAGTTTGAGCAAAATGATCAAGGCACGAGTAGTAATCAAGGGCTGGATCTCATGTCAAGAAACTTGTTAGGGTTATCAGGGACTTACAATCATCAACCCTCATGGAATGAAAGCAATGGTAATGCATGGACTGATGGTTCAATCCAGGCGACGTCCTCAATTACCTATCATCATCAGTAGTGACTCATGGGATCTATTCTAGCCCCCACCAAGATCGTTCTTTCCGATCTTTGCTTTCCCCCCAGCTTAAGCTCTGATTCAAACGGGGTTTAATACGCAGTATACAGCCGACAGTCCTCGAGTTTATTTTAGTGAAAAGAGCTAGGATGTACTGCAATGGGTAGATCGGAACTGTAAGGTGATGAGGCAACTATCTAGCCCATTTAATCTCTTCGTCGATGTTCCTAATATTCGTGGTCTTGAGGTTGTGTTTATGGGGTTTTTTTTATCTCAATTTCAAGAACTTATTCGGCTTGTCATGTATATGTTTCTGTTCGTGTGTGGGTGTGTTTTTAATAATTTAGCATTATTATGTCGCTAGCTAGGCCTTTATATATATATATATATATACACACGCGTTCCTGCTAGACTAACGGTAGTTTGTATACATCCATTATGAAGATCCACAGCTTATTCAATTGCCACTGTGAATGGCAGTTTTTTCAGTTAATTTCACAGATCCCGGAAGCCCCGCAAATTAAGCGCCACGGCGCGAGTCACCGACAAACGCTTCATATCATGGGTTGCTCTGACGTCGTCGTATTATTATATCTAAATCTTACGGCTTATCCAGGCCGTTTGGAGTATGAAATGGCGAATCGCTTCTCAGTTCTTAGATTATGATCTTCAACGATGAATGGTAAAATCTTTCAACTACACACATATATAAATATATAAATATAAACGATACGTACAGGAACAGTCGGAATGTAAGCAGATACAAGATGCATGCAGGTGGCGGCTCCCTGCGTCCACACCATCGATCCGATCGCTAACACCACGGTGGAATCTCTCGGACTCCTGATCAAATTGAAAACTTCTTTCTCCACTTGTCCATCCAATTTTGCAAGCTTTTTGTATGTGTATATGTATATGTATGTATATATATATATATAGAATCTTCTATTCCTTGGCTGAGCTTCCGGCCTCGATCCATGATATCAATAATAATAATAACAGAAGTAGAAGCTAATATACTTTTTTTTAAAAATAGAGAACTAGGTAACAATAACTTTGTAAGTCAAATCTGACCACCCCAATTACTAACAAGAACGGATCTTTTTAGGGATGGTGTGAAAATCCTCCTATTAGTACAAGTTGATCCACCATCGATAGTATCAGTTCGAGTGTAGATATGGATTGGTGCAGAAATGCATGGTAATTTGATCATCCCCAATGGTATCCTGGCTGCTCTCGATTCCTTCGGTAAATTATACGTACGTGCCAGAGTGTGATTCGTATGGCTCTTTATATTCATTTATTTATTATATTATTTTAAATTTATAAGCATTTTATATAATTTTGATACTTCTCTTTCTCATGTATCACCCCTTATATCTGGAGCGTACTCTTCTATCGTCGGTGATGCGGGCCCAGAACCCATCCACTCGAGTGCCCAGGATTGTACCCTCCTCACGTGACAAAGCCACACTCGAGATTATCCAAATTAACGCGGAAAGAAAAGAAGAAGGAAAGGGTTGTGGGGGGGAAAGTTGAGCAGCATTAGAACGCGTCGAATAACCTAACACAGATGACACGTGACGTTCCAAAGTCTCTCCCACAGAGTTGTGTGGAGATNACACAGATGACACGTGACGTTCCAAAGTCTCTGCCAGCACAGTTGTGTGGAGGTGCGAATCTCATGACGGGGGAAAATGAATTCTGAGATTACGTAGAAGCTTCTATAGTATCAAGACCTATCGCCTGCCGTATGCATAAACGCATCATGTATGGGTGGATGGGATAAGTATGGATGGTTCTTTGCTCGTGCCAGAGGGGAATCTAGACGTGTGGCCATGGATAGGGATGATCAGGATGGAGGTTTATGCCGCCGGAGATCGTCGATCCGATGAAATGAATCTTGGGAGCACATCTAAGAGGAAAATCAGAATGAGAATAATTGTTTGATGCAATAATATCTATCATAATCTCCGTAAATAAAATATTATAACTTAAATTTCTTATCAACAGAATTTTGTATTTCACTTTTATCTTTTAGATAATTATAGTGAAAATGGTATATATTATTATTATTTACTTAAATTATATATATTTAAAAACAGTTCTTCCATTTATACATATTTGATCTTGTAATATACTTGAGTTTTAATTCTAACGGCACGCTGACATGCTAATTATTTATCGATGTAACATAATGATATGCCAACAAATTGTCGAATGATCTATCGATGTGGCAACATTCATTAATCATGTGACATGTTATTATGACATGGTAAAAAATTCTGTCAAACGGATCATCTCACATAATGCTATTAAAATATCACGTCGGTAAACTATTAAAAGTAGAATTCAATTACGTTACATAATAATATATATATATATATAGCCGAAACAGTTATTTTTAAAAATATAAATTTTAAGTATAAAAAATAATAAATATAAGATTTTTACTGTAATTCTTTATTCCATGTTTCTTCCATTATTTTCTAATCCGCACTTATAATATGAAAAAGGGAAGAATAATGAGGACGCGAGCACGAATTTCCGAGCTCCGTGTTATAGTTTCGAATGAGAGAGGACTTCTTTGATGTATGGGTGCCCACATGAAGACGGGACCTTTTGCTTTGATAGAATGGGGTCTCTTTTCTCTGTGCTTCCATGCATGGGGGCAGCTTTCGCTTTAGATGGAGACAGCAGCAGCTTGTCCTTCCTTCCCCACACTGTTCGTAAACAAAGAGGGATCGACCCACCACCACACGATCATCTCATATACGTGCGAAATACATCTTCCCTGCATCCACATCTCTCCATTGATCAGTCCGAAGCCCATGAACAACTAACCGATCTTGGGCCTCCTCTTTCTCTCTAACTGTACGACAGGTTGCGTAGAATTGGTCTGCTAAATGTTGGAACTTCCGGGCTCAATCGAGCAAGACAAGTTCTCGTTCATAGAATGCATTTCTCAGCTCCAGTCTCCTGCGCTTCTACTCCGAACAGGGAGAAATGAGAGGGGTGGACACAGGTCTCTCTTCTCTCGACATGGTTGCAGTTTTTGGGTCGCTCTAGTCTCTGCTGTCGTACTTTACTGAGAAGCCTGTGGAGCCCCGACGGAGACGGTGCTCATCGAGTTCCTTGGAGAGAGTTCCTGTTCGGTATCGTGCCTTTCGCGAACTATATGCTACGGAGATTTACCAGTGGTTGCCGTGGTTCAACATTGTGAGGCACGCATGAGGCGGCTTATGACTTCCTCACGGTTGCCGCTTCTGTTATGACCGACTGGGCACTCCGCAGAGCATCGACGATTGAAGAAGCTCCTACTGCTCTAGTCTTGGTCGATAATCTCAGTCATATTATCGGCAGTTTGTAATTTCTAACATTCTATAATTAGTACACACGTCGTTGGGTAATCCTACCGCCTTTGCTGTCTGCTTCCCAGGTTCCTAAGCAGCAGTAGCTCTTCGAATGGTCTGTGATCACTGCTTCGCATGTGAGGCATTGTGATCAAAGTCGAATCATCTATGCCATGCATTCCTCTTCGATTACTGAAACAATCCTACCACGGCGGCACTCAGTCCTGAATTGGTGAATTGCATTGCATGGTCAGAGATATTGAACTATGTGACGTTTTTGCTTGTTCGTCAAGCTCGATATCGTCCTTCGATCTGTTATCAATGCATTCCCGAGAAAAAAAGAAACGAGCTTTCCCTTTCTCCTCATTCCAAACGGAACTCCAGAAGACAACCCCAGATGGAAACATTATTCGCCATGGGCAAATTACCCCTGTTTCTCCTTTTCTCTTACTCTTGATTTGAAAGAGAAGAGAGGGAAAAGGATCACAGAGAGGTGAGCCGAGCACACGTGCAGAACTTGCCATTTGATGTTTGCAATGATTCGAATACTATCAGTATTTAACTGAAGTAAGCAGAGTAACAGTGGGATATGTCTCTCATTCAGCTCAATTTTAACTGGGCATCAGTCATTCGCACCAGCCAAGTGATAATTATCTGAACTTGTAGAAATGAATGCTCAATGTAGTCTCCAGCTGTACCAGAACTTCCTATTCCTCTTCACAGATCATCACGGCTCCTGTTTCTCAAAGGATTATTACCAATATACTACAGCATAGCATATGCACTGGCTTGACTAACATCTTCAACTACTGATGGGAAAGATTTTTTCTTGTTTTAAAAGAGTCACAGCCCCTCCTCCTACTACATTCATAATTTGTCTTAAGAGAGAGAGAGAAAAATGAAAAACAGGAGACACCGAGGACAATGATGGCCGGCCCTCGGCTCCAGTCTCAAGGGCGATTTTGCTGAGTGACTGGTAGTAGTTCATTATCCTGTTCTCGCTCGAATCTGGCAAACGTAACGAGCTCCATGTGATTTGTCTGTCCTCTGGTATCTCACTGTATGTAGATGATTGACTACTACCTCCTAAATGATGGAAATATTTGTGGCTGAAACTATAGTCAGTGTAATATATTTTTTTAAAGTAAAATTTTGAATTCAAGTATTTTTTAAAATTGATTATTAATATATGAGTATTGACCCATTATGAGTTTTTTTGAGTCTTTTAAGTGTTGTGTAAAATTGAAGAGAAATTTGGATTAGAGGAACCCAAAAATAGATTAAAGAAATAATTATATGAAGGAAAAGTGGGGGAAATAAGAACAGGGATTGTGTTGTGGCCACCCACTCCAGAATAGCAAGCCCACAAACAAGCACCCACAGATCATCAGCGTGAGGCGTCGCCGTTGCTTCTATACGCAGGCCCCCAGGTTGTCGCTCGAAATCCGACGGTCCACGTTCGCTCCCTTCGCTTATATAACCCCTTCCTCCTCTCTCATTCGAGGAGGCCCACTCTTCTCTCCATCTCTTGGCCCTTCTCGCCGTCCTTGCCCGCCGACAGGTCATTCATTGGTTCCTTGAATCTGTCCAGGTTCCTCAGATCTGTCGTTGTTCTTGTTTGCCTGGGCGGCGCAGCTTGTCAGGTCGTTTTCAGTTTCCCTTTCTCTTGAAAGCGATTTCTTCTCTCGCCGGTTTTGAAAATCTTGATCTTTACTCGTACCTTTTCCTGATTCATGGTTTCTTCCTCTCAAGATTCGCTATTTGCTGTTAAAATTGGTGTCTTTGGTGCTCATGATTGGTTGCTTGTTTGGCATTGATCTGCATTTGCATGGAGAGGTCGAAAGAGGAAGGGGTTATTAGCTGAATGGTACACAGTGACGGGAGCGACGGATCCACGGATATACATACATGTACATACATACATACATATCTATATATGTATGATAGCGCCAAATGATTTAGACATTAAAAATGTGACTGGACGGATGAACAATTATTCACTTCCTATATGTAGACATACGTGTAGTCGTTTTCATTCTTTTGATCTTTCCACATTTTCTGCATTTACACAGAGAGGAATATCGAGTTGTTGAAGTTTAGCTTCGATTTTGATTGTTGCGACCTTAAAGCTGCATTTGAAATTTGATCTTCATTGTCTGCTTACCCGGTCACGTGTTTGTTTCTTTCGTGGAGTTTATTTGAAGCGTTTGAGTTTGTTAAGTCGTTGTTAGTCCTTCTATCTCCATGGTCTCTTTGCATTACCAAGATGGGATTGTCAGAGATATGAAGACTTCTTATCAAGAATTGTGATTGGTAGATCATTTGACTGTCGGTTCCGGCTGCCGGTAATGGAGCAATGGATTTTGGCGTGATTGCTGAATGTTTTAGAGGACCTTTGACAAGCAATGGACTTCCACGTTTTTGTTAAATTTTCATGTCATTGGTCCTACTGGTTCTCCGTCTGCCTACTTATTATATTGACTTTTTCTCCATAATTTAATGACATTGGGTAGATGGATAAAGAGGGAGAGAGTCTGTATTTTTTATCGTTCTTTTCTTGCCCTTATAGCTGCTGCATTTTTAATTAGGTAGAAGAATATGGCAGACGCTGAGGATATTCAGCCACTCGTTTGCGACAATGGGACCGGGATGGTGAAGGTATACATTAGCAGATTTTTCCTTCTTGAGTTCTTAAACTCTTTGAGCTTCTTCCATATATACAATCCAGAATATTTTTGGAAAATTTACCAAATATGCTGCTCTCATTTTAAGGCTGGATTTGCTGGAGATGATGCTCCACGTGCTGTTTTCCCTAGCATTGTGGGACGCCCCCGTCACACCGGGGTGATGGTGGGGATGGGACAGAAGGATGCTTATGTTGGTGATGAGGCCCAGTCCAAGAGAGGTATTTTGACCCTGAAGTACCCAATTGAACACGGTATTGTGAGCAATTGGGATGACATGGAGAAGATTTGGCATCACACCTTCTATAATGAGCTCCGTGTTGCCCCAGAGGAGCACCCGGTCCTCCTGACAGAGGCCCCTCTCAACCCAAAGGCCAACCGTGAGAAGATGACCCAAATCATGTTTGAGACCTTCAACACTCCTGCAATGTACGTTGCCATTCAGGCCGTGCTTTCCCTTTATGCCAGTGGCCGTACAACAGGTGAGCTAGGATTGTCAAATGTTAGCATGCTATTGCTCTATAAGACTGTTATTTGTCATATTTTATTTTCATGGGAAGATTTTCATGCACTTTTTGGCATTTTGGTTGCAATGATCCAATAACCTCTCAAGCTAACTGGAACTGTCTAAGCAAATTACTTGAACAATTAACATACACCCACACACGAATATATATACATGAAGAACTGGATCAGTTTTCAAGGATGGCATGTGAATTGACTTGTATAGTCCACATGCGCTGGGTAGATTGCTTTCCTGGAAACTACTTTCCCAATTTATTTGCCCCTTAAGAGAATCTATTTCACGAGATAAGCAGAGTTATAAGATGAACGTTGATTATCTTTATCAAGTCCATGTAATGGATGATTCATCTCTTATTCCATCTCAGGCATTGTGTTGGATTCTGGGGATGGTGTGAGCCACACGGTTCCCATCTATGAGGGATATGCCCTCCCCCATGCAATCCTCCGGCTAGACCTTGCAGGGCGCGACCTCACTGATCATCTGATGAAGATCCTGACAGAGAGGGGTTACTCCTTCACGACCACGGCTGAGCGGGAAATTGTGAGGGACATGAAGGAGAAGCTTGCCTACATTGCCCTCGACTATGAGCAGGAACTTGAGACCTCAAAGTCCAGCTCCTCAGTGGAGAAGACCTATGAGCTGCCTGATGGGCAAGTTATCACAATCGGAGCAGAGAGATTCCGTTGTCCTGAGGTCCTTTTCCAGCCTTCAATGATCGGGATGGAAGCTGCAGGTATCCATGAGACCACCTACAACTCCATCATGAAGTGCGATGTTGATATCAGGAAGGATCTGTATGGAAACATTGTGCTCAGTGGTGGATCCACAATGTTCCCTGGCATTGCTGATAGGATGAGCAAGGAGATCTCTGCCCTAGCTCCAAGCAGCATGAAGATCAAGGTGGTTGCCCCACCCGAGAGGAAGTACAGTGTCTGGATTGGTGGATCCATCTTGGCTTCTCTCAGCACCTTCCAGCAGGTACGCTTTTCCCTCTACGTGACCCAGTCAATCTTCATTATTATTACCTTTTTGACTATGTTTTCTGGATCTGTTGTGGTTGCCTGTTGTAGTTTGAGATTGTTTGAAGATATCAGTGTACTGTGCGTAACATTACTTTGGCCCTTGTACCCTGACAAACTCTCTGAGAGATGCATTTCTTGGACAAAAATCTTCCCAGTTTTTTGTTTTTGAGATGCAAGTCTGCATGAAAATTCTTGCCTAATTTGGGTTTGAGAAAGACTGTTTAGGATGAATAGTTGAACGTTAAGAAGCAGGGGACTATAAATGGAACACAGATTTTGAGGTTGTCTTTTATGCAGTAGCTGCTCATTCTGATGAGAAGAGTTTTTTTATTGGTTTGCGCTTTGCTGTGTACAGATGTGGATTGCTAAGGGAGAGTATGATGAGTCGGGACCATCAATAGTGCACAGGAAATGCTTCTAAGCAAATACTGGAATGATGCTGAGATTAGAGGGGATTCCGATTGGGGACGAAAGAGGAAGAAGTACACTCATCATTCGAGGAAGAAGTGGCAGCCTTTGCAGATTCTTTCTTTTTCTTCTAATGGTACTTCTTTTGTGAACATTGTCTCTCTCATGTTGGAGCGTTGGTGTTGATTATATATATGATGCCTTTGAGAAGGCGAGGATATGATTTGCTGCCATAAATGGTCAAATTCTTTCATTTTTAAAGTTGTTTCTAGGGGAAGCCTTGTACTGTTTAAATTGCATTTGCTTGTCTTTCTCCTCTATGATCCCACGAGGTGTTCATTCCCTCTCTTCACTTGCTTATTCCCTCGGTTCATAACTTGTCAACTTAGTCGATTAATCAATCCTCAGATTAAAATGTGGTTGGATGTAGAGCTTGGCCTATCTCAATCGAACCTTGGATTGATACTGTTGTCGTGGATTTTGTATGCGATAACCACCAGGACAGGGGACTAGCTACAAAATGACGGCCTTCTCACGCGCCAGTTTGGCGAGAAAGAGTTTTGCCCTAATAGTAGCGTGATTTAGATCGTCAAGGATCATCGCAAACAAGGCCCGTCTAGCTCAGTCGGTAGAGCGCAAGGCTCTTAACCTTGTGGTCGTGGGTTCGAGCCCCACGGTGGGCGTTTTGAAGCTCTTTTTTTTTTCCCCACCTCTTCAACTGTAGACAGCGTGCGTGCTTATGGGCCTGTCTCATGGAATGGGCCGAAAGTTTTGTCCCATAAAGATAACATATTGGGCCCAATTAGCTTTGTCTTCCAGATTGGACTTACAGCCCAATGTGATGGCCGGGTGACCCCATTTTACTAGGAGGTGGTCTCAGAAGTACTGTACTGTTCCATGCCTGGGTCCAACAACAGCCCAGTTAGTCGTATATTTGTTATTTTTGTACATTATATTTAACAATTATAGCCACGCAAATAACTAACATTTAGAGATTAGAAAAGAAAGCCAAGATTATAATGTTGATTTTAATTTTAATTGAAGTTGGGGGAGACGAAATGTGCATTTAATTCCGAGACCAATTTGCTTCGACGATTTGGTTCACGCGTTGGATCTGGCAGGCACAATTCACAAGAACGCATTGCCCTGTTGGGAAATGTGCGGCATCTCATCTCCTGCTCATAAGGGTCACAGGTCTTCTGACAATTTTCGACATGTATTGCAGAACACGCCAAATTGTGTAAATTCAAATTATTTTTTTAAAAAAATCAGCTTACTTGTCAAAATTAAAAATATCTAATTCGGAGGAGCCAAAATTTACATATGAAATACCTCAACAATTATTAGAATAATTTAATGAGCCATTGCAGGAGGATTGGCGTTATTAGGAAAAGTACTTGGCGGTGTGCAGGAGTTGATGCTCCTCTGGCTAGGCATGGCAAGCATGGCCGTGTGGTCCAGGAAATCCTTCAGCTCCACCACCGACCGGAGGATCGTCCGGAGGTCGTCGGCCCTCGAGAACCCCTCCTCCCCTGCACGGCGGACCGCGTAGACGTAGAACGTGACACACCCCTTGCGGAACTTGAACCGGGCCACCTCGCAGCCCTCGAGGCCGTGCCTTATGAGCCGGCGGTTCACCTCCCCGAGCGGGATCTCGTGGGGCCAGGACCGGTCTGCGACGGAGGCCCGGAGGGGCTCGGACTCGAACACGAACAGGAGGACCTTCGACTTCCTGGTGCCTAGGCCGAGGGTGAGGGTGTGCCAGGCGTGGTGAGCCAGGATGGTGAAGTTGGTGGGCAGGAAGGCGGCGGTGGAAGGGAGTGGGAGGAGGCCCTTAGGCTTGTTGGGTTCGTTCGCCGGTGGGAAGGAGAGGACCCGGAGGAGCTCCAGCGGCCTCGCCCGGCGGACCGTGAAGCACTTGACGATGAGCTGTCCCCCGAACCGGAGGCCCTTCACCTCGGAGCTCGGCTTGAACGCAATGTCCGATGATGCCGAGGGAACTTTTCCTGTGGCCTTTGTTGCTGTTTGGTCGATGTCTGGGTGCCTGTGCTTTTGCTTCTTGTGCTTCTTCTTCTTGCACTTCCCCTCTTCTTCCATGGGGTCTCGGGAGTTTCTTGGTGGGTTTGATTGGACTGATGTCGGCTTGTTGGTGAAGAGAAAAATAGAGAGGTTTCTATAGTGTCTAAAGAGGATTTTTCTTCCTCCCACCGGTTCGGTCATTAACGGTTAAGTTCATTTATGAGATTTAAACTAGAGATTTGGCTTAAGATATAGGTATCGAACTACTTCCATAAAGAGTAATTGTATAAATATTTCCGGATGATGGAACGGTCTAAAATTAATGGAAAATGAATGGACAACAGAAGGTTGAACCAGACCTGTCCGGAAAATTGAATTTCAAGTTGAGCTATATTCTAGCATGACTTGGCTAAGCTTTGAACCTTGGTGCCAAAGAAACCAGCGTCAATATGATCTTCCAAACCATGATATTCATGGGGAATGATCCGATTCAGCCATGGAGCCAGTTCAGAAAAAGCTGAAAACCGAACCGTAGAACCATTGAGACGTTGTCATAGTATTAGTTCCACCATATATAATCTCGCAGAGGGCATGTGGACCATTTCAATTATGTAAATAAAGGTCAAAATTCAGATGCAGGCAAAGTAGTAAAGCTCCATAGCTCTCATGATTGATGGCATTCCGTGTGTGTGCGTGTCTGATGTTGGCACATCACATCCCACCTTTCAGCACGCAAATCAAACACANAAGGTTGAACCAGACCTGTCCGGAAAATTGAATTTCAAGTTGAGCTATATTCTAGCATGACTTGGCTAAGCTTTGAACCTTGGTGCCAAAGAAACCAGCGTCAATATGATCTTCCAAACCATGATATTCATGGGGAATGATCCGATTCAGCCATGGAGCCAGTTCAGAAAAAGCTGAAAACCGAACCGTAGAACCATTGAGACGTTGTCATAGTATTAGTTCCACCATATATAATCTCGCAGAGGGCATGTGGACCATTTCAATTATGTAAATAAAGGTCAAAATTCAGATGCAGGCAAAGTAGTAAAGCTCCATAGCTCTCATGATTGATGGCATTCCGTGTGTGTGCGTGTCTGATGTTGGCACATCACATCCCACCTTTCAGCACGCAAATCAAACACACAATTGACACAGTTTGTGCGATATATCGACCAGAAAAAAAATCAGTTTAGAGCAGGTCATGTCCGAGTCCGATCATAATGTGTGTGTATATATATATATCACCTCCAAGTTTTACTCGAAATATTATTATCGGGTCAAGTTATGATCAAGAGAGCCGACGAGCAACCTGCTGCGGTCCATATCCATGTGCAAGGACATGATGTTGGGCACACAAAAGATATAATTACCTCCACAGAAAGCACACTTGCAGAGGGAAACTTTGAACCACGGTAGGGTTTCCATCAGATCACGAAATCTTGACCCAATCAAGAAGCTGATGAGTAAAACAGAAAATGACCGATTTTCTGGTCACCAACACATCAATACCAAGAGGATAGATGGATGGTCACCTGTCATGTTTCAGGGGTTGACCCCACTAAATGTCAATAGTTTGGCATGTGTCCTTTTTTTTTCCTTCCCTTTTTTTTATGCACTATCTGATTATAGGGACTCAGATAGATTGGATTCATCACCCATATCTCTCACCGTTCAACTCATTGGCAATCTCATTGATTGGTCATCTCAACAATGTCGCCACCTTCCAGAGGGCACCGGCCGTCCACATTAATCACATCATGGGCCGTGAGAAATTTGAAAGGGACTCTGCATAAATTTGCCGCCATACCGAGTTCAACATGTAACTTATAATCCAATGACATTGAGTAAGACGGTATATATAGATCGAGACCTTNACCTGTCATGTTTCAGGGGTTGACCCCACTAAATGTCAATAGTTTGGCATGTGTCCTTTTTTTTTCCTTCCCTTTTTTTTATGCACTATCTGATTATAGGGACTCAGATAGATTGGATTCATCACCCATATCTCTCACCGTTCAACTCATTGGCAATCTCATTGATTGGTCATCTCAACAATGTCGCCACCTTCCAGAGGGCACCGGCCGTCCACATTAATCACATCATGGGCCGTGAGAAATTTGAAAGGGACTCTGCATAAATTTGCCGCCATACCGAGTTCAACATGTAACTTATAATCCAATGACATTGAGTAAGACGGTATATATAGATCGAGACCTTGAAGGATATGAGGGTCTAGTTGGAGTTCCTATTATTGTTAACTGCTTCAACATCGATCCACTGCATCATTACACCGGTGGGGGTGACATTAACAACCCGTATGTCTATGCTACGTGGGTGCTCTCTCTACAGAGAAAAGAAGAAAGAAATCATTATATACGGCACCTTTCTCCTTCATTCCATCTCACCACATGATGACTTAATTAACATGACAGTCCGGTCGCCGGAATTGCTAGAAGGAATCGACTTCGCCTCTCCATTTTTGTCTCTGTGGGAGCTGTGGAATAGCACAATTTCACGTGCTTATTCAAACGAATTGTGGGCAAATCTCTGCTTGAATAACTCTGGATGGGTCCATTATCAGTTGGGGTTGAGACGTCCAAATCCTCCTACATTGACACCACATCTTCCTGTGATTTTTCTATCATCGGTTTGCACTTCATATCTGCATTGCCCACAGCCGAAAATGGTCAAAATCATCATGGTTTATTACCCCGGCCGACAGGAAATAATTTGAAGAACGCTTCGAACTGTGTTAGGCTTTTCAATTTCCGTGCTTGCCCATGGCATGCAGAAGCTCGTTAAGGTCCACATTCATGTTTGAGCTAATCCGTCCATTAAGGAGTAGGACTCTTCCAATCATGGATTTGCATAGTCACGAGACCAAGCCGTAAGAACAATAGCCGTCAAAACCATTTCTAGCAATTCAGGCAGGTTGTTTTAAGTTTCAAATTTTGTGGTTGACAAGATTTCGGGAAGGGAATGGATTAGAACAAGTACGTGCCGGGCCAGGATGGGCTGTGCCGAGCCCACTATCCCAGATGCGGGCTTTGTGGGCCGCTCTTTGCTCCGATCCCTATGTATCAGGCGAATGTTGGGGAATGGTCTCCGTCGATTTAATGTTTCGTAAGTTCGAACCGTACAAAAATGGCAATTTGTATTAGCAAATACAGCAAAATTTGGCATACGTTTTAATGTGTAGATGCAAAATTTGACCGGTGTCACGCCTCTACTTTAAGTTATATGTGTAGGCATAATTCTAAAAATCAAACTCGATCATCTAATTTAACAAGGAATTGACCACTCATCCGGTCCCGTTTGTAGAATTAACCTAATTGTATTGTAAATGTAATCAGCTCTAATTGAACTGGTCAGCTTTCCATTGGACTACTGAACCCAATTAAAATGGGGGAAAATTACTGACTAAAAATTAAAAAAATAAAAATATATTATAATATATTTATTTTATTTTACTAGACTTATATCTATATTTTATATTGAACTTGTGGTTAATGTGATGGTTATATTAAGGATTTTTGTTATAAATTATTATCAAAGTATGATATTATATCAGTTTATTGGTAATATTATTTATTAAATATATGATTCTACCTATTGAACCTCCGATTTGATTCATGAACCCATGAACCCATACATTAACCTATTCTCGGTCCAGTCCAGTTTCAAAAAACTACGTGTATAAGCCAATCACCGGCCAATGTAATCTTAATGGATTTGGCATGTATTTAACAGGCGACGAATTCTTAAATGGTCATTATCTTATCTCATGGTGAAATGATCAGAATCAACCGACAAAAGTCGATGTAATTAACTACGATTTACAGCGATTACTCTTTCAACCAAAGTCAATCTTAAATCCTTGCAATGGTTACCCCCCTATGTACATCTTTTATACATATCTGGGGCTTTGTGTTGTTGCCTCGCCTTGCACCTGTGCTTGGAATTCCTGCGGCGCATTGAAGTAGAAAAATATGAGTGATGCTCAACTCTTTGACCGAGGAGATACAAGGCACTATACTTGGCCATGTCCATTTCTGCCTCAAGAAACTGGAGGAACATTTCTTACAACTTGAGATTCTTTGGAACTTGTTAGAGCCGTAAATGACAATTATAACATTCCATGGGAAGGTGCGTTAACGACGGGCAATATCAAGACTTCTCCGTCCACTTCTGAGGATGTCAAGTTAAGGTGGATCAGTAGGGAAGCTAATCAAGAAGCTCACTATCTGGGTCAGTTTGGCTCCACTTCACAGATTTTTTGATCTCATGCCGGATTGTAATTTGCCCTTTCAGTGATTTTCTTAATCTCACCGAACCTAGAGTTAGTTTCAAAATCTCTCCTCCGAATCTGCTATGAAAATCGCTGCTCCGGGACGCCATCGAGCGTATACTGTTTTTGAGGAAAGTTGTGGATCAACCGGTCCATCTGTCCTGCCAACCACGAATCAGTCAACTGAGCTAACAATGATTAGTGGCAAATTGTCTGCCATTAACTGCTCTAATAATTGAAGTTCAGAAGTAGGTCAGACATATTAACCGTCTCGAATCTAAGGACCAAGCAAGTTGCAACTAACGCACAGACTATTTACTGTTGACTGCTCAGCTATGAGACCGATCGGCAGTTAAACTTACACCACAAACTATATTAACTACGTCATGGATTAATTGATCAAACAAATGATATTGTCGATATTTTCTATGTAGTGCTGCAGCATGCATGATCATGGAGAAATCAACTATATATACTTGGAAAATTGAGAAATTAGGAGAGGTGTGATACAGATCGATAAACAAGAAAAATATGAAATGGAAAAACAAAGTAATAAAAAAAAATCAAAACAGTTTTCAGGATGAACTCGTCGGGGCATTCAATAAAAATATAAAATAGTTTAGGGGAAAATATANCCCCCCTATGTACATCTTTTATACATATCTGGGGCTTTGTGTTGTTGCCTCGCCTTGCACCTGTGCTTGGAATTCCTGCGGCGCATTGAAGTAGAAAAATATGAGTGATGCTCAACTCTTTGACCGAGGAGATACAAGGCACTATACTTGGCCATGTCCATTTCTGCCTCAAGAAACTGGAGGAACATTTCTTACAACTTGAGATTCTTTGGAACTTGTTAGAGCCGTAAATGACAATTATAACATTCCATGGGAAGGTGCGTTAACGACGGGCAATATCAAGACTTCTCCGTCCACTTCTGAGGATGTCAAGTTAAGGTGGATCAGTAGGGAAGCTAATCAAGAAGCTCACTATCTGGGTCAGTTTGGCTCCACTTCACAGATTTTTTGATCTCATGCCGGATTGTAATTTGCCCTTTCAGTGATTTTCTTAATCTCACCGAACCTAGAGTTAGTTTCAAAATCTCTCCTCCGAATCTGCTATGAAAATCGCTGCTCCGGGACGCCATCGAGCGTATACTGTTTTTGAGGAAAGTTGTGGATCAACCGGTCCATCTGTCCTGCCAACCACGAATCAGTCAACTGAGCTAACAATGATTAGTGGCAAATTGTCTGCCATTAACTGCTCTAATAATTGAAGTTCAGAAGTAGGTCAGACATATTAACCGTCTCGAATCTAAGGACCAAGCAAGTTGCAACTAACGCACAGACTATTTACTGTTGACTGCTCAGCTATGAGACCGATCGGCAGTTAAACTTACACCACAAACTATATTAACTACGTCATGGATTAATTGATCAAACAAATGATATTGTCGATATTTTCTATGTAGTGCTGCAGCATGCATGATCATGGAGAAATCAACTATATATACTTGGAAAATTGAGAAATTAGGAGAGGTGTGATACAGATCGATAAACAAGAAAAATATGAAATGGAAAAACAAAGTAATAAAAAAAAATCAAAACAGTTTTCAGGATGAACTCGTCGGGGCATTCAATAAAAATATAAAATAGTTTAGGGGAAAATATACAATAAAGAAAACAGCATGGGCCTGGTGGATAAAATTCAGGATTTCATGGCAGCATATAAACGTTAGGAGCCAAGAGGAAATAGCTTTCGTTCTTGTTCAGAGAAACCCCTGTTCTCCACGGAGGAGGAGCCATGGAGCCAGGTGACCCCGGTGGTAGTGGCATCAGCGATCGGAGTGATGAGGCCGGAAAGCTCAAGGCGGACAGCAGCATCTCACCTCCGAGCGCAAAGACACTGTCAAAGATACAGAAGAACATGTCGCACAGAAGATTTCACTCTTCTGTCAGGTACATCATACACGACAGCAGTTCACCGGGCTACGAGTGGCTGCTGCCCGGGTGGCTGGCTGAGGAGCGTCACATGGCGTCCGGCCGTGTATATCGGGTAATCAAATGACGTTCGCAGCTCTTATATATATTTATATATGATTGTGGTCTTTCTCATCAACTATAAATCAAATGACTCCTGTTCTATGTATTAATATATATTACTGTTATAGTACTACTACGACCCATCAGCACGCTTGTACAAGAGCCGACGGGAAGTGATCTCCACATGGGAAAAGGCCGGAATCGTAGTCATAGATGCCTGACGGAACAGGTGACAAATAAGCAGTTAAGCCGATCTTAATTGTTTCTTTCAACCCTAACGTGATGTGATAACTGAAATTGCAGGGAAGGGATCGATGTGGAAGCGGCACCCACTACCCAGACGATCGTCCAGAAACTAAAGACTCCATAAGGCTTTTTCGACCACTCTTCTTGCCCAATTTCGTTTATTTGAACTGATTAAACCTTGAGCTGAGTTTCATGACATATCATCTTGTTTCAGTGAGTGTTGTGATTGCCGATGTATCTGATGTTAACTTTAATGGAGCATACGGCGAAATGACGAGTCACTGATTCCCTTGAGCAATGCGATCGAATGAATGCTGTGAAGGAGAGAAAAATGTTCATTCGTTCTGGCGTATCCCTACTAATTTTCCATGTACACATAATGATTCATGTAGAACAAATCGAAAAATTTCACCTCTTAATAATTAATTTGATTTTCTTGGAATAAACAGGGGTTTCTTATCGATCGTATTTCATGTTTGTATGTGGTTATGAAAACCGAAGGCGACATTGCATTCCATCAAAAGGATTAATTCGATCTCCATCCATAAGAATTAATGCACCGGCAAATACGGCATCTTTGTTTCTTGACCAACCTTCAGGGAAAGCAAAACGCTTAGCTCATTTCCACTGTCGATCCCTTTGCCAGTACATATAGGTACTTTTTTTCAAATAATTATATTTTTAAAAAATAAAATCTTTGATTTTAAGACAATATTGATTACATAGAAAACCTATGGTCTAAAATGAGATAATAGAAGTATAGAGAGTATAAAGAGACATGAGAAGTCTCACGATGAGAATTGAATTTATAACTTTTTAGTTATTAGGTTGAGAACGATATCTTTTTCTCGTTGTAGTTAATCTTTACTTGTTTTATATATATATATATATATTCCAATTTCGATCACTCGGGTAAGGCTTTCTCAATTATGGTATTTGTTCCCATTTACAAACCAGATCTTACTTAATTACAACAGATGTCAAACTAGATCTTTGAGTCTTCCCATTGAATGAAACATTGCATTCAAAACTCGGGAATGGTAAAAGTTAATTATCATAATACAATGGTTTTAATTTTTAATAGGCGGATCCCATTTACGTTTTAATTAATCAAGATTCATTAGATATATAGGTGTATCGGAGTTAGGATGGTATGAGTGCATTAAGGGGACATGCATACATATATATATATATATATGGTAAGAGGCTGTTAGAGATTTTCTGGCATGCAGTGCTTTTATAATTAAGAAAAATAATATATTTTTTTCTCAGAGGGAAATATATTTATTATTTCAAAGTCATAGAGTATATACGTTGCACCATCAATACAGTTGGTTACACTTTCCAAAATGGCAAAAATGCAATAACAGGTGATTATTAAATTTGAAAATGGAAGTGCAACCATTTTTCCCAATTTAATTACCATAAGAGTCCCTCTCTCTCTCTCTCTCAATAATTTCTAAACCAAATTATTAAAGATGGTTAGGCATGGAGGCAGCAAAAATGGCACCGACTGGGCACAAAAAAATCGTGTTAAATAAAAATAAATTTTATAATAATAAGAAAATTATAATAAAATTTAAGAATGATTAGTTATACATGTACTTATATTTTAATAATTATTTTAATATTTTATTNATTATACTATAAAAAATTTATTTTGAAATATAAACTATTTAAATTTATGTTTTCTAAAAAGTAAGTATTTGAACCATTTGTGTTGGACTCAAGCCACTCGAAGCACAAAAATTTCGAGCCAATATTTTCTGCATAGTTTTTAAAACTAAATCGGACCAGAAACTGTTCAAGGCATGGGTTTATAGGTTCATGAGTTGGACCGACAGTTAAATGGATCGAACCGCATATTTAATAAATAACATTAATAATATAATATTACAAATAAATTGACATAATACAATAAGTTGACAATGATTTATAATAAAAATTCATAATATAAATATTATATTAATCTCAAGTTCAACATAAAATGCAAATATATGTCTAATAAAATAAAATAAATATATTATA
>CXYZ01007957.1:1405460-1422931 GCA_900006705.1 Sonneratia caseolaris
AGAACTGGCTGGTTCAATCGGAGTTAACCGTATTTTAATTGGAAATGGATTAAATCTAAAAACTGAATCAAGTGAGTGACTAGTTCCCGTTCGAACCAACTAACCCGATCCGATTTTTAAAATTATGATTTTTTGGTGGTTTGAATTTTTGTGTTGTGGTAGCACAAGCTAATATTAAATTCGTGCTGTGCCGGAGTTGCCAGCTCTAGTCTTGCGTGGCCCACCAAGCAATTAAATAGATAGGAAAATAATTTTTGGGAATAATTATGATAATTAAATTTATAAAAAGTTCGTAAAAAGAAAAAAGGGAAAGATATTATCTTGATGTTTATTTATTTGTTTATTCATTCATTTTTGCATGAGAAGGAGTTCTACGATTTTTTATGCATCATATTAATATGAAAATTCAATATACTCTAAGTAATTATATTTGAAATAAGATTTACTCATTAATTATTAAATTTCTGCCAATAAGGATATCTACCACTTTCTAGAATTGAGTAAACTCATATTGGTTCACTTGCAAGATATAATTAATTGCACCTTAACGCTTATCCAGTAAAAAAAAAAAAAGAGATAGAGGCAAATTTGCATCCAGGTTTTAGCTGTATTTGGCATCTAGCAATTAAGGTACATTCATTTTTATTCAATACAAAAATATATACATATTCGTTCATATATTGCTTTTTAGTTCCTTCTTTGATATTGGTCCCTTAATTTCAATTGTTTCCAAAGGTTTACCACAGTACTTTTTATATTCACCTTCGAGGCCCTAAAAAAGACACCTTTTTCCATCGAAGTCCACGCACCAAATCCATGTATCCGGATGACTTCTATGTTGGCACGCGACACGTAAATGTCGCTTCTCGATATAGAAGATACGCTTAAACTTAACATGGAATTAATAAGGATCAATCAATCATTGGATGTCGGTTACGGACATATCCAATCCTAGAATCTCTGGGTTGGAACAAAAGGCAAAATCCTAGAGTTGGGCCTTGATGTTCAAATCGAGTTGACCAAGAAGTACATGTGTGCCCGTGGTTTCCTCGTGTCAAGCTACACGTCATTATGTTCTCAACCATAACTACTAACAAATGACATTAT
The DNA here is from genome assembly GCA_900006705.1 of Sonneratia caseolaris. Taxonomy (NCBI): domain Eukaryota; kingdom Viridiplantae; phylum Streptophyta; class Magnoliopsida; order Myrtales; family Lythraceae; genus Sonneratia; species Sonneratia caseolaris. The sequence continues at coordinate 1,406,568 of CXYZ01007957.1, forward strand.
ACATAATGATTATAATTCAATTAATTATAGTAAACGAATCGTTTGTTTTTGTATTATAGAATCTTTGATAGTATTATATATACATGATGGTTAGGCAGCAATAGATATTAAGTTCTTATTCGTGTTTTGCTCCTCATACGTGTTATTGTACCCTCCTTGACGAGGGCACCTATGAATAATATAAGTTTTATGTGTACCATTACAAAATAAGTTGCATTTCAAAGCCTCATGCAGAAAAAGAAAACAAAAATATCGGCATATGCGTGGGATACACTGTGAAGCTTTCTCTCCCTCCCTCCCTCCCTCTCTCTCTCTCTCTCTCTATATATATATATATATGACAGACATTTTATGTAGTTTCATTTTGTTCTCATACCCTCCGATACTCTCAGAGAACAGCCATGGAGCAAGGTGATCAGAACTACAGCCAGGTTGACTCTGATGCTGCGGGCGCTGCTAATGCTATGCCGGCTCGAGCCTCCAGGAGATCATCATCTAGGAAGAGGAAAAACAGGCGCCCCAAGACGGAGCCTCGAAAGAAGACCCTGCACGCGACGTACGACCATAACTCGGTCGGCTATGAGTGGCTGCGCTCTGGGTGGATAGCCGAGGAGTACATCACCAAGTCAGGCAGGACTTACAAGGTAAAAAAAAAAAAAATGGCGCCCTCTGCGCCATGGATGAGTCCTCTATCTCTCTAGATCAGAATTCCTTTGTGTTGGTGGTGGTAGTAGTATGTAATCTGATGATGAGATTGACCAGACATGAACAGTGACAGACGCACATATGGTATTTGAATCGAAATTTCAGATTTCACCAAATTTCGATGTTAATATAAATCCTTCTTTTTTCTCATTTTGAAACCGAACCAAAGCGCAAAAATGATTGAATCAATTTCTCTTAGGGCATCAGTAGGGCTGACACCATCTAGAAGGAGATTTCGATAGCCCGCGTGCTGCTTCTCTTTTCATCCATTTTGTCTCGCAATTAGGGATGGATTTAGGGGTGTCGGAGTGGACCTTCGTCCTCGATTCGGGTAAAACCATGAAATGCCATATTAATTTTAATTGATTTAATCAATATTTTAATTAAATTATCATATTTTTCTTACATAACTCTTCCAACTTTGATTTTGCTGTTTGCATTTCTAACCCTAGCACGCATATAATTTTGTATTGTAGGAGAGAGTTTTACGTATGATAGAAGACGAGACAATACGATAATTTGCTGTGTATTATTTCATATACACGATGAACGGTCTTCTGACGTCCTTCATCATCCCATGCATTGCAGCGTTACTTCGACGAGAGGGGGCGTCCGTACAACACCAAACGCGAAGTCCTGAAGCACTACGCAGAGTGGGACCAGATCTACAACGAGGAAGGCAATATCAGCGAGGAGTGAATTCAGAAGGTGAGAATGGTCGGTTCGGTCTCTCTTATTATTCCGAGGGATCCCTCGGTCGCCGATTGTTGCTCTTTTTAAGGGGTAAGACACCGTTCTAGCCCTAATTCTGTGGCCTGTGCAGCTCGAGATGCCGCCAAGGAGATGAATGAAGTGGTCGGGTCGGATCGATCTTTGGACGAGGCAGCGGGAGCAATAAATTTCGAGTCTGTTTAGTGTCTTATTTAGGTCTTTACAGTGACTGTCCAGCTAGCTTGCTTTGTTATACCGTCTTATTGCGTTGATGTCTCATTTCAGTCAGAGTGTAAACAGTAAAATGGGTGGAGAATGGGCATTACCATGTTGGAATTAACAGAGACATATGATACAGATCTAATATAATGTTGTTCCCGGATTTGAATTCTCTTCCAATTTCTTATAACTGCTGCACGCACCTGAAATTTGGACTGTAGATTTCTTCCAATTTTGATGCTGATATTGCATCAAGTTATCCAAGGGCATTCCATGTTACTGAGAACAGCCAAGAATTCTTAACTTTGATCCGGCAAAGCTTATACAATATATGGGTATGCCATTTAACCTTTCACCGAAAATATAAAGGATTTGGATTCTATCGCCTATTAACCTCATTTTTTTAGTTGAATGTGTGTTGAAACCCTTATAAATCTGCTAAAAAAAATTCTTTTTTTGACACAAATACTTAGCCCGGAGTCTTTATGCAACTTATAAACTAGAAGTCCATACGTAGCGTTTGCCTCTCTTGTAGTATACGCGAGATTTATGCCGTGGGACGTGAATAACTTCAAGCTTTTCGATCCTTGAGCAGATTATTTTTTTTCTAACTCGTATTATACTTCCCTTTGATTTCTTTAACTTCTTGAGCACTTTTAAGGGGATGAAAAACTTAATGCCCACTCATTACCTACACCACCATCATAAGAACAATTTGGGTAAGCACTGCTGCTTATTGTGAATGGGCAACATACAATCAGAATTTCTCTCTCTCTATATATGTATATGTGAACCACTTAGAGGAGTTTTAACTGAATATATATTGTCCACCCACCCACCCAACCGTACCAAAGAACTCGGGCTCGGGTTTTGAAAGTGTCATGCGTACACGAGCTCTTTTATTTATGTACAAATACAAACCCGATCAAGTCGATCTAACCCGTGTCATTCCTCACGTGGTTTGATTTTCTTGAAGCAGAATTGTGCATTCGATTTGCCATGTCAGTAGTCGATATGCGTGACATCACATGCATCTCCAATACTTTCTGCGCGGGTAGCCCTTTATATGTTGTGGGGGGAAAAAATCCGTAGGACCTCCCGTATTGTATCGATCTGGCTAGGACAGGAAAGGGCGTTACTCAGAAAGTCAAAATCAACGTCTGGAGATGATGAAGAAAAGTCAAACTGTCACTGTCTCTCCATCAACTTTAATCCGTTAATTATAGATATATTTTGCTCATCAGGAAAAAAATTCCGTTAATGATAATAGAAAATGCCAGCAATTGCTTCACTAAGGTTTCCCATCACACTATGGTTGGCAAGTTCTGCTGATTCACGCTNAATAATAGAAAATGCCAGTAATTGCTTCACTAAGGTTTCCCATCGCACTATGGTTGGCAAGTTCTGCTGATTCACGCTCATAGGATCATTAGAACGGTCATCTCCCTCCGCTTGTTCAGGTCAATGGAGAGGAGGGATCGAACTAGCTTCACGGTGTTTTGGGTTTAGCTCTCGACAGGTGAAGGAGGGACGAAGTCGGCCTAGATTGAGCACAATTGAAAACTTTGAGTGCTTCTTGCCCATAGCACTTGAGTGACATCTTATTTATATGATAAATGAATTTCTTACTGTATATTATTTAAAAAAAATGATGGAATCCATAAAATTATCTAACGGATTTTAAATAAGGTGTGAGTTGTCCTGTCCCCACAAGTCCGCCAGAAGAACCTTCTTGGAATACGAACCGCCACAACAGCCGACGTATAACTTGGTCTGAGTTGTATGCAAATAGGTAAGTCGGATTCTCCTTTTACCTGTGTTATCTTATCTTCTCCAGGGAGCGCACCGGCAACACGGAGTTATGTGAACAGATGCGCGGAAGATTCGCTCCATAAATAAAAGTATTGATTGATTGTCTGATTGGTCAGAGAAATCAATTTTGGACTATTGCAGTCTAAATGGAACAGCTAGCTAACTTCTACACCAAAAAAAGGAGAATGAAGGGATAATTTTCAACAGGAAAATCTGACCTTTCACACCTGAAAACCGTCTTCCTTGGCAAATCAATTCACAGGACATGGGTCTTCTTTGGATGCTATAACTTTCAGACCTGTCGCCTTTTCCCTTCAATTTGAGCTTACGGTTCAGTGTTCTTCTTGAGTCCTCTCTGAACCGATCCGGGTTCTGAGGGAACAGGGTGTAGGGGATTCATTTGAAAAGTCCTGTCTTATGGGTTCCTGCTTCAGTTCAAGGGTCAAGGATGAGATAGGTTTGTTCAGTTTCTTGTCGATTCAGCTGTTACAAAGATGCGAGTTTTAATCTGTATTTTTGGATTCTGGTAGCTTTTGAATCCGTCTAGCTCTGCACAGTTCGTGTTTTTACTGAACCCAGATACTGATTTCATATAATGTTTTCCATGGATGCTTTTTTATTTAATTAGGAAATATTTCTTATTGTGCTCTACAACTTGAACTTGCCCGAGAGCTAAGATTATTCAGTGATTGATTCTACTGATTCATTCCCTGCTGCAACTATTGCGAGTTTCCAACCTGATCAGGCAGAGGTGAAGTTCGAGGATGAAACTATTGAGGATTTAATGGGGTTTATTCCTTGCTGAGTATAGCTCCTTTTTATGCCTGAGCTGCTTGCTTCGGTCATAAATCCTCTGTCAATTCAACAAGAATGTAAAGAAGTAAAAAAGATCTGATTTTTCCTTTTGAGCTTTAAAGTAAACAATTGACAGTCAGCATATCAAAGTTTGCGTCTTTCAATGATCTTGTACTTATAGATGGCTTTATGTGATAAGTGAATCCTGAAATAAAAATTTTCTTCGTGCTCTACTTTGGATTTGTTGCTTATTTATCATGTTCGCCTAAATTTCTTCCAGAAACTATCCAGTTTCTTATGCTCAAATTGCCAAGCAATCTGTGGAAAAGGGTGTTGATTCATCTAATATATGAGGTTGCCGTAGGAGAATTGAGCATCTTCCATATTGATGAGTTTCATGGCTCTGACATATATCAGGGTCAAAACAGCAATTTTCCGGGAAAGGGAGGAACGGTTTCAGTGGTGGGAGCAACAAGGTCTCATCTGTTTCAGCACCACAAAGTCCAAGATCCGAGGAAGATATATTGCTGTCGTCAAATTTGAAAAGCTTCACTTTCAGTGATCTAAGAACTGCAACCCGGAACTTCAGGCCCGACAGTGTTTTGGGTGAAGGGGGTTTTGGTTCGGTCTTTAAAGGATGGGTGGACGAGCAGACTCTAGCTCCAGCTCGGTCTGGGACAGGAATGGTCATTGCTGTCAAACGGCTGAACCAAGAAGGTTGTCAAGGTCACAGTGAGTGGCTGGTCAGTAAATCCAGATTCTGCTCCTCATCCTCAATATAACATAGCCCATCTTGTTTGTGTAATGAGGAAAAGCAGATTGAAGCACTGAAGAGCTTAACCAAATTCTTTGACTGTTGAGATATATCAGAAATCTTTGAGCTTATTTCCATTGCTTTCCTTGAACTGAAACTTTCTTCATACTTCCATTTCTTTAGATTTGAAATTACTCAATGTTAGAGTTTATTCACCATCTCTGCACCATGCTTTAAAACTGCAGGCAGAAATAAATTTCTTGGGGCTGCTTGACCATCCAAATCTTGTGAAGTTAATAGGTTACTGCCTAGAGGACGAGCACAGGCTTCTAGTGTACGAGTTTATGCCTAAGCGCAGCTTGGAAAACCATTTATTCAGGAGTGAGTATTTTGCATAATACTGCAGTTGTATTACGTAGCTACACTGGTAGAATCTCTTTTATCACAATTTGTTGTTGAGAGACTTGCTGGATATGACAGGGAGCACCTACTATCAAACTCTCTCATGGAAACTCCGCATAAAGATAGCTCTTGGAGCTGCGAAGGGTTTGGAATTCCTCCACAGTGATGAAGTGAGAGTGATATACCGTGACTTTAAAACTTCGAACATCTTGCTGGATTCTGTAAGTGAGTTGCATTCATCAAAGGTTTCAAAGGGGCTTTTTCTGCTTCTTCGCCAAAGTAGCTCAACCACTATAATTGGCCATTGTGGGTCTACCCATGGCAATAGATAGGGCAGAAAAGAGCAGTTGAACTGTGACTGAATCAATTTACATTTTCTTTTTGTACCTGGTCCATATTATTTTCTCTTTCTGGAAAGCTTCAGCCTTTCTTTGGGACTACATTTTACATTTTTTTGCGCTGTAAATGACAGAACTATGGTGCGAAACTTTCTGATTTCGGACTGGCCAGGGATGGCCCCTCAGGCGATAAAAGCCACGTCTCCACGAGAGTTATGGGCACATTTGGTTATGCTGCTCCTGAGTATATGGCCACAGGTATTGGTCAACCGCAGAATCTGTTCATTTTTAAATTTTACTTGCTTGTAACACTCGGTTAACCACCATCACCCTTGTCTAATTTCGGACTCGTTCTCCTGCTCAAAAGGGCACTTGACCAAGAAGAGTGACGTGTATAGCTTTGGGGTCGTCCTCCTTGAGATGCTATGTGGCCGAAGAGCAGTGGACAAAAACCGTCCTTCAGGGGAGCACAACTTGGTGGAGTGGGCTCGTTCACACCTCACAAGCAAACGGAAGATCCTCCAGATCTTTGACTCCCGTCTCCAAGGCCAATACTCTATCCGTGGGGCATTACGTGCTGTTAAGCTTGCATTCCGGTGCCTGTCTGTGGAGCCCAAGCTACGGCCAGACATGAACGAGGTGGTCCAATCACTGGAGCAACTGCAGGAGTTGGAAGAGGCGGTGCGAAACGAGGACCCAGCCCCACAAGAAAATGATGGTAATTCGAGTAATCAACCATAGTGTTGTTGCTGAAGACAGATTGAAGAACTTCCATGCATAGAGCTGTGTAGGCTGGTTTTGCCCTTTGTTTGTATCGGAGAAAGAAAAGGAGTTCGATGGGAACCATATCGCTTTTGGAGTAGCTAATGTATATGGAGACTCAGATTGCTGTACAGCTCTTGTTCGAATATGTAATCAGACTAATAGCATTTCCCCAGGAAAATGAGAAATTTTGAGATATTGGTCTTCGAGCAGTGGAAGGACGATAGCTTCATTTCAGCAGTCCACTGAAGAGTGAAGATAGCTCGGACAGGTTTCAGCATGCTCTGTTAGAAACCTAGTGCTGTCAAAATTCCCGAAGTTTTCGTTTCAGAAAATGCTGCCTCATGGAAAGGAGTTTTGAAAGAATGATTGCTAAACTACTCCTGGGAGAAGTATTCACATTAAATCATCACTCCCTTGCTCTGATACGCTTTCCGTAACGTGATTTACAGGGAAAGAGAGATGGAAAAGTGGATTCTTGTCCGAAGGCAAACCATTCGGTAATGGAGATCCCGAAATTAATCCAAACACTCTTGCATCTTCGTTTCTCGTTCTATTTCCTACTGGGCCTGTGCTGCTCCAGTCATTGGTACGAAGGATGGCTTTTAAAGTCATACACATATGCCATGCAAGAGAAACTAACACCAAAGCCGTTCTGTAAGACCAGAAAGGAAACAGGTCTCCTGCTCCAGTTCTGCATCCATCACCGCTTGCTGCTAACAGTGTCTCCCTAGCTCGTGGGGAAAGTTGAATTGCAGTAGAGGGGAGTATACACCGAAGGAGGATGCGAATGAGTTTGGAAGAGCCGAAGTAGATTTTACCTGCAGGCATGAGTTGTGGTGACAAGCAAGAGGAAGTAAGTCCGGTCCAAGCTCCTACAGGCAATTTGTCAATTCCATATTCCAATGAGGTTGATCTACTTGCTAGCAATAATACTGATTCGCCAACACAGTCATTTTGAAGTAACACTAACCAAGCCCTGGTCCATCAACGTTATCGCGGGATCCTTGACAGCGGACGCTAACATGTGGATGGGTTACGTACTGCTTTGCCCTGCCTCTCATCGTTTTTCGGTTTCAGAAATGATTCTGGGTACACACACTAGATTTGGAATCGAAACCGGTTCATATTTTGATAAAAGTCTAACCGGTGACTATAATCGGTTCCGACACTACCTTATGCTCGTACACACCACAGTGAGGGTCTCTTCGGTTGCCCTTAACGAAATCTCATGTCGTCTCCTCCCTCTCAAAAGCTCAATCAAATCGACACCAAGTTGAATGTTTTGCGCGCTTTACGTCCTTTGTCTCCACGCGGCTCCGTCCCGTCTGAGCTCCACGCGACCCGGCGCCACAGTATGACCGAGGAACAGTCCCCGCCAGGGCAGCAGCAGTAACATCGTCGTGCTTGTTTTTATCCTGCTGAGTTTTGTTCCATTAGTTGGTTTTTGTGAACTTGTGGGTGTAAACAGTACAGCTTCTTGTTTCTAATTCAATATTCAACAAACTCATCACACTAGAACACTTCATTCGCTTCTCTCCTCTCAATTAGAACCCAAAGATACCCCTCTGCCGGTTCTCGGACCCGAGAATTCGACCCGCACTCTCCTCCCCGCGGACCTTTTGAGGTAACCCGGCGTTCTTGATCGGATTCTGGGTTCAATTCGTCTTCTTTGCTGTGATTATATGAGACCTCCTTTTTCTAGAAGCATATGTTCGTTCTTGAACTCGGGCTTTATATTGCTTTGCATGCATGAATTTGTCGTTTCTGTNCAGCATACGTTCGTTCTTGAACTCGGGCTTTACATTGCTTTGCATGCATGAATTTGTCGTTTCTGTTGTTTCTCCGGCTACGGCGTTTGGTACGTCTGAGAGTTTGCTTTCTGGTTTCTTTACATCTGTGGGCATTGCCCATGACAGTTGCCGGTGACTGTTTGAGTTAATTGTTAGCTGAGAAATTCCATTATAAGTTGATTCAGGTGATTATGAGAAATTGTGGACTTTTCTGATATGGGATTTGTTGTGAATTCTCATACTTGTGACTACGAGGTGAAACAGGAGTCTTGAATTACGTACCATTTCTTAAACGTAATTCAAGTTTGCTTTCTCAGTTGTTGGGATTCTAGACGGGGTGCTTCTAATCTTGTAGACTACTTGAGATGATGACACGGTTTGATAAAACTTGTAGAATTCGGTCTTGATTCCAGGTCTTGCCTCTCTGACATTCATGGGAAGCTCAATGGACAATAGCTCAGATGATGATATCAGTGAGTCCGAAATGGACCAGTTTGAAGATAAAACCTACAAAGAGCTGAAGAGTGGATCCCGGAAGGTGAAGCTTTCAGACGAGAAGTTTACATGCCCCTACTGCCCAAAGAAGAGAAAGCGAGACTACCTCTATGATGAGCTCCTCCAGCATGCTTCTGGAGTGGGCCTGAGCACTTCTGATAAGAGGAGTGCCAAGGAGAAGGCAAGTCACCTGGCTCTGATGAAGTACCTCAAGAAGGACCTAGGGAGCATGGGCGAGCCTTCAAAACAGGTGTCAGAGAGTGAAACCCCCACTGGGGCAAGCCATTATGATAAGTTTGTGGTGCCATGGATTGGAATTGTTGTAAACATCCTGACAAGACGGGCTGAGGATGGGAGATGCATTGGTGAAAGCAGTTCCAAGCTCAGGGATGAGCTTATTCTAAGGGGGTTCAATCCTACAAGGGTGACCCTGTTATGGAATTATAGGGGCCACTCAGGGTATGCGGTGGTGGAGTTCAATAAGGGGTGGCCTGGTCTTCATAATGCAATGTCCTTTGAGCGAGCCTATGAGACAAAGGGGTATGGGAGAAAGGATTGGCTTGTAGAGCATGAAAACCCGAAGGCTGGTCTTTACGCTTGGATTGCTCGAGCCGATGATTATAACTTGGGAAATATAGTTGGGGAGCACCTGAGGAAGGTCGGGGACCTGAAGACAATCCCGGAAATGATGGAGGAGGAAGCCAGGAAGCAGGACTCACTCGTGTCCAATCTCACATATATCATCGAGGAGAAGAATAAGCACATGCATGAGATTGAGGAGAAGTGTAATGAGAAAATGAAGGATCTCAATGATGCAGTTGCAGAGAAGGATAAGCTCCTTCAAGAATACAATGAAGGTAACATCACTTGCTCATGAAGATATTTGGAGTCGTGTTAAGTTGCTTCCAAGGAATTGTTTCAAAGTTTACTTTTTAATTCTAAAAGTAGTTTCAAGTGGTCTTAACATGTGATGTTTTTTGTGTTCCATTAATGTGGGGGAGGTAGAAAATAAGCAGGAACTTTTCCAAATATTGAAAAAGCATCTATAAATACTTGTTTCAGAGACATGTTTCTTGCTGCCTGAAAAGAAATTGACTCATTTCAGTGAACTATTTGTAAAAGATTTAGAAAAACATGTATAAAATATTTCTTTTAGATAGTTTAAGCTTATTGCAGATGTCTGTAACAGTTTCATGTAGTGGTGAAGAATACCACGGAGATTCTCATTCTAAGTCACTCTTATTTTGTGCAGTTTGTTTGCATTACTTAAATGTTTAAAGGAACATTTTTTGTTTCCATTTTGCAGAGTGGAAGAAAATACAATCCAGTGCGCATGATCACTTCCAAAGGATCTTGAATGATCATGAGAAACTAAAATTGCAGCTTGAGTCTCAGAAGGAGGAGCTCAAATTGCGCGGAGAAGAATTGGAGAAACGTGAGGCGAGAAATGAGACTGAAAGGAAAAAGCTATCTGAAGAGATTTCAGAAGTACTCTTTTCTCGATTCATTTTCCTGATTTTTATAATTTGAATTGACAAACATAACCAAGTAAAATTCCTACTTTATTCAGAATGCACAGAAGAATAGTTCACTACAGTTGGCTACTTTGGAGCAGCGGAGAGCAGATGAGAAGGTGTTAAAGCTTGCTGAAGATCAGAAGGTTGTTTTTACTTCCTCTTGGTAATTTTGATGTAAATGGAAGAAAAATCTATGTAATATATCCACAGATGTAAACGGAATATCATCCATAAAACCTGACGGTATTTTCTTTCAGAGGCAAAAAGAAGACCTGCACAGGAAGATTATACAACTGGAGAGAGACCTAAATGAGAAACAGGCACTGGAACTGGAAATTGAACAACTGAGAGGATCACTGAAGGTTATGAAGCACATAGAAGATGAAGATGAAAAGGAAATCTTTACTGAAATGGATAGTTTACTGAAGGACCTAAGAGAGAAGGAGGAGCAGCTCTCAGATTTGGAGGCTCTCAGACAAACACTTACAGTTAAGGAGCTTAGGAGCAATGATGAGCTCCAAGATGCTCGCAAAGAATTGATTAACGTATGTCTTCTCCACCCACTCTTCATTTCTGAAACCTGCAATATTTGGTACTTCCCAGATAAAGATATGCGCCGCATTTTGAGATTCCTTGAGCATTTGATGAGGTACTGATGGACCTGCTTTGCAGGCATTGAAAGAATTGCCAGGTCGCTCCCATATTGGGGTGAAGAGGATGGGAGAACTTAATTCTGAGCCATTCCTCGAGGCAATGAAGCTCAGATATGATGAAGATGAAGCAGAGAACAAAGCTTCAGAGATGTGTTCATTGTGGGAGGAATACTTGAGAGATCCAGGCTGGCATCCCTTCAGAACCATCGAAGTTGATGAGGAGGCTAAGGTACACATACGACAGATGAATTGAAGGTGTCACATGGATGAATCAAAAGTGCCCCACTTTCTAGCCACTATTTTCAGCAATAATTTTCTTGGAACTTTTCCCTTCCCCTACTGATTAAAGTTTCACTTTTCAGTTTATTCTCATAATCTTCCGGTAAAGTGAACGTAAGAACCAAAACTAACAATTAAAATAATTTAACTAGGAATTCAGTTGTCAACCACATAGCTTACTATAGATTGCAAATTGTTTCAGCGAATAATAAGGAGTGATGATGAAAAATTAAACGGTCTGAGGGTGCAACTTGGAGAAAAGGCATATAATGCAGTCATAACAGCACTGATGGAGGTAAATGAATTCAACGCTAGTGGGAGCTACATAGTTTCTGAACTATGGAATTATAGGGAAAGGAGGAAGGCTACCCTCAGAGAGGGGGTCGAAGTTCTGTTGGGTCTGCAGAATGCCCAGAAGCACAAGAGGACAATGTGAAGGTAACTACAATAAAATTTGTTTGTTTGTCTTTCATCCGAAGATGAGAATTCTTGCCCTTTCTAGAGTTCATTGTACATTACTGTTATGCTAATTATTGACCAATTACAAAGATATATTGGATGATGAGTTCCATTGAACTACATGTTTATTCTAATCCTATATCATCGGGATTTCTATTTGTGTACCCTGCTTATCCAAATGTTAAGAATCACCAAAAATGTAGACACCAGCTAATACTAATATGTGACTGGAGGAGAAAGTTTCGGTTGGTTTTCTTGTTTTTCCCATGTCGAAATCAAGACTTCTCTCTTTTCAATAAGGTCTTATGAACTAAGAAATCTCCCCCTGTTGTTAGAATTCGTCATTGACATGGTAGGTCTGGTGATTTGCAGGATGACTTCATGGCAGGCACTGAAACAGTTCGGCTTATCCTGGGACCTTCCCCCAATGAAGATCCAACATATCCTGTCTATTTGTGGTATCTAGTCTGACCCTGTTAAAGCTGGTGACTGGAACTCGTATTTGCGGGAGTATCTTCTTTCACCAATTTATAAACTGCATTTTGGTCTGCTAACATCTTACCATCAGAACTGCTCTCACAACTGTGTATATCTAGGCTTTGTCGTTAACTCTGGATCAGTCTATCTGCAATGCAGATGCCCTTACAAGTTCATGATTTCCCTTCTCATCAAGTTCGTGGGTACTTGTTTCCGGACGGTGATTTGATGAGTCAATACATTACACACTAGAACATCTCCAAATGGCATTTCTTCACGTCAGGAAATTCGCCGAGCAGAAACAGCACCATGAATCTCCAGATGATCTCTGTCCTCGTTTTGGGCTGCAGCAGCTCTGAGGATGCTCGAAACGGGCCCTGATGCTTCTTTGATCGTAACGTTTTGGGCCGAGCTTTCTATGTAGGCACCCATTTTGGGCCAACAAGCTGCAGCCCTTAATCACATCGGCTCTTTCGGCAACCCTAACCCTAGCCATCCGCCCAAATCCATAAACTGAGCCAGCCTTACGCTGCGAAGAATCTGCCAGAAAATCGCCTTTTTCCCGAACAAAGAATACTTCATCCTGAGAATGGGCGATGATCGAGAAGAGAGAGGCTCGAGCGGGGTCGCTGGAACCCTGATCCGATGGCAGAGAAGGGCACAAAAGAGAGAGGGCCAGGAGGTGCCCCCGTTTGTTCGGGCTTTGGCGTCTCAAACGACTGGCCTTCCGATTCCTTTCTGTTTCCTCCTCGGCTTGATTCACGATTAGGGTATCCTCCTGCCATGACGGTCCATAAATTTTTACACTTGATATGAGCCCTTAAACGAGAGAAAATCTAAACATCACACTTGCAGCTTTTCTATTCTGTCCGTTTTAACTGCATCGATCCTTTTGAGTTTTAAGGGGAAGTCTCCATTGATTTGGTGGGTTTCTCTTCGAGAATGAGGCAGGCAGAGAAAGCCCTGTTTCTTGATTTTGGTTCTGAAGAAGAGAATCTGGTTCAAAATCTGTTCTTTCCTTGAGAAACAACAAAATGGGGATTCCGGGCAGCGGCCAGACAACCGCAGTGATGTGATTCCGCAGATGGAAGGGTCTCGTGCAGTTCCCCTTCTCATCCATTGATCCCAAATCACATTTCCTCTCGTTTTGCCTGCCCTCTGTTTTCCTTTTCCTGATGATTAGCTTTCATTTGCTGCATTTGTCTCCATTCTTTTACACGAGATTCAGCTGCCATTCACAGAAATTAGGCGGCCCGTGACAAAGATTGTTTGAAAGAGCAAAACTTTCGCCTCGGCCATTCTAATTTGATCAAGGATATTGATAATGATGAATTTTTTAGATTCTGATTTTCACTTCTTGTCAGCATAGAGTAAAATATTTTTATCTACATCACAGGAAGGATAGATTTGATATAGCAATATTGGATTGTGGACTTCGATAATAATAATAATATTGAAATGTGGAGGCACACTTGAAAGCTAAAAATCCAAGGAAGAATTCATGAAGGATAGCAAGCAAATTTCCTTCCTAACTTTGACTCATGACTTTGTTGGACAATAGGAAGCTTGTGATCCCCCCCACTTTGGTCTTCATATGTGCTTTTCTGGACCACCTGTTGTGCTCTATGTATTGTAGTTTCATTTTACCATTGAACAAGAAGAAAAAAACCCTGAAGCTGGGACTTGATGTCTGGGTTCTGAGAACGAAAAGCAACACATAATTTTTATTCTCTCAGAACATTTGAGACGAATCTTGTTCCAATTCTTTTTAACTTTAAATTGCACTAACTGGCAATTGAAGAGGTATTAGAGCTCCATCCCTGCCTGAAACAGATAACACTGAAGGAGAAGTTCATATATCAAAGTAACAACTTTATAGTAATTATGTTTTTGTGACATGTGTCGAGCAAAAGCAGCGGGCTATATGAGTTCTGTAGCCACTTCAGCTTCCACATCTCATGAAAAAGTAAGGTTGGAAAAGACTAAAGAAAAAAAAAACTTGTAACCCCGCAGCGGCCGCGCTAGACCCAGAAGTTCTTTCCGGTGAAGGTCTGGCCGAACTGCCAGTTGGCGGGCACGATGTTGAAGGAGGTGGAGGTGCGGCCGTCGCTTCCCATCACCCTGAAGGACAGTGACTGGCCGACCAGGACCTCATTTGACTGCCAGTTCTGTCCCCAGTTGCGGTTCATGCTCATCCACCCAGTCTTCGAGCCCTTCACCCACACCTTCACGATGTCTCCAGCTCCGGCAACGTTGGTGATCAGGACCAGGTCAAAGTACTTGAACCCATTGATCGTGAACCTGATGCCACCTTGCTTACGGCAAGGAATCCTGCGGGGCACCAAGTAGAAAGCAAACATGAATGAAGTGATGATGTTCACCGAAATGCTTGCAAGTGGAAGAGCTTCAGATAGTCGTTGTCCCTTTTTTTTCCCCCTTCTTTATAATGTTCATCTTGTCGTCCATAGTGACGCTTTTAAAGTGTTTTTCGCCCTGATAGATTGACATGTCAAAACTAAAAGAAGAGGTTCACCAACCGACGATAAGAGACGGGAACAATGCCGGCCCGGTACTCAGCGATCTTGAGGAACACTGGCATGGAAAGGTCGAAGTGGGGCCGGGGAGGGTTGCACCACCCTCCGTTGTCACTGGGCAGGGCATAGTTCGGAGGGCAGAAGTTGGTGGCCGTGATGAAGATCGAGGGGCTCCCCGGGTGGCACCACTTTGGGTCATTCGCACACTTGATCTCAAAACAGGCACCACAGCTGTACCCGTCGTTGAAGAGCGACGTGCTCAACGCTGCAGTGTTGATGCCGTAGCCCTGGCTGTACAGGTCCCCATAACCGCAAGCCCCCCCTGCATCGGACGGAAGAAGAGAACTTTAGAAACGGCGCTTTGACTCTGAGAAGGGAAATGTAAACTTCACTTTTTGGAAAAACAGTTTCTTGAGATAAATTAGAAAATGACAGAAACGCTCAGCCCACTATTTGAAGCAAACTTTCGCGGTTTCCCGTGGGCTATGGGGAAAACAGCCGAGAAGCAGAGCATGCATTCTAGAAACAGTGTGTGGCAACGATATTGTTGCCTCCTGAATCTTTCATGAAAGCAGCAGGTAGATCATCGACTTTGTAAGGCTCTCGACGAAAATGTAGCTCGGGGCTTCAGGAAAATCTGCGTTCTCTAAAGCGGAGAATGCAGGTCGTTTGGCCTAGAAACGAAAATATTCGATACGGAGACTGCGGTGGAGATTTAACAGAAAAGCGGTGGAGCGATATTATCGAATTTAAACGGTACCCATTGTGCCGGAGGCGTCACTGCCTCCATAGAAGGTGGCGTGGGCGCTCTTCCACGGGCTGCCCCGGTAGACACCGGGAGATCCGGCGTCTGTCACCGCCAGAAAGGCCACCAGGGCCAAAATCCCCACAGCACTGAGAGCAGAGACCGCCGCCATGTATTTATTATACGACTCACTGTCCCCTTCAGACAGGGTCAGAACAACAGAGTGGAGAGTGGGGGGATTATAATGTACTATGGTGGAAACCGATTGGGCTGTGAGCAAGAGGCAGGGAGTTGGATTGCTATTTATGGAGGCAGAAGGGCAGGAATCGGAAGAGTCAATAGCTGCTGTATTTTTCTTTTTTTCAGATAGAAGGTGAAACGATGTTCCTTGAGGTTGGAGATTATCTTGTCTCCTTAGATTGCAGGAATCAGACGCACATAAGGAATATTTTCATTTAGGAATAATGTGAAATAAATTAGATACTATCTTTGAAATTTTCTATTATTTTTAAAAAATAATTATTATATTAGTATTTAATTTCTACCTTATTTTCTTGATAAATTTCTTTATATAATGATTATATCACGTGATATATTAATATATTGTAATAGTCTAATAAAGAAATTAATAAGTGTTGATTTCTAACTATTAAAAGGATTAAATAAACTCTAAAAGGCACATCAATTAATTCATTATGCATTATTTTTAAGTTTAGCGAAGATAGAAGGGTGGGAATGGGTTGTACTTGTAGCAATAGTTTTTAAAACCGGATTAAGTCAGGAACCAATCGAGGTATGAGTTCATGGGTCGGATCGGGGTTCAATAAGTTGAACTGCATATTTAATAAATAATATTATAATTTAACTATAATTTATAATCAAAATCATTAATATAGTTATAATATTAGTCCAAA
>CXYZ01007957.1:1427180-1447779 GCA_900006705.1 Sonneratia caseolaris
GTTAGGGAAAGAGTTTTTTTTTTAATCAAAACACTGAATTATATACTTAGTCAAATCTTTATAAATTCAAAATTTTTTTCTTGAAAAATAAAAATAATATAATTTTATTATTTTTAATATAAAATTAAGATATAGGAACCTGAATATCTACCTCTCCTTTATTTTGTACCATGGCATGAATTCATTTTAATACTACGACATGCCTCATACCAGACAATATAGGAGGAAACAGAAATGGGAAGAAGTTCGTACATCAGTGGAGCTCTCTATGTCCTGCAGTTTTGTCGTATGATGTGATCTTCATGCGCACAATTTGTTTAATCCTAGGTTTTCCACACAGAGAGTAAGAAATGCTCATAAGTTACAGTAAGGTACGTGTCTGTATTCCGTATGATAACATCCTAACATGGATTCGTTTGCAAATGTCTAATAGCTTGGACCAGTTCAAGGAGGGATTGGCCTGGATGTGGCCCGAAGAAGTGCGCCATCACAGACAGAACCCAAAAGAAGAAGAAGAAAAAATCAAGAACTCAGTTAAGAATCGCGAACATGGATTCGATACGTTGCAGATGTTGGTCGTGCACTCTGGGTGGTCTAGGAAATCAACATGTCGAATACGAATAGCAGGAGCATTTGCTGCAATTCTCTCACCTCGGATGGCTCTCACTCCCTCTCCCTCTCCCTCTCCCTCTCTCTCTTCCCCTGCTCTCCCCTCGTCGTCTTATCCCAAAAATGGAACACGGAGAGAAATACGACTTGTGCCTAGCGGAAATGTCTCCACGTGGCGGGAACCCAATCCTCGGGGGCTCTCCTTGGTTGAGAACTGGTCCAAGGAGGGTTTAATGGCCATGGTTTTCACCTGGCTCGCTCTCCCTTGTAAATTTTCACCCTCCTTCAACCCCCTCTCCTCCTCCCACGACATTAATACAATTTTACTGGCTGGTCTTGTTTTGTGGTCAATAATCTCTCCCCCCCCTCTCTCTCTCTCTCTCCCCCATATCTGTTGGATATATATTTGGTGGGTTTAAGCACAGATTTTTGGGTGGTTTTTGTACAGAGAAACCAAGGGGTTCTTGTCCTTGCCATTGATTGTGAAAAAGAAAAAGATAATACTCAAGAACACGAGAGAATTCTTAAGAGACAATAGGCAAAAAGGAGAGATTTTCCGCCTGGTTGATCTCTTGCTGGGTCGATGCTGTTGGTAAGCTCGTGCATTTAACCGATTCTCTTATACCCTCCACTCCAAATTCTGAGATTTGCGCAAATCCCCGGGAAAGACCGCTCCTTGCTGACAAATCTGAAGAATTCCAGGATAATTACAGCCAAGGTTGTCGATTGCGAGGTGAGTTTGGACATGTTCTTTCAGTGATCTGCTCTGATTTGGTTAATCTCGGAGAATTTTGATTCATCCTGAGCTGCCGGGTGCGGATTTGGGTTAGACTTAAGTCTGATGGCCTTGAATGAAATTCGAGGACATGGGTCTGGAAGGACTCTGCTTTTCACGTTTCCTTTCTCATCAAGATCTGATCTTTGATGGGTAGGATCTGTTGTCTCCGGGAATCTAATCCTACACTCGATTTCCAAACGCAGCAAGTCTTTCGATTCGAAGGTTTTTCTCTTTCTTTAAGAAGACTGAGGTTTATTGGGTTTAATGCTTCACATTTCCTGGACCAGACAAAGATCTCGACCCTTTTGAGGTGCTCCAACGTTTGGCTAGGGAAATATTTTGTGCACAATCACGGTTCCCGATCAGGGCAATCACGCCTTGTGATCTTGGCTCATGCGATTAAATTTATGATTGACTTGTGATCTTACGCTACAAAGGAGCGAAAGGAGAGCCATCGATTTCATTTTCTGGTTACTTCCATCTCATAAGATCAAGACCAGAATTATATATATTATCTCAATTATTCGTATTTCTAGTTGAGACTGTATATATACGTTTGATCCTTCTGACTTAATACATCTAGAAGTTGTTGTTTGCGAATTTGATTTGCTGGTGATTTCAGACTTTGTTGTCATTCCAAAATTTGATCTGTTTCTTGAATTGATTGGTTCAATAATGTCGGATCGTCTTTGATGATGGATCTCGAAGTTTCCTTTTGTGTTCTAATTTTCATGCATAAGTTGACATGATATGTTAAATTAACTTTGACAGATTTCCTATTTTGGTCCATTTGAGAAAACTAATTCCTCCTCTTGTAAAAAATTTCATCATTCTTTACCTGCCAAATATGAGTTGACTGGATTTCACTTAGTATTAGGGCGAAATTGAGCCTGTTGCAATACATTTTAATGAAGACTGATTTCTTTCTTTGATGATTCTTTTAATAGGGGATGCAAAATTTGCTGCCTTCTATTCAAAATTCCCTGATCTGACTCTCATGTATACCTGAGCTATGGTGTTGAAGAACTTAGACAATGGAAGGAAAAATGGTTTTCATGTACCAGTTATACCCCGTGCTCGAAGATCAGCTCGTGTAAGTCTTTTCTGTAATTTATCTTAACCTACAATCTCTTTAGCATCTCCGGCTAATATGGGAAATCTTTGCAAATGCTTGTTTGCAGAGGAGAGGTCCACATGAGAAGATAATAGATGACAATCAAATTTGTGCAATTGAACTGCTTGCATCTATAGCTGGGAAGCTATTGCAGGAGAGTGGCAGTTCTTCTGCTTCTAGCAATGCATCGGAGAACAATTACAGTAACCTTATCATAGGTAAAGGTGTCATTAAACATGAAGATCAGGATGAAAATAAGCTGATAAAAGCTGAGCCATTTGACTCTGTGAGCGGTGAGGAGAGTGTATCTGTACCTGAACAGGTTTTGGTTGAGGATGGCATTGGAGGAAGTGATGATGTGAAGCCAATAGTATGTGAAGGCAAGAATCAAAGGCAGCCTTGCAATATTAATTATGGGAGAGAGATGAGGGATGTTGAACGGATGGAGAGAAGGAACCACTTTGGTAGGAGACATGGTATGATGTCTTCAGTGGAATGTCACTTGAGTTCCTCTGCACAGATGGTTTTGGACAGTAGACCTAGAGTCGACACTAAATTAGGCTGTAGAGATGATGACAAAAGCTTCTCTGATTACAACAGACTTTGCAACAAATTTAAGGCCTCTAGGCATCCTGAAAACATTGGGGTCTGTAGAATAAGAAAGTCGGTGACATTCAAGCACTGGAAAGCCTCTTCAAAGTTCAGGGACTACGAACCCTCTAAAACATGTAAGTTGATTTTAACTTAAGCTTCCTTTCTTTTACCATTTAAATAATGGAATGGTTAAATGTACCATTTGCTACTGTTTCTGGCTTTAGATGGTGGAAGGCATTCCTTTTTTGGGAAGAGAAAAGTTTGCTTCAACCGAGAAAGGAGTCACTGGAACTTGCCCTATAAGAGGAGGAAGTTATTTGACCGAGGATCCATTATAAATTATGATAAAGTCCACAGCAGTCAAAGTATCAAGATTCCACATATTAATGATGGTGAGAACAGTTCTGTGAAGGTTCTCCCTTCTCCTTCAGCCTTTAAATTCTCTAATAAGTTGTCATTCCTGGGTCTATGGGGATTAATTTGGCAATATATATGTCCATACAGCAAATGGGGTACCTTCTTCAATTTTGCCTCGCCAGACTTCATTTCATGCAAAGGATTCTCGTGGTAATTTTACATGCCTCAGTTCAGTCCAATGAGCATCTTATCTACCTTTAAGATGGTCTTATTCTTTTGTTTATATTTTCTTTATTCAGTGAAGTTCAGCATCAAATCTTTCAAGATACCTGAGCTCCTTATTGAGGTTCCACAGACAGCTACTGTCGGTTCACTTAAGGTACTTGTGTCCTTACGAGATTATGATGCTTTCTACTGTGCACAGATATTGGTGCTTTTTATGCAAAGTTTGATAATCTCTTCAATTTGTTGCTTATCCTTGCCAGAGGACTGTTATGGAGGCAGTAACTGCTATCCTTGGTGGTGGGTTACATGTTGGAGTGGTTCTTGAAGGAAAGAAGATTCGGGACGATAGCAGGACTCTGTTGCAGAGTGGTATCTCCTGTAAAGATAATATTGATACACTGGGATTCACATTGGAACCTTGTTCCGTGGCAGTCCCACAGATCACTGCCCCTGAAGACAATGCCTGTCTTGTATTGCCTTGTGATGGCCCACTGCTCCTAACTCAGTAATAATCTATTGTCATTTATCAAACCTCAAGATTGTTGTCTTTTAAGACCTGCAAAGCTTACAGTAAATCCATCTTACAGGTCTCCTGACGATTTGAGCTTAGATCCAATGGCTTCCAATGCCTTATCTGACCCACCTCCCTTGACGAAACTTCGAAACAATGCTGAGATTAACTCCATGATTTCTGATGTTCTAACCGAAAAAACTGTACCAGAGAGCCGAGCCCTTGTCCCAGTCCCACCAGTTAGCCCAAGAGCACTATCTGCTGTGCAGACAAACCAGAAAGGGCGGCGCACTGATGTGGCACAGCGCCGTACAAGGAGACCGTTCTCCGTCTCCGAGGTTGAGGCACTAGTTCAGGCGGTTGAGGAACTTGGGACTGGGAGGTACACATATTGTTAGTTCCTTGTTGGAGATTATTTTCTGCAATTTTCTGCTTATAGGTGGTTTTGGTTGGAAATTTAAAAATATTATCCTGCCTTCTAGTTTCCTCTTCTTGGAAAGGAACTGCATAAAGGTATATCTAGGTGCACTTTGCATGATGTTTTACAATCTGGTAATCCTATAAAATGCACAACCTATGGTTTTGTTCTTTGTTTTTCCTCATTATGGAAAAAGGAAAACAATGTCTGGCAGCTGGAAAACTCTCTGCTTCTTAGTATGATGATGAAGAATGTTTTCCTTAGCTGGCCCAAAGAAGTCGTTCGTGCTATATAATTAATTTTGAATGAAAAGTTTAATTTAATGTGCATTGGTTTCTTATATAATGATGTTATCTATTCTGCAGGTGGCGCGATGTTAAATTGCGTGCCTTTGAGACTGCAGGACACCGAACTTATGTTGACTTGAAGGTAACTTGTCTTTTAAAGCTCTCATTTTTTACATGCTTGTTTCTTCATTACTTCTTTCACCTTTGGTTTTGTGGAGCTCGTGGAAAAGTTGTTCTGTTTTTCCCCTAAACCAAGCAAGTTGAGCTTGCAAAAAAATTCAACTTTAATGTACTTGATTACGTTTCTTACCTATGTCATTCAGTGAACTCATAGTTAGACACGAAGTTTAAATGCCAAAGGGAAACCTAATCTAGAAAAGTAAAAGAAAATTCTTGTGAACGTACACTGGAGAAGTTCTTTGATAAGTTGTTCTTTCCTTCAAAAACCTTAGATAAGAACACTTTCCATCAAACCAAATAGAGGAGTAAATCTGACTTCAAATGTCTGTATGTCGGTGGCTCAATGCAGGATAAATGGAAGACACTGGTCCACACAGCGAGCATCTTGCCTCAGCAGAGACGGGGAGAACCTGTCCCTCAAGAACTCTTAGACCGGGTCCTCTCTGCCCATGCTTACTGGTCCCAGTGCCAATCCAAACAAGGCAACAAGAAACTACTTCTCAAGATTGGAGACCGTATGACGTAGAGGATCAGGATAAAGTGGGGAACTGTTCAAGGCAGCTCCTGATTCTCAAATGATGAAACTGTACAAATTGTTCGATTTCTTGTATGATTCTCAAACCCAACTTGATTCTTAGCCCTGTTACCCCGAAAAAGGGATAACCGCTGGCAATCTGTAGATGTCCTGGTTGAATAAGGTATATCTTAGCAATGGGATTCTGCATTGTACATTACGGATTCAACCGAAGGAATTAAGGCCTTCCATTTGTATTTTCCCTGGCTCTGGCTGTCATCTTCCTCCATCTTCTGGTCACGATCTTTATTCATTGCCGCCAGGACACTGAAGCTCGGGTTCAGCTTCACATCTTGCAGCAGCATTTCCTACTAACCTCGAAGCCATCTTATACAGACCGTCAGCCGGTCGAAACGTAAATAAATCTGTGGATAATTTTTATTTCCGGATGATTTCAGGCGTTCTCCCATGTCAGACATCAGATGGAAAAGGAGGTCAAAGGTCAAATGTCCTCTCCCTCTGCATCTGGACTCATTTCCACATGGAAATGAACTTCTCGACAAGATTCATCACCCCTGGTAGCTCCCCGCATGCGCTCTTTCATCTTTCATTTTCTTCTCTTTGCTTTCAACCTACCTCTACCTCATTGAACACCGAGTGGTAGAACAAGTCCAGGGGGTCACGGAGAACTATATCATAATCTCGTAATCCTCACATCGCTTAAGATCTCTCTTCGTATTTTCTCACACCTCCTGACTTCATCCTTCACCTACCACATCCAGAAAAAAAGTTATGATCTTTTCATCTGTATTGTTAAATATAAGTAGTTGAATAGAGCTATTTTCGTAGAATAGACAGTAGTCTTCTGCACAGGAAAACGTCCACTGACTCTACTGTTTGTATGCATAACATATAGTCCAGAGAGGGACATATGTGGAGCGAATCAAAATCGAAAATGACGATGGATTTGATTTCGAGGACCCGGAAACCATCACCGTCTCTGTCACTTGCCATCGCCTCTCAACAATAGCTAGGTATCAGCTTTTTCTAATCTTATCCCGAGCGACAGGGTTGCACGGGCTGGGAAAGCCCGGGGGTTATTCAACAACTGAATCATTCCTCTACGACCAAGACAGGATGTTGTATGCGGATTACAAACAGCTGATTTTCACCATCATTGATGGATGAATTTCTTTGCTGAACTCTGAAAATTCTTTGCAGGGCAAGACAAAGTCAAGGGAGACTGTCCATTTCCCTCGTTTGGCGTCTACGAGGTTGAGTTTCAGAAAAATAGGATGAATGCTTAGCAGAAGGATGGATGGAAACTGGCTGGTCCTGGTAGACTTGGTCAATTTGGGCTGAGCGGTATAGTCCACCATTGAATATTTTGTGTTTCTTGGCGTTCAAATAAAAATAATTTTAAAATAATAAATTTTTACATGGTATAATTTATCAATTAATTAAAAAATTAAAATAACTATTAACATATCATTATTTATACATAATTAAGTTATTATAAAATCATTGTCCCAGAATCTCTGATTCTTCTCCGCCCTCTCTTCCGATTTTCTTGTTATTTTCTTCAGTTGCCAAACCTGTTGTCAGCTTGTATTCAGTTGGCTTGCCTGTCCTCTCTCCCTCCGTTGGAACTATTCATTGAATTGGGTATGCTTCTTGACCCTTTCCGCTGGTGTTATATGTAATATATAACCTTCTTCTCTTCCTTTCCCTCTCTTCCCCTGAAGACTGCGTTGCTCTTTAAGAAGGTACGTTTCAATTTTCACTCAGTTTAGGAGTTATTATCGTCTGGGTGTTGAATCTCTATCCTACGCAACTCAATAGTTTCTATGCTTCTGTTTGCTCTATTGGGTTCCTTCTTTTGAAGTACTGATTCTTGCTCCCTATCAAAATTGGAGATTTCTTGTGAAATGAATGAAGGAATACGACTCTCACAAGTAAAAAAAAGGGGGATTTCATTATCTGGGTTTTAGTTGCAGGATAGAGATTGACCGTTAAGCAATCAACTTAATGGCTCAAGAACTGGGTGATGTTTCTAGTACGATAAATGAAAATGAATGCAACCTAGTCAACAGGCTCAGCCTCCGGGACAGTTTCATAGATGAGAACCTAAGTTATACAAATGTTCCTCTTTTGCCACCGGATCGGGGCCTGATAGATTCTACCTTGGCCTTGCCGAGGAGGGGATTGAGCTCCACCAAGGAGTCTGTTGAGGACTACGACTTCAGCGATGCAGTCCTCAAATACATAGCCCAGATGCTCATGGAAGAAGGTATGGAGGAGAAGACCGGCATGTTCCAGGGATCTGCTGCACTCCAGGCCACTGAGAAATCACTCTATGAGGTTATTGGGAAAAGGTACCCAGCTTCATCTGATCAGGGTATGGTGCCTACTACTGAATTAAACCATGGGAGTCCAGATGAGACTAGTGCAGTTAGTTGCATCTCTGCAAGTGTCTCGGTGGGTAAGGGCTGTGATTCTCAGGGGCCTGAGCTTCTGGCCACCACTTCCCAAGCTGCGGTCTACTCCTTGTCATCCTATCAATTTCCGGATTCTCCAATGAGCACCCTTCAGTTGCCTCAGATTTTCATCGATAGTGAGTTGATGTCTCAGTTTAAAAAAGGCGGCCAGGAGGCGAGTAAGTTCCTGCCTAGTGATAGTAGTCTGATTCTTGATGTGACAAGCAATTGGCAGTCTGGTAATAACAACAATCTGAATGGCTATTCCTCCAATGGATTGAGGAGAAAGAAGAATCCTCATCCTGATCCTGCTGACCTGGGTGAATCTAGAAGTAATAAGCAGTCTGCGGTATCTAGTGAATCAATGATTAGTTCAGAAATGTTTGATATGGTGTTGCTTGGCTCTGGGGAAGGGGATGCTGCCCTTCGGAAATCTCTCCAGAGTGCTCAGCATCGGGTTGGGAAATTGGGAGTACCAAATGAGGGGAAGTCTCGGGGGAAGAATCGAGGGAGGAAACGAGATGTCGTGGACATGAGGACTCTCTTGACATTTTGTGCACAGGCTGTTGCAGCAGGTGACTGGAGGAGTGCAAATGATCTGCTGGACCAAATTAGGCGGCACTCTTCTCTGATGGGGGATGGAATGCAGAGGATGGCCCACTACTTTGCAGATGGGCTTGAGGCTCGCTTGGCAGGCTCAGGAACCGAAATTTATAAGGCTGTAATGAACACACTACCCAGTGCCGCTGATGTCTTGAAAGCCTATCACCTATTTATTACTGTATGCCCATTCAAGAAGATCTCAAACTTCTTCTCAAACAGGACAATCATGAATGTAGCTGAGAATGCAGAGAGGCTCCACATTGTGGACTTTGGGATCCTCTATGGTTTCCAGTGGCCCTGCCTAATGCGGCGGCTCTCATCCCGGCCAGGTGGACCTCCGAGTCTCCGTATCACGGGCATTGATCTTCTGCAGCCTGGGTTCCGGCCAATGCAGCGTGTTGAGGAGACGGGTCGTCGGCTTGAGAATTATGCTAAGATCTTTGGTGTTCCTTTCGAATACAAAGCAATAGCCCAGCAATGGGAAACAATTCAACTTGAGGATCTAAGCATTGACCCTGATGAGGTTCTTGTTGTGAACTGTATGTACTATTTGAGGACTCTTCTTGACGAGACAGTAATGGTGGATAATCCAAGAGATATAGTCCTTGATTTGATCAGAAAGATGAACCCGAATGTTATTGTACTAGGGGTGGTGAATGGGGCCCATAGTGCCCCTTTCTTCGTCACGAGATTCCGTGAGGCTCTCTTCTACTTCTCTGCATGCTTTGACATGCTTGAAGCAAATGTACCACGGGAGATCCCTGAGAGGATGCTGATTGAGAGGGAGATTTTTGGGCGGCGAGCCATGAATGTGATTGCATGTGAGGGAGCAGAGAGGATTGAAAGGCCTGAGACATACAAGCAGTGCCAAGTGAGGGCCCACAGGGCTGGGTTTACTCAGCTTCTGTTGGATGAGGAGATTGTGGAGATGGCCAAGGACAGAGTGAAGTCTTGCTATCATAAGGAGTTTCTGATCGATGAAGATGGGCAGTGGCTTCTGCAGGGGTGGAAGGGCCGCATCCTTTATGCACTCTCGACTTGGAGACCTGTTTGTTGAGTGGGAGAGTTCAGAATCATCAAGAGGATGGACCTCGACTAGCTTCTTCTTCCTATTTCATCTTAGGATGCTGATGACCGGAGGAAAGGTAATCATTTGGGGTTTACAACTCCAAGTCCTGCCTATGTTTGTGCACTATATGTGCTAATGCACCATTTTATATTGCTTCCTTGGTAGGTTCAAATGTTGAATCATATGTATAGATTTCGTAAATTTTACTTACAGTTTTCTCTGACTGCTGCCATTTTGCCCTTTTCTGTTCAGGGAAATGACATGGCGGTATTATTCCGGAGTAATTGTGGATACATTGAGAAAGATTGCAGGAGGAGGCAGATCAGAACCAAGCTTAGAAGCGATCCTGTGTAATCCTGATCAGTACAGCTGTTTTCCTGATTATCTAGTATGATGTAGAGCAATTTTGAGTTGCATTGTCTATTTTCAGCCTGGTCTTAGCTGTTTTACTATGACTTCATGTACAGCCATCGTTATGATTATTCTGCACAGGGCAATTGATTTCTGAAGTAATTCCAACCTGTATCATCCCAGCATCTTTCTTCGGCTTGCCAATTTCCATTGATTCTCATAGTTTGTTTAATACCGCAGTTGTTGGTAGTAGTTACGTTTGATTTGATCTCTAAAGATTTGGCTGCTTACGGAACCAACTGGCATACGCTGGGAGTCAGATTATTCAATGGAAGAAATGGCAGAAGGTCAAAGGTCCTCAGCTCAAAAATGGGCTCAAGTTCATTTCATCTTAAATCAATGAGATCTGTTTGGTGTAGGTAGCATCTCTGTTGCGTTTGTACAAAAAGTGGGGAGAAAAAGATCATGGCGGTGCTCGGAAGTACTGTATGTCAATGTACTAATTCTGCAAATCTTGATCTAAACAGTGTCTCAATATGTGTGCCGTCGGTCCAAGGTGAACATTTGTACCTCTATGAGGACTGTTTTGATTGTTGTTGTTTCCCTTGACTCGGAAAAACCAGTGGACACTGTGCAAACTTCGCGGATCTTTGTCTCCACGGATCAGTCATTTTGCTCTTCACATAGCCTTCAATGGAAAAAAAACTTCCTAGATCCATCTCCCACGGGGAGGCAAGTTGAAGGCTTGTGGCACTAAAATAAAAACAAATGGTGGGAGAATCCAAATGGCTTGTATATAGCAAGGAACTGAGAAGCTCTTCTCGAGCTTATAAAATGGAAGGAACTCTGCTTTCTGATTTGCTGCTTTAGTCAACGACAGTTGGACGAGCTCCAAGTTGCATCTATTAATGAAACAAAAATCTAGTACTAAACCGAGTTCTGAGAATTATCATAAACAAAGAGAACTGATGACTATAGGAGCTTAGTCCTAATGGATCGACCCGTTTTCTCCATCCTATGATACTTCCTTTTTGAGTTGATGCATAAAAAATTCCAGCACAGTTGGTATATTCTCGGAAACCGATGAGGCGAAGGCGATGCCGGTAATACTTGAGTAGGGGACGGTTCATATTTGCCCTGCAACTTGGCTGGGCCCAAAGACTGTGAGGCCCAATTGGCTGTCCGGCTTACCAAGACAGGCGATGGTTACGCATCGGCGAAGTGGCCGAATAGTGCGGCAGTAGGACCTCCCGCCGACGAAGGGTTTTAGCAGCTCGGCGGGTATTTTTCTGGGAAGATGAGTGGCGCGGGGGCACCGGACTTCTTCTACCGGGAGGCCATCCGACTCGGCTACGTCGCTCGCTCCGCCTTCAAGGTTCCTCCTTTTGGCGCCAAATTTCCTCAATTTCTTATCTTTCCGTGGATTCTGTCGATTGTCCAACTCTGACGGACCCATTTGATCAAGCAGTTGCTTCAGATGCAGAACAAGTATAAACTGATAACGCCGAGATCCGCCGTTCTGGACTTGGGCTGTGCTCCCGGTGCATGGCTCCAGGTAGCGTCATTTGCTGCCTGTTTTTATTCTTTTCCCAGAGCGGGGTTGAAACTTGAAATATTCACAAATTTTTTTTTGGGTTGCAGGTGGCGTGTCAAAGCTTGGGGCCCCTTAAAAATGGCGGGTCTGTCGTTGGGATTGACCTGAAGGTATGTCTTTTTGGCCCTCACAGCGCCTTTTGGTGGTGTTTGTTGCAGTTTGATAGCTCATATGAAGATCAATGATGCATTTTTTAGTTGGAAATTTCTCGTGAATGATAAATCTTCGAGGTGGTAATTTGCAGAGCAGAAGGTGAAGGTTCCGTCGACTCACTGCGACTCGAGGGTTCAAACCGTTTGTGCTGATGTCTTGAACCTCCCGAAGCAACGGATTAAAGCACTCTCTCCTCAGGTTTTGTAATAACTGTGGACATGATTTTCATGGTTCCCTCTGTCTATGCAGGTCTCTTGTTTTGGCTTTTGGTTTATTTTTACTCTGTAGTGATGCTGCATAAATTTGCGTCACCATGGGAAGGAAAATTCGTGCGTTTATTCTTTGCTGGGTAACTTGGATAGTGAATGAAGGCAGTGCTACTTCCTTGCTTATTCTAAAGAAATTAACATCTGAAAGTAGTCTTTGGACGCCCATAAAACCTTACATGCTTATTAGTTCGTGGCAGTCATCCTCTAACTGAACTGCTTATGAAACTTAGAATGCAGACTGAATGTACATACGTGCGCTTGGACCTCATATAGCTTTTTGTGAATTGGGCTTAGTTGGACAAGAAAACGCATTATCAAGAATTTTGATTATGACACCGTATTTTGCAGGAAAAAGGTTTTAAAGTTGTATTATCTGATATGTGCCCCTTCGTTTCTGGAATCACCAGTAGGGATGCAGCCTTATCCACTGAGTTAGGGATGCGGGCACTTGGAGTAGCCGTTGGTAAGGCTGCCCTGGGTCACATAGTTGATAGTACTTCCTCTCATGATTATTCCGATGATGATGGTGGTGGTGTGCTGCAAATCGGCGGTAGCCTCATCATAAAGATTCTCGAGAGTGAGGATGTACAAGGTGGGTATGGGTCCATTTTTGGCACAAAATCCGGACATTATCCGTGAGGTGGTTCTTCTAATTTGATTTCCTTTGTTGTGATGGTCTCTCCTGCAGAATTCAATCAAATCTGCAAGCCGTTGTTCAGGAAGACATCGTGGTTGAGGCCAAAGGCAACGAGACCTTCTTCAAGAGAGATATATATGATATGTCAAGATCTGCAGAAGAGGACATGAGTCTGATCTTTTCCTCTCATCGAAGATGCCTTGTGTGTTCTAATTGATGATCAAGGAAGAACGAACTACCACCAGAGAGCAGAAAACACTGAAATCATAATATTGATATATGCCGAAAGCATTTCAGAAACATCATTACTCCTGAAAGGTTCAAAACAGGAAAGGTAATGTGTTCCATTTGCCCAGACGGAAAAGAATTGAGAGATTTACAAACCTTAATATCTTCACAGACTGCAAATATCTTGCTGAATACATGAATTAAAATGTGTCATTTACAAAGTGTTACTACTGTATATGCACGCTTCATCAAAACCAAAACAAGACTGCTTCAAATTGTAGCTTTATCGAATCTGGGTTCGCCCTAATGACCAGAGCCCCGAATCCTTGACCGGTGCCTGAGAAGTATGACGTATATAAGACTCAGAACAATCCCTCAGCAGAATAATATAACCTAGCAGGAGTCCGGCTAGAGCTTGCTAGTTAGTTATAGTTACCGGAGTTTTAACAGATGGAAAGACGTTCCAGAACCGCAAAGTCTCATCCCCCGCCCCTGTCACTATTGTCTGCAAGACAAGTCCACGATCCGGTACATGAAACCTTAGACCCATGTAATTCTTCTTTCTTTTTTTTGGTGTGTACGGAATACTTTTCTTGTGAATATGCTTCAGGTGTTACATTACCTGACCATTGGGAGACATGGCAAGATAGAGAACTCGGAGACTATGCCCAGTTAGAGTAGCGACCTGTCATTGGTAATCGAGGAAGACACGTTTAGAGCCAGTATACTGAAAAGGAGTTTTGATACAAGGAATGGTTAAAGAAGCAGCAAGCAGACTTCAACCTTTGCCATTGACGGGTACTTCCAGACCATTATCTGATTTTGAGAATACCCATGAGTGCTGACGAGCTCATTCACTGTCTTACTCCACAATAAATTGCACACCTGCATGCATAAACAGTAGATCCCTCGAAAATAAGTTCCCTTCGAAGACCAAAACTTTGTCCCGATGCAGTGATTTTCCAGTTAGGAATATGACCTCACCTGACTTCCAGTGTCGATACTGTTCAATTGATGTCCATTGGCAGTGTTCCAGAACCGTATGCACCGATCAGCAGTCCCACCTCCTGAGGCCAGGAGGCCATTCTGATGCGGTGACCATGTAATGGCCTTAACAGCCGCAGTGTGCTCTGTTAATCTTAGAGCAGGTTGCTGAGAATGCTGATTCCATACTAGCAGCTGATCATCAACAACAAAATTTTAACACATTTCTTTGACAGAAATGGTTTTCCTAACCGAACCGTAACAAGAAAGTGGAATGGACATGTACCTGATTGTCGTTGCCTCCAGAGGCTAGCTCACGATCATCGTGTGACCATTTCAAACCACATACCTGATCATTTAAAACACAGTAGCGAAAACCTTCCATATTATTTTGAGTAGTTTGTTATATAGCGAATGCAATTTTTATGTCAAGGTAGGTTCGCGATTACCTCCGATTTGTGGCCAACAAGCTTGCCAATGAAATCGTTTTGCACACGAAGATCATGATGCAGTATAGCTCGGTCTCTGCTACCAGAGGATAATATCCTTGAATTCCATGCTAAGACACCAGCTCTAGTTTGGTGCCCGCCCATTGTTCTGACCTTCTTACACTGAGTTCCATCCCAAACCTGTAATTCAAATAACTCCGCATCATCGTTCAAAAATCTCTATACAAATGCTAGGCAAGCAACAAAGCGACGGCCACAAGGTCTGTTCTTGAACTACCTGGACTTGACCAAGACTTGTACCGACGGATATGTAGGAACCTTCCCGGGTCCACTGGACTGAACACACCCCATCATTAGGACCCAAATCACACAGCTTTGTGACCTGAGAGCAAGTAATCACTCATTAGAATGTCATGAAGCCATTTTGGAGTCCACTCATCGTAAAATATATGATCAAACTCACTTTGCTATTTGATGCACTCCAGAGGTAAACACAAGTTCCCAACCCAACTGCGAGCACATTCTGTGAGGACCAATCCACGAGGTTCAAATAGAAGTCGTCTTGGAGCGATGGGGCATCCAACACCTGCAAGTAACAATGATCAATTTCTCTTATTCACCTTGTATACAGAAGTTGGATCATTCGTATACTGCGTTCTCCACATATATTTACCTTATGAGGTGTCTTAGGCACTTTCCTCGGGGGCTTGGGAGGAGTCGACGCCTCGCTCGAGAACCCACTTTCCTGCCCCAGAATGGAGGGCGAATATGGCGAATTTGGGCCCGAGCTCTCAGTCTTGAACCTCAGCATGTTCTTGCTGGGACTCAGTGGAGACCCCTGACCTGCAGGAGAAGAAAACCCAAAATCAGCCCCGAAAAGTTCCGACTTAAGCAGCCTCGAGTACGCGTCATTTCCCCCCTCTTTGCCCGGCGACTCCTTCTCCACGAGCCCAAAGGTGTGAAGCCTCGACGAGGATCTGCACGGGATAAACCTATCGCTGCATGATGAGGAAGACTTGGACGGGGACGAGAGGTTCGACAGGCCTGACAAGGACCGAACCGGGCTCGACAGTCCTGACAACGACTGAACAGGGCTCGAGATGCCATCGAGCCTGAGAGAGGTTCCTGCCATCCCCGCGGGGAGATTGATCCCACTCTTCCTCCTCTGGGACGATTCCATCTTCTGGGCCTGCTTGAAAATACGACCTTAATTTCTTCCCCAAAGCAATTCGAGATCTGATCTTGAAATCGATCCCGAGCAGGAGAGAGATGGATCCGAGCTAAAGCCCCCTTCTGCTTCTTCGGTTTGCAGAGGAGAGGGCTTTAGGTGGGGTTTGAGCAAAGACTGCAGCAACGGTCGAGTACTGGAGCCGAGTGTTAGGTGAAAATCTCGGGGCTTGAATGCTGCAGAAAGAGAAAGAAGAGGCCAATTGAATTGTCTAGGATTTTATATTGGGGGAGACAGCGCTCCAACGGTCGAGTCCAGAGACCTCGAGCTCAGCTCCTAGCTGTCGTTTTGGCGTTTATACTGCTTATCACAAAGGCCCAAGTAGCCGTTAGTGCTAAAATTTTCACTAGCTTTATATGGAAAACAAATTCATGTTTGGCAACTTAAAATTTGGTCGTCTGAGTACGAAGCAGTGCGACATTAAAGAAATTACTATTCCTTTATGAGGGCCTTCCTTTGATTTCTTGACCCCTCAAATCCAATCACCTAGCTACGAGCAGAGATACAATTGTGATATGGACTCAACTGTGTTACTTACTATAAGCTACTCCTGAATGACAGAGATCTCGTGCTGCTCTAATCCGAGCTCATTCATGTCTTCACCCATCGATCCACAGACGGTTCGGATGGAATTTGCTCATCTCTGTCGTCCTTGCAATGTGGGATTCCACGGATCAATTTTGAATATTCCTTCTAGGCCCATTTGGTTTGTTCGATGAAAGCGCGGACGTCTAACTGTTTGCCTACTCTCTGTCTACGCTGTATAGAATTCATCCCTGGTGAAAAATTCCAGTGTTTTGGACCGGATATTTAAACCTTTCTGCAGTATTTTCAGGAACTACTTTGTAGCGTACATTACAACAGCTAATCGGCTGGAACTCCTTAGAAGTTGCCGCTCCAGGGGAACTTTCAGATGTGAAACTGATTCAGAATAAATTTTCTCACGGCCAAAATTTGCAGAGGTTTCACCTCGTTCCCCTTGAAAGAATTACAGAAAACATCAATATATCATCTGGGTTCGGTACTTTAAGATTGTTCTATGACGGGGTTCAGCGACTGGATGATTTTCGAATGGAGATGGAACCTTGAGACGTAGTTCGATCTACGACAAATAGTTGTAGCGGGGAACTGGATGCTTGCTTGGATCAGTCGCCCCTCGGACGTAACTCCCTAGGTAACTCAGAAGTTCGTAAAGAAACCTTTTTCTTATCATCCCGATCTTCTTGGGCTGGTCAGTTCCTCTGGATCTCATTGGTTTTTGAATTATTCCGGCAATATTTAAGCTCGTAGAGACCAAGGAAGTTTTCTATTACATGATTTCAGTTTCTCTTTTACAGGTCCTTCTTGAAAGGTGGCACAAAATGATGCATTTTAATAGGCGTGGAATAGGGAGGATGAACCACAGTGTCTACTTCAAAAGGACCTCCGGCCGAGTTTTGTACTCGATCATAAAGTGCTCGAGAAAGTTACTGTTCGTCGTTGTCGCTTCACAGTGCTGGGAATTCGATTTCATCTGTGAAAGGAAGACCATGACTCGTAATGGATGCTCCACCTTATCAGGCAGATGGCAGAGTAGAGATGGAACTGTTGGGTCCCCACCTAAATCGCAGTGCGACAAGCTACGGCACTAGTGGGTCCCGTGGTGGCACTTGATTAGGGCCCATTCCCTTGGCCAACCGGCCATCCTGTCAGTTGTTAGAGGTAGCTGAAGGTTCAATTTCTGCATAAGCCAAAGCCAGCCCAGAATTTGAATTGAAGCACGACCAAACCTGCCCCTGTCACTGTCTGTTCCTCTTCCCCTAATTCACTTGTCTGACAAAAAGAATTTGCTTGGTTGTACTCATGGATCGCTTGACCCAAGAAGATGGCCATCCACTACCAACCGAGTTTATCAGTCCTTTAAATGACCCTTAGTTAATATAATACACTGTGCGTTCGTTAACTTAAGATAGTTCCATTTGCTCATCAATTTGATCCTCAGAGAGGATTGTTTTGAACTCACAAAATGGACAGACAGGAATTATATAACGCGTGGAAGTAAAATCTTCAAGGAACTGAAGTGTTGGCCCGCGAGTCTTTCAAGGCCCAAGGAAGCTCATAGTCAATCGAGAAAGAGAGCTCAGCTGAGCTTTGGCGACACTCTGCTGTGTCCTCCTCTTCAACTCTTTTAGGCAACTGCCTTCTTGTGACAATGGAGGGATCCTTATGCACCATGTAATATCTGTAGCTCGATGAATACTGATTAATTCAACTTTGAACTTAGATCAATACATAAAAAAGTGAACTGTTTTAACATAATTTTTTTTATTTATGGAATTCAAAATATAATTATACTTAAGAGTAGAAGAATATTAAACTATCTTGACCAATAGATCACATAGGGAAAGGATGCCACAATTTGTTGATAATGGTCCAAACTGAATGTGTCTTGCATGAAGTAGCCCATGAGTATAAACAACTGAGTGGTACATTCTTAATTAGTTTTAGGAAAAGTAAAAAAAAAAAAAAAGCAAGTTACGTGGGGCGGTGGAGATGAGATATGCGTAGCCGTCCATTGATCAGATTGAGGATTGGACTGGGGGAATTAATGTTCTGAAGAGAGGAGAAAAACGTCAATGGCAGCCCTAAAAGGTTAAAGCTTGCAGAGCTGGCCACTGGCCATGGCAGAAAGTCCAGAGCAGAGCGAACCAAATATGGGAATTCGATGGTCCTCACAAGAAACCTTGAAAACCAGACATCATCGTATGTCGCACGGATGAATCCTCCACCGGCGCCCTGGCATCCGGGGGGCTTGTCACCAGTCAGGGCCTTGTCAATCCCACTTGAGGTTACGTTCCTGCCGTGGAAGCAACCCAATTATTTAACCCCCAAAAAAAAGAAACTATAAACATTTATGTAGTCAGATTTGTTACTGTAAAAAAAAAAAAGTGCTTGATATTGCTTTTATTTTTTAAAATCAATTTTTATTAGGAGGAAAATGTTCATATTAAGGGCCATAAAATCGGGCAATTAAAATCTTTTAAGATACCCAACACTCGGTGTCAATATCCATCTCCATAGATTTATAGTCATTCCATTAAGATTACAAAATTTTCAATTATTAATATTCTCTACTTATGATAATCGAACGTAAAATTTTATTAAAGTAAACAAATTATCGAATCATATCAAAATACATGTTAGTGAATAATTTGATCAAATTGTATTAGCATGATTTCGAATTATAATAACATTCTTTTTTGGAGGGATACAAAGGGTATGGAAATTTTTGTACAAAATTATCTAAAAAGCTTGACAATTCTTTGCTCAGTAGCCCCACCATTCAACAGACATAAACAAGTGAACCAAGCGAGGATTCAAGGAGTCCTGCCCATAAACTTCCCTTGGATAATGTTCATGTTGTAGTAAATAATTCAAGGGATTGGATCAATCTATTTAAAAATAAAATTTCTTATATTCTAAGAGATTTTTTTACAAAAACATATATTAAATCATCTTAAGTAATTTATATTGATTGAGTTCATAAATTCTAATATTGGGTTTTTTTTATTTGCTTAATTTATTTTAGAAAACAGATCTGTAGAGCTGAGTGTGACATTAATCTCTGGCACCAGTTGTTTTAGTAAAACCAGCATGCCATCTACATCACCCCGCAACCTAAATGCTACCATTAATGGGGTCCTCTTAATTGGTGAAGCTCTTAATTTTGTTGCCGTGTTAATGGGCTCACCAGACAAATGTGGATAATTGATTTACACAGGGGCTGGGTGAGTAAAGGGGTACCTATTCTGGAAAATCTGGTGCCTAGGATTACGATGTATAACTGTTGTGGCCCCAACAAAAATTCTCTCCTACCATGAAAATCTCGATTCTAATTTCGGTGGGAGAAATAATGTGATCCTGCTCGAGAGCGAGTAACGATGCAACCCCCACATAGAAGTCAGCATTTATTGAGTAGCCAAGGGGCTTCAGTGATCGAATGCACATAGTGCTGCCACAAGTCAACAATATCTTATGTTGCATGCTGCCTTAAGCCAATATTCAGCCCGATAAGATCTTGTTTTCAGCGGAGTCGACTTATCAGATTGATTAGAGAGCGGGACGTTTGGCCCGTTACAGGATGAATATGGTAGGTGGATGGGAGGTCTTGTTGGTATGGAAATGGCGACTTCTGCACTGACATAGTTGTGGGCAGTTGAAACACTGGACTTGAGTGTGTATAGGAGTCGGGCTTTTGACGATCACCTCTTGAGGTTAATCATAACTAGATTAATTGTTTTGTTCTTCCTAACGAGGGATAACGGCCTGGGCTAGAAGCAAGCGGTGCTCCACAACATCCAAGAATTCACGGGTTAGAATTGTGCGATCCTTAAAATATATATTGTGAGGAAACATGTATTTGTACCTATGAGAAAAGGGAAACATGAATTTGGATTGATTTGCAAGTTACTAATTTTTCTGTAATTTAAAGGTGCATATACTTGATTCATATGCAGTTGGTCCTAACTTGTTCTTGGGGATGCTGTAGAGATCTCAGGACTCCTTCGAGTTAGTTGACTTATCCATAATTCACCAAAGAGAAAATCTATAGGATCTAGCTTAATGCAGCTAAGCACAAAAGATCTTTATCCTTCCTCCTCAACCAATTACTAGCCCTAGAATATTGACCCGTAATTCTCTCTTTTTTGTTAAAAGTTTTTACAGCTAGTTATTCTTTTACTCAATATATTTACCTTTACCGTTTCTCTCTAGGGCTCTCCAATGAGCTGAGCTCTATATTAACACCCCCTTCTCCAGTTCCCATTCTTCAGTGCCCTCTCTCCCCCTCCCTCCCCACCTCTCTCTGTGTAGCGTTTTTCTTGATATCCATTAAAACAGTCTGAGCTCTTAAACTTATCTTCCTTCTCTTCCGACTAGCCATCTTTCACGGAGAAAACAACAGTGTTGTGGTAGTTAAATCAGCCTCCTCC
>CXYZ01007957.1:1448043-1462656 GCA_900006705.1 Sonneratia caseolaris
TGGAAATGGCGACTTCTGCACTGACATAGTTGTGGGCAGTTGAAACACTGGACTTGAGTGTTTATAGGAATCGGGCTTTTGACGATCACCTCTTGAGGTTAATCATAACTAGATTAATTGTTTTGTTCTTCCTAACGAGGGATAACGGCCTAGGCTAGAAGCAAGTGGTGCACCACAACATCCAAGAATTCACGGGTTAGAATTGTGCGATCCTTAAAATATATGTTGTGAGGAAACATGTATTTTGTACCTATGAGAACAGGGAAACATGAATTTGGATTGATTTGCGAGTTACTAATTTTTCTGTAATTTAAAGGTGCATATACTTGATTCATATGCAGTTGGTCCTAACTTGTTCTTGGGGATGCTGTAGAGATCTCAGGACTCCTTCGAGTTAGTTGACTTATCCATAATTCACCAAAGAGAAAATCTATAGGATCTAGCTTAATGCAGCTAAGCACAAAAGATCTTTATCCTTCCTCCTCAACCAATTACTAGCCCTAGAATATTGACCCGTAATTTTCTCTTTTTTGTTAAAAGTTTTTACAGCTAGTTATTCTTTTACTCAATATATTTACCTTTACCGTTTCTCTCTAGGGCTCTCCAATGAGCTGAGCTCTATATTAACACCCCCTTCTCCAGTTCCCATTCTTCAGTGCCCTCTCTCCCCCTCCCTCCCCACCTCTCTCTGTGTAGCGTTTTTCTTGATATCCATTAAAACAGTCTGAGCTCTTAAACTTATCTTCCTTCTCTTCCGACTAGCCATCTTTCACGGAGAAAACAACAGTGTTGTGGTAGTTAAATCAGCCTCCTCCATTAAAGTGTACATGTCTGTATCTCTCTTTTGCTTTTCATAAATAAGGACAAAGGGCCTTTAGCAACTTGCTTTGATACACCTTTTCCTGTTTGATTTCTGCCTTGTCTAGCTTTACCTCTCTCTTTTCCGGGGAGATGCAGCTGTTCTAGGGTTAGGGTTAGGGTTTGTCCGGTTCTCCTGTTCATCCTTGTCCACCATGACGACTGAGGCGACGCCGAACTACCGATGTCTGGTCGATCTTGAATAAATACCAGTCATTGTTTGCGGATGCATCATCATCAAGATTCACATGCTTTCGAGACATATGATGATGATTAATTAACCAGTTAGTCAATTGAATATCATCTCGATACGGAGTGAGAATCTTGATGATGCTGCAGCGGCAATAGATGGCTAATCGATAAAAGAGCTCCATTCTGTTGATAGGCCCTTGAAGAACCGAACAGCGACACACCTGCTGCCTGAATGGTGTGAACATATAAGTATATTCTGGACTATCTAAAAGTAAGTGATCATCAGTATAAATCTTAATGCTCGTCCTATTTGTTTGTGAAAAAGAAAAGGTGATATAATTGGATGGTGTTTTTAAGTTTAGTATGTGCCCGTGAGTGTATCTGCTGATCTATATATCTTTCATTCTTGAGTATCGGTCTCTAATTTTATCTCCTTTTCCATTGGCAGGTCATCAGTGTCGGTTCACCCACCCGGTGCGAGTGACTGAGCTACTTTCATCAGATGTCTTGTACTTGCAGATATGATGGTGTCGTGTGGATTCCTTCACTGATGGAATACAACGTTTGATGTTCTTGTTAACCGATTCTCTTTCACTTTCGCTTTTCTCTTTCACTGTGCAGGAATGATTGTTGATCAGAATTTCGACAATCAGATACAGCTCCGTCATCGGTTTTGACACTGGCCAATTATTTATAACCGGTCATTGATCACGTATCTCCACTGCATTCTTTTCTTGATCCAATGAGAGTTATGGCCCAATGTTCTTTCATCATCACTTGTTTCTCTGTTGTTCGATTTGACGAGCAAAAGGATAACAACTTGATACGATTTTTCTTTAGTAAAGTGGGATGTTTCTTTTCGTTTTTTTTAATTTTATGGCTTTTCAAGTGTGTCATTCGGCTGATCTTGTAAGCTTTGCTATATTACCTTCCATAGGATGCCATCTGCAAGTTTTAGGGTTTTCAGAGGCCATTGTTTTGGTTTTTCCTCTTTTGGTTGGAGTTTTTTTTTTTTAATGTCTGAAACACACAGATGCAGACATGTAAATAACAAATGCATACAACCAACTGTTACTAGCTAGAAATCGAAGGGCAAGAAGAAAACCGTAAGAATCTTGTTGTCATCTCCGTTGGTATCTTCAGGTTGGAACCTTGGGGATTTGCTCACATCCTTGTCCAAGTGGAGGCCTGAGCTAGCTCTCAAATTTGATCATCAAGTTGGACAGGTTGGATTGTGGATGCATCGATTGGCAACAAGTGCTCTGATCGCTATACAGCTTTACATCTGCTAAAATTATTCCAATGGTACTGATAAGAGGCAAGGCCCTCTGGTTGGAATGACCCTTGTCGACTGGCCCGCACATAGTATCATGAAAGGACCTTTATCTCAACAAGTGCAGGGAAGACAATGTAAACGTTGGGTTTCCCCTCTTGTCAAATTCGATGCAAAGTGTTGTATTCGAAGGGAGAAGCTGTTAAACAATTGAGCTACGCCCAGTTGTTCAAGTAGCGTAAGAGATCTCTTGATTTCCTCATGACTTATAACTCCACAGGTAAATTACCCAAGAGAACTTGTAAATCTCTGCCTCCTTTCTGCGAATTCGGGTGAAACACCTCACTTCTTTTCATTTTTAACTGTACTAGATTGTAAAGTTGGGCGAACAACCTCTTCTCGATTAAACTGCAACTGGCCGGGTTTTGTGAGATTTGCTGCAAGCCTTGTGGTATAGTTGATTAACAGTAAATGGAGTGAGAGCCAAGTCAACAGTCGCTGCCGGGGGCGAAGGGAACCATCAGTAGTTAATTCACTCGAGCCATCTGATCCACTGGGCGGAGAAGACTCATCAATCAATCATATCTTGATTCTCGATTTCTCTCCACCGCCTTCATATTCCCACCGGAAATTTTGATCTAAACAAGACGGCAGCCTTGATCCGAACTGACAACCTGAAGAAGCGTAGGTATCACCCTGTAGGTGTGAGTAGAAATTAGTGCCTCATCGCACATTGCACCAATTCTCGGAGAGCATATTGCACCGAGCATAGCATTATAAGATCGAACCTATTGAACCAAACAACAATTTTCTCTTGGAACTTTTCTGTGAAGAGTGAGACCGACCACCACCGAATGAAGTATGTACTACGTCCTACCAAGAGATACATATGGAATGGTTCCAATTCGAAAATGCATGATGACACCTTGCCAACTTGTGACCTAACAACAATCACTAACATAAGTAACATATAGGAACTGTAAATTCTTAATCCGATAACTATTGGTAATAGATCCGGGGTTAGCCACGTCTGGTAGGCCAGGCGATCTTCCACAGGTACCCTACAGAATGAATATGCCGAGCTACCTCGGCCGGTTAATCCTCAGAGATTAACAATCATTGAGCTCACGGGCCTCGAGGTTTTTATATTCTACTCTGACATGCGGAGCTTCTGCAAGCCCATTGGGCTTGCTAGTGTGCCGTGCGTTGGTCGATCCAAATATCCATCATGGAACGTACAATATAGATCGAGGGTCATCAGGAGATGGAGTGGGTAACCCCCGAGCCATATTTTATCTGCTGAAACAAGTGCGTACCTATGTGCACCATTTACTGGATTTCTACGTAATGTTGATCCCTTATTACGTGCTGCTGGATTAGTCAGGACCACTTCAGTTCCGTGTTGCAACCCTAAGCAAGTGTGTCGAGCATTAAGTCACTAGTTTATCCCCACCCCCAAAAAGAAAAAAAAAGGTTCAGGATCACCACATGATAGCTACCTCCAAATATGGATAAACTTTTGCTTTAGCAAAGTGACGACCCATTTATTCGCTTGATGATGACCGCTCATCCGTTTCTTGCAACTTATAGGGTTTCGTCATCGTGCCGTTCAGTGTTTCCTGTATTATCTATAGCTCCATCTTTCTGACTATTGCTGCTTCCACGACCCAGACCCATATGAGTTATTTGAATAGGAAACACCTATCATTGGTTGATGGGGAAGTTTATTCAGATAATGTATATGGTTAGGTAAAGTCGTATTAGTTTAATGCTGATTCGTACCGGGCGGGGCGACCGCGTAGTTTCCTATTGCTGATGATTCCACTGAAGGGCATGGGGCCAAAAGTCTTGTTATCATTTATTAGAACATAAAATATATTGTTAAAAATAGTGGATTTGTAAGCACAATTGTAATTTGATATTTGATAATTAACCCAAAAAAAACTTACTAGTAAAAATTTGACACGATGATTATCGTGTGGATTAATATATACAATCGGGCACATATATAGTATTTTAGATACATAAAAAAAAATAAAATTGATGTATGTGTGCATATGAAGAGAAGTCAATATATTCTTGCTCGTTGGCTTATTATAAGTTGGGATGACTATCCCAACAAGGCAAAGATCAAATTACATCTGTGGATGATTGTTCACTTATGTTCTAAATTTCGTTGGATGCCCCTCAAAAGTCTGATCATAATTAATTATAAGCTCCTCATGATTAAATCTCAATATTTATTTATTTTTATTTTTTAAAAACATAAGCTGACGACGACATCTACTAATTACTTACATACGTTACATTATTAAAATATATAATATACAGATATATATATATATATCTTGGGTTCTCTTGTTCTTGTTGGTTGCCATTCTTCTCCTCCTGATGGCTATGCTATTATCATCAGCTTGATGTAACATGCAGATGTCAACAGATTACTAATTGTACTGACACACAACAAGTTGCATATGCAGTCTCCCATATATCCCATCCGTAATCCGACGATCGATGTAGCTTTCACCGAAGGCGTTACTCGTGCATAATCATTCTATACCGAGTATAGCACACGGATGGATGTTATTGGGTAATTAATTAATCACTAGCTAATTAAGCTTTTAATTAAATTGTATATGAAAATAGTTGCCCCCCCATATATAATTACCATGACCAAAAAAATTAAATTAAGAACGGATAACACAAAAAATATATTAGAAATTGGGGTTTGATTTACCTTTGGACAAGAGTACACACATGCATAATAAATACTTGTGAGAGTCATATATATATATACATATTAATATTTTATATTTCAGAATTATATATATATAATGAAATAAATCTATTAAATATGTTTAAATAAAAAAATTCTCATAATTTCATATATATGCATATTAATAATAAAACAAGGCAATGAATGGTGCCCGCACAGTCGAGCTGGCCTTTCATTTCTCGATGAGTTCGGAGGGCAATTCAATCAATAGTTTATATTTATATATTCGAAATAATTAATAATATAAATTCCCTCGTAAATGTAAATAGCATTAAATATTATTTAATCCTCTTTTACGCACTCACATGAATTTAGGATTTGAAAAGGAAAAGGAGACATCAAACATACATGGGAAATGCTCGAGCGGCAGCTCCCTGTTGAGAGAAATATGCATTATATGTTCCTTCACATCGGCCTCCTCTTCTGTAAATGGATCAGCAACAAGTCATCACTTCCCTTCTCTTCTTCAGTGACTGACAGACCCCATTTACTTACTCCCAACAGATGCCCCACTTGCCTTCCTCTTCTCTC
Source organism: Sonneratia caseolaris (assembly GCA_900006705.1). Taxonomy (NCBI): domain Eukaryota; kingdom Viridiplantae; phylum Streptophyta; class Magnoliopsida; order Myrtales; family Lythraceae; genus Sonneratia; species Sonneratia caseolaris. Next base: position 1,453,674 of record CXYZ01007957.1, read on the forward strand.
CTCCTCTGCTGCTCCTCCTCTCTGTCCTCTGCTCTCCTCCATCAGTAGGATCTTCTGCCCAGACCTCACACCTGATCTTTAATGGCCTCGACCGTGTCAGTGACCCTTGCTGCAGCTCCATCTCCAGATCATCCCTTCACCGAGTCGACGGCCCAGTTGATCTCGAGCAGTCCCGGCCGGGTGCAGAGGAATAACCTGCGGCTGCAGAGGAGGTGCTCTTTCACCAAGAAGTGTGCCAGAATGGCGAAGGAGCAGAGAGCAAGATTCTACATCATGAGGCGTTGCGTGGTCATGCTTATTTGTTGGCGCGATTCTTGATTCTCCGGAATCAGAAGCAGCTCCCCCCCGGTTATCTACCCGTTCCGGTTCCTGCAGAATAACATGTTCTCATTCATGCACACAGAAAGCAGAAACTGCGAGTATCAGATTTTCCACAGCAGTTGACGTGAAGTTCAGCTGGAGAGGCTCAATAAATGTCCTCAATCCCCTTCACAACAATCTCAATGTTATGGGACAGTTCTTCGGTTCAACTCAGAATTCTCAGACCATGATCAAAGATTAAGAAGAGAGCGATGGGAAGGACCGACGAACGCAATCCTGAATTATGCGAACCTAATCGTCGATGCAGAAGGAACGAGCTACAATTGTATATATTGATGTACCGTAGCATCTTTCTTTTTCTTGTTCTTGTTCTTGTTCTTCTTCTTCTTCATCTGTATATTCTGATGGGATCTGATCCTCCAACTGAACTTTGGAGTACATCAATTCCTGATGTTGCTTCGGTAGGTAAACCTTGGACTCTTCCTGTACTATATACGATGGGAAACCCGACAGTTCGATTACAATGAGGAATGTCATGTTCAGTTTGTCTAGTTTGTGCATAGTCGTTCAGCTTGTATCTAAACCGATCCGTCCGGAACTTGAATTAGTATAATTTCAGCCAGAGAATGAAATCAAGCTCATCCCAACGTTAAGAAATCCAATTGCTCACTGTCTGCGAAGGGCGCAGCAATATCATCATCATCGAATCATATGGCTTGTTATCCACCCACAGAATCTGATAATACATTTCCTCGTCTTATCTGCTCTCCTCAGGCAGCCAGCTAAGATACTGTATTTGTGCTCACATTATGCAAATTCCGCCGCAGCGGTAATAAATGGATCAGTAGATAACTTCACAGTAACATATCGAGCTACTGTGCTCTGATGGGTCCTGGCGGATCGATCGATCGATCCTATCCAACTCCGGCGCAACTAGAGGGGACTCTCAAGTGTCTTCTGGTGCCTCGAGGGGCTGGCTCGCAAACGCTCGTCGTCTGAGCCGGTCCTAACAATGGCGTCCATATCAGGTTCAATCCGACGCTGTATGGGTGACAAGATATGAAAGAAGAGACGGAAGAACCGTGCGGGGGCGTTCTCACTTCGAACTCGTGAATGGAATGCGTACCCCACAAGGCACTTTATGCTTTGAATCAATTTTCGATATTCAGAAATTTTTAAGTATGATTAGTCCCATTAAAAAAAACAAAAATCTTCTAATTATAAATTATAAATCTAATTAATGTGTTAGTATTATTATTATTATTATTTAATGAGAAATTATTCAAGTTTCCAGATGACGACGAAAATAATCCTCAAGCTCCTATTTCCATGGTTGCCTCTGCAGTGAAAACTACTAAAACAATAGATGTAATGGTTTAGCTAAATCGGGCGGGCAGACCATCAGGGCACTGCTCCTCGGCTCATTTCATGGTTGCTTCGCTCCGAGCAGGGACTCTATTCCTGACAGAAAATGTTTTTAAGAGAAATAATTCTAATTTGGGCTCCATGGGGCTCATCTCAAGTGTCTCGTCCACTATTCAATTCCCTTATATTTACATGATCATTTTCTCGAGAATCTGACGGGATATGACAATTGAAGCATATCCACATTACTATGCACGGGCAGGCAAGGGACATGAAATTGGCTGATATTGAACCACTCAGAAACGATCGAAACAATGGGAAATTGGTTTTTTTTTTTTTCCTTTTCTTTCTCTTTTCGGTTCCCTTCCTCATCTTCATCCTTCATATAAAATTATTAAATTGAGAGATAAATCTATTCTCAAATTCACACTATAAATCTATTTATGATATTTATATATAAAAAAGGTGCCCATTGACCGATTTTACTCAGAATTGAATAGTTTCATGATTTATTTATTAAACCCACTACAGTGTACTGGATTTGCTAATATCTATTAAAGCTGTCTCGGACATGGTCAAGATTGAAAGGATCGGCTCTCCCCTCCCCACGAAAAAATTCTCCTTTTTATGGCACTCTTCTTCTTCTTCTTTTTTTAAATCTCCAAGCCATGATGCGATAATGAGAACAGACGATGCCGAAAGAAGGGGACTGAAGAGTCAAAGATTTAGAAGCTAATCATGCGGATTCACCTCGGCGTGCTTTTGGGAAAATCCAAATCTTCATCTGGGAAACAGAAGGCAAACGGATAGGGTAAAAACGTGAAAATGATTTCTCCACACTAAGATAAACTAGTCGTCCCCACTTGCCCCGCAAACCGATACATGGTTTTCATCATCTCCTCCGAGCAAGTGTGTGTCCATCATTTTCCCCCCTTTGACCCAACGTCTCGACCGAGGGACTGCGAGAGGAGAGTTACGGAGAGATCGGGCAATCCAGCGTCTGGTCACGAAAATCGGAGTTTTATGGAATTATCCACTCAATTATAGAGAATACCATAGAATATAAAAAGAGATAAATTTATAATAAAATTCTTTAATATAATAATTCATTTACATTTTTTTACCGCTTCACCCTCCTCTAAAATGGTAGATAAAAAATTTCTTACCTTTTCACCTCCCTGCCCCTTCCAGTCCGTCAAGAGTCGCAATGATTAGGCGTGCTCTCTTAAGCCAATCCATGGGAAATGACTCTACTTTTCGGAAATAAAATAGTGAATGAAACTGAAATGGAAAATTAGAACTGATCGGTCGAAGGAAATAAATTCATTAATTATTCTCCTTTAATAGTATTATATGTGTAGAAATTTTATCCTATATCAATTTTACTCAGTTAATATATATAAAAAGATAAATGAATTTTTGGATGAACACATCTCTCTCCCTCTCCCTCTCTCTCTATCTCTAGCTAATCATAGAAGGGATCAAGTAGACAATGTTTATCATCCAACCGTCACTCATTTCATTAAAAAAATTTATAAGTATAAAATAAAATAATTTAAAAATAATATCACTATAATAAATCTCTTTTATCTAATTCTATCTATTTTTTAAATTCATATTATATGTTCTTGACTTATTATTTTATATGATAATTATTTGAAGCGTGTNGACTTATTATTTTATATGATAATTATTTGAAGTGTGTATATATATATATATATGTCATTATTGCACTTATAGATATAATAACTAGTATTACTTAACATATGTCATTATGAACATGTCAATTGATTCTCGACCACCAACACGGATCGGTTAAGCCTATCCTGTATCTCTTGCTCATCTCTTAGGTGCGAGTCAGATTCCGGTCTAGTGAATTTGATAAAAATCTTTCATTACGGCGTCCTTTGAATTTCATCGAGTTTCTGGATTTCTAAGGAGCTTAGGTTACATTCAAAAGAAAATTTCATCGAATGATGACTTCGGAGCATTTAAGGATGCCCCTACCCCTAATTGGGTCCAGGGGCCTGCGATTATTCTCTTAACCGAAGAACATCATCGCTGTGGGCCCAAGCTTTAGACCCACTTACGAGCCTCGGTGCTCGTGCCAGAGCCATTTGTGGGCCATCCAAGCCCACTGCATATGCGATTTTCCTTTTTCCTTCGACAACTTGGCGAAGCCGAATCAATGCATCAACTACGTACAACACACATCGAGCTCACAAACCCATTTTCCACCGTGTACAACTTCATATCTCAAAATCCAGCAATTAATAATTTATATAAATTCAAATATAATTAATCCATTAAGAGCTATAATTATTTTAGGATAAAAATTCTCCCTTTTACCAGATTTACACGTTTGATATTGTCTAAGAGGATTGCCTAAGCCGCGTCAAATGGTGTCCGGTGGAATCTTCCCGATTTCACACGTATGCAACGCAAATTTCAACACGTGTCAAAACCCCGCCACGTCCTTCTGGAAGAGGTATAAAAAAAACAATCACGGCACGGACCGGGGGGTTGGACCATTTTGGACGGCTGTGATCCGTCCTCCTGGAGAGTGGGACCCATCATCACGGGTTGATGTCTTGACCCCGTTGATGGTAGGTTTCATGAGAATGCCCTAGCCGTCCATTTGGTGCCATATTCGATGGGCCCACGCCAACTATATGGGTTTGGGGGCAATTATTGGGAGTACGACTCACTTTAGTTGCACGTGTTACGCACATCATCGTCCCGTCCTATAGTCTACTAAATTACCATCACGACGAGATAGTCCTTCGATCTAGACATGACTAGACTAACATGGTCCCTGAATCGGGACCATATGTAATGAGATGAGTACATAGTTGGACCGATATGATTTGGCGCGGTCCTCGAGTTTTGGCCAAGGCTTTTCAAATGATTCGTCTCTTTGTGCCGTCATCGCGATCATCCAACACATTGGTTCGGGCTGGTACCACTTTATATTAGAGATAAATGACAAAATCATTAGGTTGTTACTTTAATGCCATCTGTATTGTTAGGTTATTGTCGAGTACCTACCAAGTGGTGGTCACCAGCCAGGCGGGGCGATCCTTCTGTAGCTCTTGGGCCTTGATGGGCTTTATGCTCTTTATCTCGGGCTTCCCATTAGGCCCAACGAATACAACCTTGTGGGCCTCCATGCCATTCTCGGTCCATAAGGGTATTTGATTGGACGCATAGTCTATCCTATCGAGTTGTGACGTGATTAGATTCACAGTCTACCAATCGCATGCTGTCGGCTGCCATTTTTTCCCCTCTTATATGTCCAGCTCTCTCTCTCTTCCAACCTCTAATTCACAGACAAAAGTTGATACCCGAGTGTCTGTCTTACTGTATCCCATGGAAGAGCTCAACCTCAGATTCATAGCACAACAGCAAACGACCCCGAGTCAAATAAAAAAGAGAACCGGTAATTGACAGGTTTTGCTTGAAGTCGTACGAAGCACTTCCACTTACACATTGTTTCTGGATTCAAACGTCGTGAACGGGAAAACTCTGCGAATTGAAGAGCTTTACCGCTTGAAGGGTGGAACCGATCCAAACCTCCTATCAAGTCCCTTTTCGAACATTATTATTCTATTCAGGTGGTGGATGTCCTGTGCAACGTCTGTTTTCTTCTCCTGTTTTTCATTTTCATTCATTTGCAAGATATCTGCAGTGTGATGCTAACTTTGATATGGTCGGATGGTCTGATTTCGATGCAGAACAGAAAATAAGCATTGAAAGATACCAGTAAAATGTTTTGTTATCCTTATGTTGAGAAGATCTCTCAAGCCTGCAAAGGCATGCTTCCCCTGTCAAAGAGTCATGTCTACATCAGTGTGCTAATCTTTGTCATGTCAGTTTCGATTGTGATAAACTGTTATGTCGGACAGAGTGACTTTAGTTATGGTCGAGACGAAGCAAGATCGTAAAAATCGCGATGAACAGCTTGAGGAGCGGACACTGATATGGAAGACAGATCAGAAAATTCCACCTTGAAAGAATCCAAAAGCGGGAATTGTGCTGATAAGGCCAAAGGAGAGACAGTGGACACACTGGACAGCGCTGAATCTTTCAACAGAGCGGACAGTAACATTAGTAGACACAAGACACTGCCCAGAAGAACACTGCAGACTGCAGTGGGATTCCCATTAATCCATGCAGCGGCTGTAGCTGCCAAACTACACGCCCGAACAACAGTTCCAGCTGTTCCCAAACAACGTGCATTATTCGAGGCGGTTCAGCACGGTTTATCTGAGTTTCCTTGAATAATATGCATCAGATTTTAATGAATCCAGTCGATANGTTTATCTGAGTTTCCTTGAATAATATGCATCGGATTTTAATGAATCCAGTCGACAGATGAAACTAATACATCCCTGAAGTTGTCTTGAGAAAACATAAGAAAACAGCCCGTCGTCGCCGATTCACAGCAAAAAGATCGGGGGAAATTTACATCTCTGACGTCTTAGGTGTCGCTGATATCGGATCCTGACAGCATTCACCGCGAAGGCTGCACTGCTGTACATCAGTTCAAACCTACAGATGGATCAAAGTAGCAAACGGCGAGTGGAATTGCACTGTCAAGAGATCTTTCGAGCTTGCTCCAGTATATGCTACGAATAAGTATTTCTTATTGATGATTTCTTATTCTCCCTTATTTTTTCCTTAGAATTTTGGGTATTTTTTTAGGAAAAAAAAGAGAATATATATATATATTTTTTAGAAACGCCGGTATCCAATTGAATTTTGTTTAATTGACTAATCCGAATTACCCCGAGCCAGCCCATTTAAGGAGTTAAGAATTCTCTACCGCATGTGGGACTTGAACTCAAGTTCTCTCATTACAATGATGAGTGCTGAATTATTCTAGTACGTCCATGGTAGTTTAAAAAAAAAAAGAAGAATATATTTAGACTATATATATATATAAATATATATAAATTCCAAACGGATGGTTGAGAATATTAAATATTATTAGTGTGCAAGTTTTCAATAATTTCAATTTTCACTCAAAATAATAATCCCCACCTCACACCACGCAGGTCGCACTCCTCCCGTCCGATCAATGGGCCACCCGTAGCAACACACACGTACAGGCTCCGCTAGGTGGGCCATGGATTGGGCAATGTGGGGTCCCCTAAGACAGCCACATTCCACTAGAATCCTATCCTACGTTGCGTCGTCTAAGAATCTAATCCCAGCTGTTGGCTCGCTCGGTCGCACCGGACATCCGCGAACCCGACCCGCGAGTTCTCCAGGTCAAACTCGACCCACTTGTCCTGCTGGTGGTGATGACCAATCACGAACGCCTCCACGCCTAAGAGGTCGGAGTTCCCGAACGTGAAGCAGTGCACCTGATCGTTCCCCTTCACTAGCCCGGGAACCCGGTATAGCTGCCTCTCCCCGGGAACGGCTACCTCCACGCCCTGGAGCACGAGGCCCACGGTCGGCAGCACTGGAAGCCTGGCCTGGCCCAGGGGAATTTGGAAGCAGAGATCCAGCGCCCCCTGGAAGACGTAATTCGGGTCGTCGTATGGTTTCAGCAGGCTCCTCGTTTGATTGAGGAATTCGAGCCTTAGCGCGTTGTAGACGGGGCCAAGCAGGAAGGTGAACTGAGTCCCCGAGTCGATCATCGTCTGGCCTGCTCCGGTGTGATCGGGGACGAAGATCGATTTGGGGAGCGCCAAGATCTTCTCCGAAACTTTGATCCCGTCCAACTGAACCGTGTATGCGAGCCGGTCGAAGTAGGGCAGCGGGGTTGGCATCTGGACCATCGGGGTGTAGCTCAGTGGGCCAACCCAGGAGAAGGTCACATTCCCGAGCAACAGGACGCCGGTTGCATCCGACCCGGAGATGCAATAGGAGAACTTCTTGAGGCCCATCTGGGTCACCAAGGAGAGTGACCCGCGGTTCATGCCGAGCAGCCCCGTGGTGCTGGAGTCCTCATCGGGGTTGCTGCTCTGGCCCGAGTCCATGCACCCGAAGAGGAAACCGGGCCGGGGGGACGCCCCGATTTGGAACGTGTCCGACGAGAGGCTGCCTTCGATGGAGGAGGCGTCAGCGTAGGATATTATGGTGTGGCAGAGTTTCTCGGGGCTGCAGGAGGCCGGCAACGTGAGGTCCCTCGTCCGGCTCTGACAGGTTCGGGAGGCGCAGGGGATCGGTAAGTAGGACCTGGAGGCGGCGGGGTCGAAGACCGAGCGGAGGCCGGGCGACTTCTTGCAGTGGAGCCAGGAGAGCTCGCTGCCCGTGTCGAGGACCACCGTCACCGGCTGTGGCGGCGTACCAGCGGAGAGAGACACCGTGAGGGTCACGTTGCGGCGGAAGGGCAGCCTGCTGGCGGCTTCGTCAGCGGCCACGTGAACGGTCCGGAGGGGCAGTATCGCATTCCTGCCGGCTGGTGAGAGGCAGACGCAGCAATTTATGAAGCAAAGGAGAGAAACAACACTCGGCTGAAGCAGGCGGGAGGCCATAAAATGAGCAAACTTTGGAGATGACTCCGATAGTCGATTGGACGGAGTCGAGAGCTGTGGGGCTGAGAACTGAGGCCGAACGGAGGAAGGTATCTTATATGTGATATAAGACACGATATTTTAAAATAAGAACCTACATATCATTCATATAAACAAAAATATTATAATATTATATATTAATTTTTTTTCATATATTTAATAATATTTATTTTTACATTACATTATTTAACAAAACATAATAATAGCAAATCTCTATTCTCATATACATCATCCATTATCACCACATATTTTTATCGCACATGTGGACGGTGGAATCGGCCGTGCATGGGAATCTGGTTAATGGGGGTGAGCGACAAACTATAGGCTTTTTTGTCGACATGGTTCTCAATGGGCGAGGACCAATTTTCAGCTTGCTTGGAACTTCTTTCTCATGATCATTTCATCATGTTCCGTATTATTTATTTTCACTTGTGAAAGAGATTTTCGTAAATTGAACGAACGAAGAACGTGCCGACCTCTGATCTAGCGATCCATACCAATGTAGGGTTTGACCCAAGTAAGTATATATAATAGATATCTTACCTTAAAATCATAAATTTTTTTATAAATAATATTTAAATCCAATAATGGAGGAGGCCGTAGTTTATTTGTATGATCTTCCCCTTTACTTTTTATTTTTCCCCTCCCTGAAGAAAAATTCATTTATTTTTTTAAAGAAATTGAAAAGAAAAAGGAGAAATTTTGCATTTTCTAGTCACCTGACGCCTGGACACTGCCACTCTCGAATACCTAGGCCGGATCGGCTGAAT
>CXYZ01007957.1:1462693-1478033 GCA_900006705.1 Sonneratia caseolaris
TTTTTTGTTATATTCATAATAAAAAGGGAAAATAATCTGTAAATATATATTTTATTTTTATATTTGGTTGGATCAAAATTTCTAAAAATATTCCCGTCGATCATTTCAATATATAATTCAATCTTTATATCACTCATTTTGAGATTTAGTGTAGAAACAATTAGTCCAACTCCAAGTCGGTAATGTGCAAATATTAATTCTCTATTTCCTACGGTTATTATTTATCATGCACTCCTTCTCGAGTTCTTATTCTCTTGAAGCACCTTTGAGTTCGAAATCAAGATCGGTTCAATATCTACTTGCCAAAGATATTTTTTTTATATGTATTTTATAACCATCTAAAATAAATTTTTAGGAAAAAAAAAGTATTTTTCCTGCCCTCAAAATTAAGAATGGTTATTTTCCCGACAGTCGTACTTTGCCACCTTGATCATTGGCTGGCTGGGAGGAGGTACAATAAAGATGCATGAAAATTTTGCTCAAGGATTGAGGTTTCTTGACGGAGACCTGACAGGTCGGGCTCCGCTGAGGGGGTCAGGAGGAAGGCTGTCCTGCTGAAAAATACGTGGGATGATCATCTAAATAATTTATTTGTTAAAGTCTACCGATTAGAATAATAACAGTATCCATGTGTTCACCGCCCGCTACTGTTTTCTGGCCTCCGATTATGAAATTTCATAGCCAGCTGTTCTCATCGCTTCCGAGGACGAAACTAATATGAAATGCTTGATTTTTCATTGTCATTTAACATGCATAACATTGGTATGCTTTTTTCACAATTGAATTAAATCGGTTAAAAAAATAGAGCTTGGTACAGTGATAAATATAAGATTATACATTTAATTGTTATTGTGAGATTTCTTATATTTTTTATTATAGCATTATCTTATGCATTTTGAAATTTATAGATATCACATGCGAGCAAATAAAAAGTTAAACCAATTATACGCCTTTAATGAACCGGCTTAATCTAATAAATTCCACGCGCTTTTGGTACATAAGAACAGTAATTTGGCCAAGAAGATTAAGAGCATTAATTAGTGCATTTTTTTTTCTTTTCAAAGGACTGCCACAGACTTTTTTTATCCATCCACCTAATTCAGTCAAGTTGATGAAGTGAAAAAGGATAATGTACATTTTATTATAATTTTTTAAATTTATAAACTTATTTAAACATAAAATATATATAAAAATGTCAATTTTAATAAGCACAGTGTCTCCCGAAGTTGTTAATACTGAACTGTCCATCACCTCAGGAGTTTCTCGACAATTTAACTCTTGATGCAGACCAGTTTTTTTATTTTTTTATTTTTTATTTTTTTGGGTCCACGCACGCGAGCCATGGAAATTAAGCATTCCAGCAGCATTCACTCCCTTTGAATTCAAACCCACCCATCGTGGTGGACGTGGAGACCTGCAACGTAGGGAGGCCCGTTCGGTCCAAGTGGTGCGATCCACTTCGGACACGACAGATACCATTGCTTGCCTTTCTGGAATGCGCTCGTTGAAAGCGAGGCTCTCTCTTCTGTCTTGACACCCATGTTACATCGGTGCTCATTAGTATTGATTGACTCCAGGCGAAGATCTGTACTCCAATTTGAAATGTCTTGACAGATGGCTATGTCCGGATTCATCGACAGCATATAATTCTTGGCAACCATTGCACGACGGACGAATTGATCCTGAAATGAATGGATGTATGGAGGGAAGAATCGGGGCCCCGATCCATTTCCACAACAGAACAAACCCGATTTGGTGCGCCTTCGTTGTCAGGGGGACTCGACCACAAAAAGCCTGCACCTTGAACCCCTGATTTCCCGAATTTACGTGGAGGCCCCCAGTTGGCGATGAGGTCCGCCATTGGACCCCGCACACGGTTGCATGGTGTTGTATCGTCCGCATATATTCGGAGAAAAAAACTACAGATACAAATATCGCAAATTTGAAGTGACATAATTTTATTTCCCTGAGCTTGGAAATACTAGGGTCGGAATTTAAAATGCCTACGATTGATGGGAGGATGGTACCCGCAAAAGCGAGTCCGAATTAATTGGGCCGGCCAGTTCGCATACAGATAGAGCTTAGCGAATTACAGGAAGTTTGGAAGGTTAGGTCAACCATCTTTGACCCTTCGGGGGGGTTGATGTATAAAATATACGCACCCGATGCCCACCCATTTCGTACCTTCCGACATTAATTACTCGAGATGAAGGCGCCGCTTCCTATTTGGATTTGTGTGCTGCCCAGTATGGGACCAAAGAGCACGAATGGAAAACCTGCAATATATGAAGGCCGGGATTTGTATGTCAAATCTGGTGGTACCCTCGGGGGGGCCCCGACTCGTCTGGCATCGAAAGAAATCTCGATCCCATCGTTTCTTCGTGGTTCGGGAGGTACAGCCCGGATTTGTTGCTTCGGGTTAGCATGCCTCGATCCCAAGATCTGGGAAACTGATATTTCGCGGGCCAGCGTTGTCAAGTATGATGGACTGACTGCTGGACGCGGCTTTGCTAATCACACTTCCCAATAAGCCAACCTGCATCCCCGGCATGAAAACAAGCCTACGGCTGTTGAGACAGAAATCTTCTGGATCGATTCAGGCTGCTAACAACGGCTACAAATAGCCACGACGAGCAACTGTTGGATCAGGAAAAGAGGCAAGTGAATTCTTGACCTCGGGGGGCAACCGGCACCAAGGGCGCCATACTCTGGAGAACGCCTGAAGTTCACAACAGCGGGGCATTCTTAGAACTCGATGTCCGCTGGGAAAGAAGAATGGACAAGCGGTAGGCTACGATGGCATGGCCACGACAGCAGTGAATGCTCCATAGGATTATCCAAAGTATGCGAAATTGCACTTGATGCAACCAACATGAAGGTAAACGAACTTGCTATTTGCCGTATCATATCTTAGGCAGCCATATCCCTAACTTTCGTTTCAGATCTCTCCGAGTCCAGGCCGATGCAGAGCAGCCTGTACAGGTTTTTGAGGTTGTTCCGGCATTGCTGCAAGCCAATCTGTAACTAGCTTAACCGGCCATCCGAAATGTTTAATACAAAATGTTAATATTTGCACCTAAAGATGACGAACAAACCATAGGCCCACCAAATTCATTAGTTGCATAAGAATTTGCCATATTCAATTGAGAAAGTTATCAGAATGAAACAGACTGCATTGAACTCATGATACGGAAAATATAATGGGACTTCAAAAACTAAAACCAAAATCATATGCAATGGAAGCTGACTACTAGATTATGCATCTCCTTATTCCCCCACAAAAATCGATGTTTAACATAACAGCTCAATTAATCCAATCATGGCCTCTCTCTAGGGCTTATAGATGATCCTGAGCTTCCAGTACCAGTTCCAACTACGATGAGTTAGCAAATTCCGCTCAAACTCTATGTTGCTAATCCACAAGGTATGCACCCTTTGCTAAATCATGAATTGGGAGATCATCTCATGGCATGACTTCATATTTACAGTTAAAAGGTGCAAACTGCTTCTCCACCAAACACATCCCCATCCCAGCTCTCGACTACCTCCTGTATCTGTTGCCGTTGGCATTCAGAGATCCTGGCCTCCTGAAAGGGATGTTTGAGCTCGAGAATGAGCCTCGTCCGACCATTCTCAAGTCTGAGGTCAAGCTTGAAGTTGAAGCCCCAGAAGAAGATCCTGATTGCCGGCCAAAACAGCCAAGCAGGTTCCTCAAGATCCTCCGTAGCCCGCCACTTTCTCTCCCTCTACTCCCTCTTGATGCCCATGAAATCCTCCTCGGCATTCCCCCGCCGTTGCTCCTGTTATTGTTAAAACCACCATCCATTTCTGTATACACCACCGGCAGATCTCCTTCCCCGCCCCTATTCCCGCCTGAGAAACGCCCAACTGCAAAAACCCCACCAGGCAGCCTCCAAATCGTCAGCCCAGCAATCTCCTCATCAGGATTTCCAGCTCCAACACTACTTGGCTCAGCCATCTCTGCAGGTGGCATCTCATGGCGGCAAACAGGGCATGAATTCCGCATCAAGAGCCAAGGCAAGATGCAATCCTGATGGTATATATGCTTACAGGGCATCTCCCTAGCCTCGTTCCCCAACTCAAATACTTCCTTACAAACAGCGCAGTGGAGTTCAGTCTTGATGACGTCTTCTCCAATCTCAATTCTTGGCATCGACTCAATGGCAGCCTTGGATGCCGGTGGCTGCTCTAACCTGCCCATCCCACTGATCTCATCCTGCTGGAGGTAAGTGAGTAATCGATCAATTCCCGATCCAAGCAGGAACTCCGAAATGCTTGGTGGCAGGGGTCTTAATCCCGTCCCCACACCGTCATCATAATAGAGCTCATAGCCTCCCCTCTCACTGCCATCTTCACTGGCCCCACCTTCAGATGGCCGACGCAGCACTATCACAGGGTTGAAGGGAGACCGGTCCCCGCCATTCCTGCGGCTCCTGCGGAGATTAGAACCCGAGCTCTGTTGAGAGTTGGATCTAGATCCGATCCGGTACATCGCTGCAGCCGGGAACCGCCGCCGGCCAACATCATCGAGGATCGACTGAGGCGGACTCTCGATCTCCTCGATGAAACCGCTGTCGCAATTAGGGCAAGTTACCGAATGTTGGCTCCAAACCCTGACGAATTGATTGCATCTGTAGCACCAGTAAGAGGACGTCGCCGGCGAAGCCATCCAAATCTCGGCGCTCAAATTCAAACTCCTCCTCCGCAGATCCGAAGTGCGAAGGCTCCACAAGGATCAATCAGATCGAGACCCCAAGAAATCAACCGATCAAGAACCAAATCAGCACCGGAACTCCACAAAAGAACCCACAATCTCCTCGAGAATCAGATAGAAGGACGAGGGAGCAGCTCCCAATCGGCGAGCTAGCGGCTAAGGGGCCGAAAGATCAAACCTTTTCCATGAAGTCAGAGAGGGTCGGGAAGGCGTCAGCGTCGGAGGAGAAATTTTTATCGGAGAAAATGGAAACTGAAGCGATGAACGGCAATAACGCGTTTATCGTCTGTTAGCGTGTCACATACGCTTAACCGGTGTGACACGTGGATGGACGCCATAGGCCCGTGGCAACGAAGTTGGGTAATCGCTGGCGATTAAATCGGCCGGGTCGGTCAAACTATCGGCAGAGAAAGCCCGCGTGATTAGTGACGGCGCGTGAGCCATAAGTGCGGCTCTAAAATGTGAGGGCTAGTAATGCGGGAAAGCCATCCGCCAAAAAGGCTCAACGTATCTTACCTTATTTTTAATAAAAATAAAAGGAAAGAAAAATTGGGAATGATGTGAAAAATGAATCACGACAATGGCGGTCGGGTCGGACCCCACTGGCAGATGGGTCCCACATATTTTCAAGTTGCCGCCACCCCCGCTCCCACGCGAGGTTTGTCGCGACTTGACCGGGTTGCTCCTTGATCGCCCTTGAAGAAACATAAATAAATTTGTTAAAAGTGTCTTAAATTTTCATTTTTTAACCATCGAATTTTCTGGTTGTTCCACCACGACGAAATCAAGAACCACACTGGGAAGGAGTATATATATATATATATATATATATCTTAATTTTATTCCACCACATATTATTTAGAAAATTATTAAATTTTATTAAATAAAAAATGAGTGAAATAATTATTTTAGTCCTTGGATTATTATTATTATTATTATTATTTTGGCCTAACTCTCACGTGCGGATAAAAATTCACGTGCTTTGATATGATCGAGGCTGAATTATAGTTCAATTGATTTATTGAGACTCTGTAAATTACTGAATCTGTATTTTTTTAAAAAAAATTACTACAAACAAAACACAAGCTTAGCTAATAACACATCCCGAGCAAATATTAGCCTAAAAAAAGTTATTGATTAGATCACTAATTTTTTTCTTTAAATTTACACTATCTTCATACGAAATCATGATAAATCTTAACCAATTTATCTTAAGTTGGGTCGCCGTAAAAAAATTTCTCCCGATTACGTTATCTTTATACATAATCTACAAGTTTGTAAACTTATTTAAAAGAGACTTTAAAAAAGGTATTAGATCAATAAAAATAATATTTATTAATAATTTATATAAAGTATTCATAATCTCAATGTATCGTGACTAATTCAATCTAAATTAAGAATCAATATGTATACTTCCTCCATTCATAAAATCTATACACGAACATAATCTTACATTGTTAGGAGAAAAATCAACTGATCTGATCACATAATTGGATTTCAGACCTCCCTCCGAATGATTGATGCTGGGAGAATCTGCTAATATCCGAGAATTACACATATTATTCCTAACAATTTCTAACGACATTGTTGTATGTAGCTGAACAACTAAAGAATATGCTAAAAGCATATCTGAACTTTGGTGCCCCCATGCAAATAGAAGCGCCTGTGCATGTACTAAGTCGTACGTGTCAAAGTTCAGTGAATGTGTGTGTCTATAATCAGCAAAAATAGTAATTTAAATTTTGTTTAACTTGCCTGTTACGGGAAATAGGAGAGGATAATTCATGCGGTTGGTTTGAGTAAGATCGTTTTGGTTGCTTTGCAGTTCATCAATTCTGAGGCTTTAATTAATGTGTTTATTAGGTGAAAGTAGGCTGGAATTCTCCATCAGATGGAGGGATGAAAGATGAATGTGGATGGTTGGTTCACTGAGTCGAGATCCAGTGGTAGCAGGAGAGTTGCAGGGGTTGCTAGGGAGTTAGAAGTGCAGCTCTTCGGACGAGCTGCTTTTGAGGGGCTTGGTTTTGGCCACAGAGCAAAAGTGGAATGAAGTGATCATCGAGATGGACTCCGAGGTAGTTTTATAGAGCTGCAAAAGGCGACGAGCAGGACTGACTGGCCATGGAGGATTGCACCGATAGTAAGCAAAATCAGACGTATGAGTAGCAGCTTTACTTACTGAAGCTGGGTTCGTGAGGCAGCGAACAGAGGGGCGGACTCATTGGCACAGTGGGCTTGGCTGAGAATGTATCCTAGTGATGGGATTCGATGTATTCATTCACTGCCATTCTCCCATTCTCACAGTCATTCCAGAATCAGACAGGCAGGGATGTGATGCCGTGAATGACTCTGTTTCCGTACGTGTTGATGCAGGTTAATACACTTGATCAAATACATTTTGGTTTCCATAAAACCCTTTTAGATAGGAAGAGAATATACTATCAAAAAATTTTCGCAATCTCTTTATCAGCGATGAAATCTCTTGAGTCTTTCAACTCGATATATTATAACATTTTTTTAATAAGATAATATTTAAAATTGTAAACTCGATTTAATAATGTTATTCTTAATTTAAAATTAAGAAATTTATAGTTTTATTTTTATTAACAAAATTATGCTATATTCTTATCATTTTTCTCTCTCTATATATATAATTATAGATATTTTCCATAGACAAAAAAAATTGCTAAGATGAAATAAAATATGTATAGAGTGGCGAATATATATATTATTCTATTTTTAAGTCTCAAAATTAATCAGCCAGAAAGAATGAGTAAAAGGACAAAAATGCCAAAAAAAAAAATTTAATCCAATCCCACACGTGGCTAATGTACAAACAGAGAAGCGGGTAAAAACCGTCCGTTCTAAAATTTATGAACATAATAATATATAAGAGTGAAAAATTAATCTCTTATTTCATCAATATAATGGTTGCAGAGTTCTATGCATACAGTTCCGTCTCAGTTAAATATGAGCGGCTTGAAAGTCTTAACCACCCCCCTGATACCGTCGGCCCAGGAGGCACCACAACCCACCGTTCCGTCGTTCCCGGCCAGGACCAGGTATTTGTCCTTTCGGGTGAAGTTGGTGCACTCGAACCCAAGTGTTGCCGCCAGGATCCTCTGGACGTGATTTGCCACATCGTGGGGGCTCTTCCCCGACGAGCACGTGGCTTCTATTGGGAGCTGGCTGAGGAACGTCGCCTCGTACACGGGCCTGGGGTTCATCATGAAGAAGATCGGGTCCAGAGCTTTCCATCCCCGAGCGGTGGTCGCGTGGAAGAACCCCACCCGGTAGTTCATGGCGACCGGCACTATCCGGTCGGTCAGCTCGGCGAAAAGGGCGCTGAACCGCAGCAGGAAAGGCTCCCGGCACGTCGTCCCCTCTGGGCAAACCACCAGGTCTCCCTTCTCCAGCTGACGCTTTATCTTCTCTGCGTCGACCTCGCGGATCCTCGTCAGTCGGACGGTTGGTATGGGCGACAGGATCTCAGAGAACCTCGACAGGGAATAAGTGACTGCAGGGATCTTACGGCCGAGGATGGTGGATAGCACAACCGGGTCCATCAGGGTCCGGTGAGTGCAGACGAAGAGCACGCCCGTGGTGTTTTTATTGGAAACCGGTGGTGGGGGTTTGCCCTTCTTGGTGACCCGGCCGCCGAAGATCGGGGCAATGACCGGAATGATCCCTAAGGGCACCGTCAGGCCGACTGCTATGCGAACAACTGCGAGTACTATGCCAAGGGGCATCCACAGGAGGATCAATAGAGCCATGGATGGCGTCGGGCGCCTTACAAGCCTGCCATCATGGAAGACTACCGGGATCGGGGGAAGATGTTGAGTTTCACATCCCTTGTTGGACTCAGCGACGGCAAAAGATGGATGTAATTGTTCCTAGATCATGATACGACAAGGAGATTCGCATTCAATGATCGACCAGCATCGATAAACCTAATCAAACTATAAAGA
This sequence comes from Sonneratia caseolaris, assembly GCA_900006705.1. NCBI lineage: Eukaryota > Viridiplantae > Streptophyta > Magnoliopsida > Myrtales > Lythraceae > Sonneratia > Sonneratia caseolaris. The sequence continues at coordinate 1,471,397 of CXYZ01007957.1, forward strand.
ATACTTCGAAACCTTTTGAAAGTCATTCTATGAATGGTGAAATCAAGTTTTTGCAGACATGTCTTACCTTGCATAGAGATAAGAACGATGGAGCTGGTGTTGGCCTCCCCATCCCTAAGCTGGGCCGCTTGTCGCCAAACAACTTGGCCACCCGAGACGGGAGTGACCAGAGCTCAGTCCCAACGAAGCCAGTGGCGTAGCCGAACCGGTTCACCACTAGCTCAGTCCCTACAACCTTGTCAGCTCGGAGATGCTCCTTTGCGAACATCTCCACCATAACTCTTGGCATCCTTGTCACCACGACCCGCTTCTCGTGGGAGCTGAACACTCTCCAAGCATCCACATCGACGTCCTCCATGTAGAACTTGGGCAGCACGGCTCTCGCAACTGACTCCACCTCGGACTCTTTCACCCCAGATAGAGACACGAAGATCATGAGCCTCAGTGCCGACTCTTCCATCCCCAGGATGCCCAGAAGGCGAATCGCTGGCCAAAGAAGTAACAGCAAGGCGAATCGTAGGAGGCCCACTGAAGCCTCGAATGCTACCAGCATGAAGTAGGAGAACGGTTCGGAGTCCCTCAACAGGGTCCCCTCAAACTCGGAGACCACCCACGACTCCATGATCCGATGGAGGCCTATTTTCCGATACGGACTATATGTTCTGATCGAACTTTCTATGCTGATTGGATCGAGGGATTGTTTATGATAACAGGGGATATATGGAACCAACGTGACTTGTCCAACAAGGAGAAGCCAAGGCGGTTTATCAGCTTGCAACCACCAAATTTCAATATTAGAGAAAGGCGCCAATTCTCTAATTGTTTTTAACCCTAAGTTTCTTCCTCTACATCGATACAGCAAATTCGTACCTAATCAAGGAAGAACTGATCAATATGTGAAAGCCTTCGATTTGATTACCTAATCCACAACAGTTTTGTGCAATAGTGCACTCATCAATTTCAGTCTCTACATGCAATTTTACTGCGCGATTTGCACTAGTTGACTTGCAGTTGATGAGATGGAAACTTTAGATTTTGAAACGATAGACGCATGTACTGTAGCGGAGCGATGCAGGACAACGATGGTATTTTGGTTGGGACTATGGTTTGCAAATTAAGGGTATCTGGGCCGGGTCTGATCCGCCCCGAAAAGAGTATGGGCTGGGACCGAATCCCAAGGCCTTGATCCATACACGATTTGGTTCGGATGTGAATCTCACTTTTAACCATTTTGGAAGTACTGTATAATGTCTATAATGCAGAAGGAACCATAGTATGAAGATCTCTTGATACATCATATTGTGTACATTCCTCTGGTAAAGCTCAAGATGAGATACGACAAAGATAAAACTTGCATAGAAGAAGCTCTGGAGACTTTGGTAGGAAGATGGCCGCTCGAGCAAGGGACAGTTCACCCCCTCAGAACTGTCCCTGTGAAAATTCACTCCTCTTGGCTAATCGATCTTTATTTTTCAGTTCTTGGGGGGTACAAATGTTGCAAGAATCTTATTCAATTGATTGTCTATTAGATAACCGTGCGGGCATTCTGCCGGTTTTCCATGAAACTGTCGTATACAAGTAGGCGTTAGGTGTGGCAATTCCAAAGCATGTCCTCCTCCTGAGGCCTTTTCAAGATGTTTTTCTTCTTCCACAAATTTATGTCCTGCTTTCTGATAGCTGACCAACAAATGGACGAGGCTGCCAATACCTGTATAATTTAGCAATTCGACGTCTGGGAGAAACTTGCTCTTCCAATGGATGTGAGAATCTTAGGATTCCATTTGCCCGAATACACAGCTCCATCGGCTGGTCATGGGTCACCGAAGCGAAATGGCCCCATACTGGCCTGATCTGGCCTCATCATCAAGAGATGGGTCTTTTGTATGTAATCAGCTGGAATCAGAAGGTCGATTCCTGGTTACCAAACAGACTATCAGATTAAATTATGTGGGGGAAAAGGAGGGACTTTCTTGTTAATGCTTCCGGAATCTCGACTCTTTGTGGTCGTCTTGGCAGGTTTTAATGTCTGTGACATTTTCGCCAGATCAAAAGGGACAATGCAGGGATCAGCATGGCCGAAGAATCTGAGATTGTCTTGTAAAGAACATGGCTTGCCCATTCTTCTATCCCCTCTAGAGCAGATGCATCAACAGAGAAGTAGTCGAGTTGGAAAAGATGTAGGGATTGGATTAGATGTTTCAAATGAAAAGGATTTAGTCTTCTTAGGCCCCGTAAGTTCAGTGAAAAGATGCAAATGATAGCTCCTGTGTGTCATACATCTTTCCCGGTGGATGAAACTAGTAGAGAACTGATGCTGTAGAGATTTTCCGGGTCACAATAAAATCATCATGTGTGCAGGATCCAGTCGGGTCATTCTGATAGATGTGGGCCCTGCTTCGTTCTCCCGAAGGTTGGCATTCCGGTTTTAAGTTTGTCTCCATCTCTTGCCATCTGCTCTTCTGCTGCTTCTCTTCCATTGGAAGTAAAGGTGAAGGTGATGGGCGCAATAGTAAGTGGAGCCAACCGCCCCATCCATTAGATAGAGTTCCTCCTGATTTTGGGTCTTCACCTAATGCATTTTGTGGGCCCTTTTGCCCAGTCGACTTGCTCTGACTGGTGCCGCAGATGGTCCGCTCCTTGCGGAGTTTCTGTGGCGCGAGAAAGTCTAGGACCGGATGGAGGCCAGTTTCATTTCCGAGTTCCGTCTTGCGTTGTGAAACCGAGCTCTGATCGCGGACGACACACTCCAAATACATCCTAAAACTATGCTGCTGATCTTCGGCAGAGATCTCCCATTTCACCGCTCTGNCGACACACTCCAAATACATCCTAAAACTATGCAGCTGATCTTCGGCAAAGATCTCCCATTTCACCGCTCCGATTCCACCACCACGTGATTGACTCGATTCCGGTGGCAGAGGGGAACGAGGGAAAGGAAAACCATATGAAAATTGGCAGATATTAGCTAGCGCTCAAGCTGTCATTTTCGTGAACATGAACAACTGGGGGGGAACCCAACTTTGGTGGGTGGCCAGTTTCCTCAACGCTTCGATAAACAAGTTGGGTGGAGAAGAACCAGAGCCCTCAGTTGACCCTACAAATGCCTTGCATTACTTAAAATGGGCAAATGAATACGAATCCTTTTATGTTTGACTTTGTTTGTGCACTCCAATTAAAAGACGGATAGGAGCTTATCCTCCCAAGTTCAACAGCACCGCACAAGTCCACCTGTCCAAATAAATTTACATATAGTCACATGTATGAGTGGCCTAGATGGCTCACTTTTTTAACCCCAAATCGTTGAATTTACTCTGACATTGGGTCGGTTTATGAACTGTGTTTACAGGAGATGGAAATTTAAAGTAAGAACAAATGGGTAAGATCAGAGCCGAAAGAAGGAAAATTCAATAAAAAGAAAAAGATCATAAAATCTATGAATTTTGAAAAGCTTTTGTTTTTGTTTTTTTGCAGTTAATCCCGTTCAAAAACTGGGATTGCCTCTGCTGGCACTCTGCATGATCATTTTACTTACATCATAGGGGTAACAAATACAGAATCTGCCCGCGTTAGAGAAAGAAAAGGGAAACACCACGACCATCATATGTTCAAAATTAGTGAGAAAATGGACAACAAAATCAACCAATCCTCAGCTAACGCTATCTACAGTCACTTCCAGCAGAACCCAAAACAGGCTAACTGAGACTTGCTTCGAGGTCGTGGTCGTTGTAGTTGACGGTTGAAGACCATGTGGTAACCTCATAGCACGAGGAAACTGGATAGTAACAGCTACGACCATCCAGGCCCTGGTGGCCGCTGCCGCAACCAGCATGGCCGCCAGAGCGCTTCCTGTTACTGAAGTTACCGTCTGGTGGCAAGATTTTCTCTGGCAGCGAGAGCTCGCCGTCCAAGTAGCGGACCACCTGCCTCATCGAGGGCCGGATATTGGGCGAGCCATTTGAGCACATAAGACCGAGTTTCAGCAGCACAAGGACCTCCGCCTCATGGAACTGGCCCCCCAGCCTCAAGTCCACCACCTCGAGGATTGACCCGACCGTCCACTTCTCCCAGACCCAGTCCAATAGAATCAGCTCCTCGGGCAAGGCCTTTGGCTCGATCGGCCTCCTCCCGCACACGACTTCCAGCAGCAGGGCTCCGAAGGCAAACACGTCCGAACTTGCTGTCGGCTTGCCTGTCCGGGTGAGCTCAGGCGCGAGGTAGCCCAACGTCCCGACGACCCGAGTTGTGGTCGGGTTTGTCCCGTGCTCGTACAACTTTGCCAGCCCGAAATCCCCCAGTCTCCCATTGAGTTCCCCATCTAACAACACATTCCCGGCCTTAATGTCCCGATGGATCACCGTTTGCTCCCACCCTTCGTGCAAGTACAGCAATGCGGAGGCGACTCCTTTGATGATCTTGAACCTCTGCTGCCAACTGAGAATGTTCTTGGCTTCATCGAACAGATGCTTGTCCAAGCTCCCATTCGGCATAAACTCATAGACGAGTAAGTGATCGTCCCTTCTCCGGCACCACCCAAGCAACTGGACTAGGTTCCGATGCCGGAGCCGGCCGATGGTAGAAATCTCCGACACAAACTCCTGGAGTCCCTGTTTCGATCCATGCAGGATCTGCTTAACTGCAATCTGCGTGTTGCTGTTCGGCAGAGTCCCCTTGTAAACCCGGCCAAACCCGCCGAATCCGATAAGCTCCTTGTCCCGGAAACCTTGGGTGGCCTTCTCGAGCTCCCTGTAAGAGAACCGGTGGGGCCCCACATCGAGCTCCCAGGCTTCGACAACATCAGAATTCCTGATCTTGTGGACGAAGTAAAAGGCCACAGAGGCCAACGCAATTATAAACATAGAAGTCGAAATCGAGACGCCCAAAATGAGACCTTTGTTGGCGCTCTGGTTAGAGCCTGGAAGGCAAGGGAGAGAGGAGAGATCCAAGGATTTGGCCTCTCCGTTGATCGTAAAGCTCCAACCCAATATGTAATGGTAGCTCGCAAGCAACCCTGTTGAGGCAGAGAATCCAACGAACATATAATCCTCAAAGAACACACTCAAGTCTACATTGAAAGACAGGATTGGCCTCCTGGGCTTAGCAGAAGATTCAGAGACCCTCACATCTAACTGATTCTTCAGAGAATCATAATCCACCCAAGCTTGTATTACTTCACCGCTTTTAAGAAAAATCTCCTTCTGGGTCGAGTCATCTCCGACGAAATAGCCTGCCGTCACCGACTTATTGGACACGAGGCTATTGACGTCAATGCCGATGTGGTTGTCGTCAANCGTCACCGACTTATTGGACACGAGGCTATTGATGTCGATGCCGATGTGGTTGTCGTCGATGTCCTCTAACTCGAGGTCCTTGACCGTGTCGAACTCAATAGCGAAGATGTGGTTGGAGAAGTTGCCCAGACCGGATGCGTTCATCAGCCCGAGGAACTGGCTCGGAAGCGCTCCGGGGAGGTCCCTCGAGCGCGAGATCGTGAAGGCAAGCCCGTGCCCCCCGAGTCCCGGGTACTGGGGGACAATCGAGAAGGCGAACGCTGTGGAGAAGGAGGCAGCTCGGCCGCCGGAGGGGTTCTTGAACCGGACCGGGGAGGAGTAGAAGGCGCGGCCGAGAACCCGGAGGGAGTCATTGGTGAGGCGGAGGATGCCGTTCTCTAGGACCTCAGCTCCGCCACCGAAGCTCAGGTTCGTGGCGGTGAAGCCGCGGGAGAAGAGATCGTCAGGGCCCTGAGGCTGGGAGTAAGATGGGGTTGTCGGCAACATAACAGCGACGATGAAGATCCAAAACAAGGATTTATGGGTCCGTGCTGAAACCATCTGCTGAGAAGAACAACAGGTTTAAAGAAGAAGAAGAAGAAGAAGAAGAAGAAGAAGAAGGAGATGATAAAGATGAAGAGCCGGTCGGAACATAAAATCCAAACGGGAGAGGCAGTACTTTCTCATGAGTCCGTACGCTGTCAGGTGCAAAGCTCGAAATCTATCTAACTTAGATGGAAAGCACCAATGTTCTACCCTCGCCAATATCTAACTAATCTTCCACTGTGGAACTGGTTAGTGTCTCTTCCTATACGATACTGATCATTTGGTCGAATGAATGTGGTCCAAAATCAAGCGCAACCAATCATCAACTTAAGCTTTCATACCGATAATATCATCCGACCTTCCGGAAACATGGACCAAATGTATAATATACTCTTGATTATGATTTTTTACCAACTGTGCGTATGTGACAAGAGAGCCCGCCTCGATGATGCACAGTTAAAACATGTCATGCGTTCTTCTCGTTTCACATCTTCTTCTGGTGGAGCTGACGGTGGTGGTGGGGAGACGCACGGTCCTCTCTCTCTCTCTCTCTCTCTCTCTCTCTCCTTTTTTGACATTCATTCGTATAATGATTGTTTAATGGGAAAGTTTGCATGGAGAAATCTGACCACAAAACGGGGCTGCCAGCGCCGTGAGCGACGTCCACTACCAACCAGCCACGCGATGTTGAGGTGGGCGGGCACTTGGCATTGGCACCACGTATACATGCCTTTTTTTTTTATTTTAAGTATATATGGAATTTAATGATACATTTTTTTAAATGAATTAAAATAATTTAATATTTTTTTATTTGAATAAATTCT
>CXYZ01007957.1:1478267-1502583 GCA_900006705.1 Sonneratia caseolaris
GCCGGTTCAATCGGATTTTTTCTCTTTTAATGTGCAATTGGGTTTTTTGAAGGAACCGGACCGGGTGAGTGGCCGGTTCCCGGTTGAACCGGTTGAACCGGCCGGCCCGGTCCGGTTTTTAAAACTATGTATTAGAGTATGTTGGATAGAATGAATTTACATTAGGAGAGATTCACTTTTTCACGTGAGTAATGAAGAATTACAAACATATGATACATTACATTCATGAGAATGCATTGAGCACTCCCGTTGTGGGCTCTCTCCGTATAGACGGGATAGGGAGGGGATCCAGACTTCGGCTGCACAACGTGAAGAACGAGTTGTTGCACCGATATGATGATCCATGCCTATCTGTATGTATACCGTCGGTACAAGGGATTTCTTACTTCTCCAAATCGTTGGAGTTGTCCTTCAACTATAATCCAATGAGACGGTCTGAATTTCACTGGACTTATAAGGGAGATCGAGTTCATGCGACAGGTTCCGTTCTGTGGTACGCATCTCTCTTACATCACTGAGAGTCTCTCAACGGAGGAAGTCGGATTTCGGAGTTCGCATTCCAATTGGTTAAGTTTTAATTAATTTTTTTCCCCCTCCATTCTTTATGAGAGGTTGACTCAGATGGGTTGACTTTTGCCTTTACATTTTGTCTGCCTTAAAAACTCCACTTGATAGGTCGGTCCATCCATAGTGCTCCTGCCCCCAAAACTAGGAGTTAACAACTTCTGAGCTCCTTCTGGGATTCCAGAGGCAGAGGAGGAGGAGGAGGAGGCTATAGAGAATGGTGATATTCCCTCATAAGGCCTCACCGAGATCGTGGCACGAGCCTATTCTTCGGGTCTCGACTCAATTATTGATTCATATAATCGAGCCTACGCTACTATGTCCCATGGGGTAGCTATAGAGAGAGAGAGAGAGAGTTAATTAATCAGGCATTAATTTCATTAATTTAACCCCAAAAAAGTTGATAAATGACAATCATCATTATTTTAACGTTAACAATATGGATATAGAGGAGGAGGTGGATCCCATTACTCTTAATGGGACTTCACCAACCATTTTATCTTCCTCCTCCTCCATGTATTTTATCACGTACACAAGTCTACCCTTTATAACTCGAAAAGAAAATCGATGATAATTTTTTTTATAAATAAACAATAGTGTAGCAGTAGCGGCAACATGCAATATTATGACTTTTATGGTCCACTCCTAAACACCATATCTCAACAACTGTTTATGATCTGAATATTCTTCTCCTATATTTAGACAATGGGAACAAATGACCATGGGTTAGGCAATTTATTTTGCACTTGAGTTTAGTATCAGCTGATCATAAGTCGGATTTTCAGATTCGAGTTGAGCAAGGTGTGTGCCTATTATCTTCGATACCATATTGAATTCATCATAAACTAATAAAATATCATAAACATTTTCACCTAAAAAATCTAAACTGATAGGTGACGGTATCCGATTTTGTTATAAATTCACAAGTTTCTTTTCGTTATCTTAACATAAACAATCATATAATATGTTACATTTATGTAGATCAATATGTGTGGCTGTGGATAGAGCCAGGCCCATTTGTATTTGTATGGTCGAGGAATTGGAAAGTCAATTCAATGAAGACAACTATCGCAAACTCCCAAAGTCCAACACTTTTGAAAATGGGAAAAATGTTAGTGTCAAATCATTGGAGCCCCCAACTCTTCCATGCCACTCCTCTCAGTCTCATGGCATCCGGAACACCACAACCCCTCAGTATACTTACTGTAGACACTGGACAAGGTCGGTGTGGATTGTTTGGTTCTCGATTTGGAAAAGTCGCACAGACATGGAGGAATTTATATGCCTTTTGAATGGATTCAGCAGCAGTAGCAGCAGCAGCTCGGCAAGGGTATTGAAAAGCTACCATCCCCACCGGTGTTAGTTATATGCTTATGGAGTTGAGAAGTAGGTCCTGAAGATGGGCCCGTCAACTATTAGGACTGAAGGGACACTGACCACCCTTCATCATTCATGGCTTAGCAATGGGACTGCCGCAGGTCGAGAATACCAAATATTGACAATCATCGACATATGCGTGTCACACACACCGTAAGTGAATATGCGCCGGTACCCCTTAGAAGAGGAAATAAAGCCCAGACAAGTACGAGAGAAAGAAAAGCAGAAGTAACAGATGACCTCCGACATCCGTTTTCTTATGTACTCCGTTGTTCTACAGATCCTCCGACACGGCTCGATGACATTGAAAATGTTCTTACAGTCTGGTTAATAGAAGGAAAAAGGGAACGTATCGATGCGAGAAACGGTAATGTTTATGCTCGATTAGCCATCTGTGCTGTTGTCGCAAATTGTCAGCAACAGCTCAAAGAAGCGGAAACATTTGAGCATCCCAAAGCACAAATTCAAACTGTAGTTCTAACACCTCATCACTACAGACGTTACAGACGAGAGGGTTCCTTGACTCCCCCGTGCATGGTAATTGAGAATACTTACTATACATGGAAAAATAAAGATGCAGGTAGCCCGAAAATTGCAGGCTGAAGCCCGCGAAATGGAATCACACAACCATGGATACAATGTTTTTCAGGACAACGCTCCCCTAACTTGGGCCATGCAATCGAGCTGCAACAGTGTAAGGTTGTACCAGAGTTCACATCAGAACCCAATAGTTAACAGCTCCCATTTCAGAGCATGATAGGATTGAAATCATGGAGAATAGTCTCGCTATGCAGCTTCACTGAAGGGTATATTAAAAGACACAACCCATCAAAAAGCAGTAGTTTTCGATAAAGAACTTGATTTCCTTAATGAGAAAATAATGGTGGTAGGAGAACAAGTGTGCTGGTATTGAGTATAAGCGGCCGAGAAAACAGTAACTTTATGAGCAAATGGGGTTAAGTTTTACCTGGGATAATCTAATAATTCCTCCTGCCTTTTATTATCTCCATATCTGCAGGGACACAAAGTTAATAACTATGCAACAGAATATGAAACTGAACTGAANTAAAGTTAACTATGCAACAGAATATGAAACTGAACTGAAGATGGGGGCAAAAGAATCAAACGGACACAACAATACTAGAAGACGAGCAAAAAAGGACAGAACAAAAAATGGACCTGACTCGGTGTCAAGAGCACCATTCTCTGGCATTCTGGAACATCTTGAGCCATGGGCTGGGCCCACTCTTGTCAATGTCCTGGTCCCACTGCTTAGGGTACCACGGGAACTGCCACATCATAAAGCACCTCTCAGGGTGGGGCATCATGGCGAGGTGCCTACCATCAGGCGAACAGATTGCCGCAATTCCTAAGGGTGATCCATTCAGATTGAATGGATAGGCCTCAGTGGGGCTCCCGTTGTCATCACAGTATCTCAGTGGGGCCAACTCTGAGTAGACTACACGATCAAGGACACCATCATCGGGGAAATAGGCCCTTCCTTCCCCATGGGCAGCCCACACCCCTAGGGTGCTTCCTTCCATTCCCTTCAACATGATAGCAGGCGAGTCCTTTATTGTCACGCTGGTGAACCGGCATTCAAATCGGCCTGACTCATTGTGGATGAACCGTGGCTGTGCTGGGTCCCCACCAGAACCATGCACACCCCCGACCTGTGGGCCTGGGACCCATCCAAGTAGCGCCATGAGTTGGCACCCGTTGCACACCCCAAGGCTGAACGTATCAGGCCGTTTATAAAACTCCTGGAACTGATTCAGGAGTGGCTTATTGAAGCGAATTGAGGCAGACCACCCTTTAGCAGAGTCAAGCACATCAGCATAACTGAAACCACCAACAAACACTATTCCTTGGAATTCTCGCAGAGAGACAGACCCGTTTAAAAGATCTGACATAGCAACATCCCACGGTTCGAAACCAGCAGCATAGAATGCAGCTGACATTTCTCGATCTCCGTTACTACCTTCTTCTCGAATTACAGCAACTTTGGGCTTCGAAGCTGCAAGCATGTACTTATCATCAGTGAAAGAGGGTGTGAAGGATAGTTTCCAGCTGGGTTCATGCCTATATTTCAAGAGATCCTGCTCCAGGTCCACGCAGGAAACCAACCTCTGAAGCTTTTCGAGGTTAAAGCTTGTCTCCTCCCACATATCTCTGAGAGCAGCGGTTTGTTCATTCAAATGAGAAACCCCATCTACCTTCACATTGATCATGGGATCAGAAGTCACTTGGCCTATTGTTTCAGCAGAAATACCAGCTGAATGAAGTTTCTCCAACACAGCATTTAAGTTCTGCTTGCTAACTTCCATAACAAGGCCGAGCTCCTCTGCGAAAAGTGTTTGGAAGAGGGAATTATTTCCATGGCAGCTCAAATCCATGTTGATACCGCAATTTCCAGCAAAAGCCATCTCGAGAAGGCACACCAAAAGGCCTCCATCGCTGATGTCATGCCCAGCAGATATCATCTTGTTTCCTATGAGTTCCTGAATAGCTTCAAACACTGTCTTCAGGAAAGGAACATCCTCGACATCGGGACAATCATTTCCAATCTGATCAAACACCTGAGCCAGAGCAGAACCACCTAATCGCCGCTTTCCCTTTCCTAGATCAATGTGAAGCAGGATTCCATTGTCATTACCAAGTTTCAGATCAGGTGTAACAGTCTTCGTGATATCATCGCTAGTCACATAGACACTGACCACGAGATTCCCCGGGGCTTTAACCACCTCACCCCCCGCATGGGCAGCCATTGAGAGGCTATCCTTCCCACCATCAATAGCGATTCCGAGCTCAATCATTGCTTCTGATAAGGCAATTGCAGCATCATACATGGCTGCCCCCTCACCATCAAGCTTGGCGGCATACATCCAATTTCCACTTGCCTTGACATCAGAGAGGGAAGTGACCTTCGCCCAAACAAGGTTTGTCAGGGCTTCTCCAACAGCCAACCTCGCCATTGCCTTGGGGTCTAGGAGGCCCTTAATGGGCTGCTCCCCAATGGCACATGCTCCCCCTGTGATGCCTGTATAAGTCTGGGCAATGACTGCCACATCAGCAAGAGTGATTTGCAGGGGCCCCACAGTCTGCTGCTGGGCCACAAGGCCGGTGACACAACGATCTACTTTTGTCGTCAGGAACCGCTTGGAGCAGACAGAGGGAAGCCTCAGAACTCTCTTCAGAGCATCAACCACAGTGATCCCAGGAGCAATATCAAGAGGGTCTCGTTCATCAGCCACACGGTAGAACTCAAAGCTCTTCTGGGGCATGTCTCCAAGGACTTTCACAAGCTCCAGATCCACTGCAGGAGGAGGGGGAGGCAGCCCACTCTCCTTGTTCTTCTGAATAGCTGCACTGTCAACTAACACCACTCGCCCATCTCCACTAATGGTTCCAATTACGGCCATTGACAGCCTCTCCCTTCCACAGATTGACTCCAAAAGCTGACGGTTCTCAGGCTTGATTAAGATAGCATCCTGCTCCTGATACTCCGCACCCCATATTTCCAAGACTGACATTGTGTGATCCCCAACCACAATTGCCCTGATATCAATCTCAGCACCCTTAGGGTAAATGATTTCCTTAACAACATTACAGTTCCCACCTGCTCCCTGATCATGAATACTGATGATGGGATTATTCTTCCCCATCTCAACACAAGCACGAACCACACGGTATAGTTTTTGGGCCATCTCTGCATCCCCACGCTGAACGGCATTGAAGTCGAGATCAGCATCATTCTGCCCACTGACCATGCTTGATGCAGCCCCTCCTCCCATGCCAATACGATATGCAGGTCCACCAATCTTCACCACCAGCATTCCAATCTCAGGCTCTCCCTTTGAGATGTGGGTGTGATCAATCTGCCCAATTCCTCCACTGAACATGATTGGCTTGAGCCACTCCCGCCTCTCTCCACTAGGGAGCCTCATGCCAAAAGTACGGGTATAGCCCTGGATCAAGGGTTCACCAAATTTGTTCCCATAGTCGGAAGCACCATTACTAGCATCAATGAGGATCTGAAGTGGTGAAGCAAGATTCGAAGGGTAGGTAAATGATGGGTCCTCCCATGGAGCATAGGTCCCCTCCATGTTCAAGTTCCCAACACAGTATCCAGCAGTGGCTGCAATCACAAATGAACCCCTGCCGGTTGCATGGGTGTCTCTTATACGACCCCCAGCACCTGTTTCAGCTCCAGGGTATGGTGCAACAGCGCATGGGAAATTATGAGTCTCAGCTGTGAATAAGATATCAAGATCCCGACCTATCCCACTCAAAGGGCATGCCACACCAGGCTGAACCGGGCAGAGCTGTTTCACAAGGAAACCCCTGATAGCACTGGAGTTGTCCTTGAAACCGATCACAGAATTGTTTGGATTTGCCTGTAAAGTGCTCTTCACAATCTTCATGAGAGTCCTGCTCATGGGCTTTCCATCTATGATCATCTTCCCAGTAAAGAACCAGTGTCTGCTGTGCTCACTATTGGACTGTGCTATATCAAACAGCTCCACAGTCGTTGGATCCCGCTTGATGTCCTCCATAAACAACCTTGTGTAGTACTGCAAGTCTTGCTCATCAAAGGCTAAGCCCATCTTTTCATTAATCTCCTCCAGTGCTTTCCGACCTTTCTCCATCACAGGAATGTACTGAACTTCCTCTGGGATCACACTGGTCTCGAAGGAAGTCAATCTCTGCGAGTAGACACACTCAGTCATACGATCATGGACCATCTGGGCAAACTCATTGATTTGATGATCTGTCAGAGGACCCTTGCTGTACAGCAAGTACCTCCTTGACCTTTCCAACCGAGTCACTGCACTCAGCCCGCAAGCCTGGCAGATGGAGACTGCATTAGCTGACCAAGCAGTCGTGAATGACAACCTGGGCCCCACCTCAACAATCACTGAGCTCAGACCCTCCTGCTTCTTCTTCTTCTCGAGGAAGCTCTCTGACCCACAATTCTCGGGCTCATATGTTTCTTGGAGGAGCCACCTAAGGACTTCAAGCATCTCAGCAGAAAGGCCTGACTCAAGCCCTATATTGAAACATTGCTCAGTTCTTAACCCAACAATCTGATTTGAGATTCTAGTCTGAATAGACCTGAGAAGCTCTGCTGTCGCATTATCTTGAATGAATGGTATACGGAAGAAATGTATGACTTCCTTGGCAGGCTTTCCATTGGACCTTAATCTGTCATCAACCAAACTCGTGGAGACAACAGCTCCAGGGTTCGCTTGGGCACAGCATCTCAGAGATATCTGCCTCCTACCACCAGTTATTTGCTTTTGATTCTGAACTGTGCCCCATAGCAGTTGTGTTTTTTTCTGTGAATTCTTTTGTAGAAACAGGGTCTGCCGACTAGTGCCCTGCATCAGACATCCAAGATCCACACAAATACATCAAAATATTATACCAGAAGTCACATCTTATAATAAAATGGAGGCCAGAGTAGAAGAATTATACCAAAGGATAACCCTGAGAAAATTAGCAGAAAGAACACAATAAAGATAATTTTTGTTTACCCTCCTTTTCCCCAAGATTGAATAGATTAGCGTCAGTTGTCCTATGCATTTTAAATTGTATCTGCTACTCCTTTACAGGATAAAATCAGGGATAACAAATAAAAACATAAAGGATCAGCTTTAGAAAATTTTGAGTACCTTCAAGAAATCAGCCACTGTCACTTCACAAGCAGCAGCCATTCTCAAAAAACCTGTCAGTCAAGAGATTTATTAACCAAACTGGAAAAGAAAATTGAAAAATGGATCACAAAAGAGAATCCTTTAAAGAACAAAAAAAAAAAAAGAACTGAATCAGAAAGAGCTGCTGGCAATCAGAAAAGGGACGAGGAAGATTGCTCTTTCTTTTTCCGTGAGGATGAGCTGCTTCCTATCAGTCAAATAACCTCCTATCAAAGTACGCTTTATCATTTTACCCCCCCAGAAAAATTCGCTTTATCATCAATTAAATGAACTTAGTCGCAATATACTGATGAATTGACAACCAACATATCCACACCATAGGGTACGTATTCTCGACGACAGGAAATTAGTTAATAAAAATCCCCAGTTATAGATGTGGAATTAAAACATCTCTCTCTCTCTCTCTCTCTTTTGGTACAACTGAATGTGATCTGACCTTAGACGCTAAACCACTCTTCAATTCCTCAAAACTCTCGAGACCGTGCAGCTAGAATGCCTCATGATTCTGAATATACTGCTGAAATAATAAAAGCCATCAATTCCTCATTGATGAACAAGAAAGAGAACCTTAAAATCAAACCGAGTGATGGTATCGGGAGCTGCCCAAGATTGAAGAAATGAGCTGCACTATAGTAATTCCGTGGTCCACGACGTCGATAATGGAGACAGGAGTTTCAGGGAGAAGGGAACGGCGAGGTAGCCGAGGTGTTTGCCGGTGGACGACCGGCGGCCTAGGAGACGAGAAACGTCGGATAGCAGAATCAGACAGAGGTGGAGGATAATGAACAATCAATCGTGGGTTTAGGGTTTTTCCAAGAAGGAGGCTCTCATCTTTAGTCCTTTTACTTTCTCATTGTAAACGATTAGGTCCTTTCGAACCACAGACATCTCTACTGTTTAAGTAATCTTTGAGACTCTTTGTACTTTTTTCATTCTTTGCTTTCTCCCATTCTCTTTTATACTCAAACGTGTCACTAATTCTGATGACAAGAGAGAGCTTGGAAGGCGTGCCAATTTAGCAGAAATCACATAGATGGAGGGGTGAATTTCAAATTTCAGAAATTGAGGGCCGTCATTACAGCTCAATCTAGAACTTCATCCGACAGGGCAATGAAGACAGAACTTCAGGGAGGAGCAAAACATTATCCGATTTGATGAAATACTATTCCATTTCTCGTCAGGAACTTGCTTGTCACTTGCTGAGGCGGCAATGGCGCTTCTTAACGTCTCACTCTGTACTGCCAAAGTCCCACCAAAACCTTATCCCCCTCCCTCCTTAACATCCCCATCCCTTCAAGCCTCCCTCTGTCACCATCTTCCTCTCCGGGTAAGTCATTAGATTTGAAGCTCGATCCCCGTCTCACCTTGTGATTTGACTCAATGGGTGCTTGTTCAATTTCAATTCTTTTTCCTTTTGGTGTTATAGAACCTCAAGGAGCCACCTTTGAAGCTCGGCGAGGCGGCGGCAAGAGCTGGGTTGCTCGCTCTGTTGTCTGCTTCTCTTTTCTTCTCTGACCCTGCCCTTGCTTTTAAGGTATAACATTGTTCTTTCTTCTGTTTTAAATTGACATTCCACAGTGCACGGGAATTGGAGATAAAAATGAAAGAAAATTCCAGAACTTTGGAGATTGGGTTTTGTTTAGAAATTCTTGGATGAAATTGCAGCAACTGAGCAACCGGCTTTAATCACCCACGTAGTTATCATAATTGTCGCTAATTAGAGCATTTTTATTGATCATCATTGTGACGTAGGACAATATAAAATCTTGTTGGTTTTGTTTCCTTGATCACGTGAGAAGTTTCAAACTTTAAACATAATTTTCTTTGCTGTCTCAGTATCCAAGAAGAGTATGAGTCTGATATATTTAGGGACCAAAGTTGGGGATTAATGGAAAAGAAAACTGAATTTCTCTAATGGGTTTCCTCTTTCTTTACTAATGCAAGCAACTGAGTAGAGATTCAGCAGCAATCTCCTATGCTTTTCTTCCCTAGCATTGTATTAGAATTATGTTGACTGCCACTGGGGATTAAGTTAATGAGGCAATATGGGGTTGCAGGGCGGAGGCCCCTATGGTGCTGAGGTGACCCGGGGTCAGGACCTCACTGGGAAGGATTTTAGTGGAAAGACTTTGATCAAGCAAGACTTCAAGACGGTACAAGTTTGATTAGATACCAGTGTGTCATTCTTCATGCTGCTTCTTGATCCTTACTTTCTTGCATTCACCTAGGACCTAATCTGATTTTGTCTGCTTTAGTCCATATTGCGGCAAGTGAATTTCAAAGGGGCCAAGCTGCTGGGTGCAAGCTTCTTCGATGCTGATCTAACAGGTTCTTTTATCTTCTATAATCCTTTGAGGCATATGATACTGAGAGAATTAAGGAAATTTTAGTAAAAAGGAGCATGCTTCGGGGTAAATTTTGAATTGCTAAAAGATGTTGACTTTGCCTAATCGAATCTGTCTCTTAAGGCTTGTTAGGATGTGTCTCATATGGGAAATGGTCTCAAATAATTCTGACAGATTGCCTCAGAGACAGTTGCATCTCATTCTTAGCTACTGCGTCCACTTTTACACGAATCCAATGTCATGTTCAGGGGCTGATCTTTCAGATGCTGATCTCAGGGGTGCTGACTTTTCCTTGGCTAATGTGACGAGGGTGATCTTCTTATCCCGCTACCTACTCCAATCCAGTGCATAGGTCATAGTGTTTAGACTTCCTGTCTAGTTTGCTGCTTTCTTGTTGTATAAAGCCCCTTTAACAACTGAAATTTTTATTTGACATGGTCTGTTTCAATTAGTATCGACATCAAATTTAGTTCACCAAACGGCCTCAATGGACGGTATGCAAATTTGTCTGTGTGTGTGTTAGTGTAGTTGCACGAACATGCAACCTAGCCAGGTCAAAAACGATCTACCGAGGGAATTGTTTCATGTTCGATTGGTCTTAAAATTGAGTTCTCCCCGCCATGTCATTTTGTGCAGGTGAATCTGAGCAATGCTATCCTAGAAGGAGCTCTTGCAACCGGCAACACATCTTTCAGAGGATCAAACATTACTGGCGCCGGTAAGTGACAGAAGTCTTGAAACAAGGCTTTCCTCCTCATTAATATCTGTTATAGATTTTCCTTTTCCTTGTAAGTGCTCTTAATGGAATACCACCAAATCATTCGACAAGTTTTGTGACTCCTTCATGCTCTCAGATTTCACTGATGTGCCTCTGAGGGAAGATCAGCGGGAATACCTCTGCAAAGTTGCTGATGGGTAAAGCTCGACTCACATTCCTTTTCTCTGGCATGCTTCTTTTTGCTGATCCTACTATATCAGCGTCCTGAACTTTTGATGCCAGGGTGAACCCAGTAACCGGCAATGCCACACGTGACACACTGCTCTGCAACTAACTAGGCATGGAATGCTCCCAACCACTGCATCTGCATTTTCATTTTTGAGTCGAGACGATGGCTAGAGATTACGGGCACTGCAGTTCTTTGCCGCAGACAACCCCAAAGCCTGTAAAACGAACTTCTTGTCTGATGCAAGTAACAACTTGTTCCTCTTCTAGTGAACAGCCGGTAGACCAGTCTCTTGAGGCTCGCTCAATGCTCGGGCTCAGACGTAATCCCGATAAAATCTCAAACCGGCTCCGGCCCGATTCAACGAGGCCAACAGCTTCCGACAGAACAGGTATATCATCTCTTCCTGGAAAGGCACATCTCTTTAAGAAAAGGTGTTTCGGTAACGTAACCCCTTAGCAGCACGCATGAAACGTCACCCTGGTTACGTCTCCTACACACATCCCCTCTCGATTTACCAGAGCGTGAATTACAAGAAGACCTCGATAGGATGTGTAATCTGGCTGAGGGGGGTGGTGGTGGTGGTGGTTATGGTGGATTCATCGATAAGTTTTTGCTTCTATCAGTAGTATGCATCTCACCATGCCCCATAAATTACCTGTCGAGGAGGAGATTGAGCACGGACAGACCGGCAGCTCTATCCATCCTCAATACAACGCATCGGAACCAAAAGGTCAACCTCACCCAGCCTTAAAGTCCCTGTCCAGAGACCCCCTCAATAATTTCTCTTTAGACCTCCCGTCGACCGCAGAATTTTTCTCAACTTCATTATTTTAATGGCTTACAGTCACTGGATTGATTGATCACTCACCAAACCTCACCTCGATTGGCTTCCGCCATTTCCCTCATCGACAAAACGAGCAAGAACACGGTAGGTCTTGTACGGCGTGTGCTCGTATGTCTACGAGTCTGGGTAATTCGCCGCGATTGAACGTACTCGCCGCAGGAAAAATGGTGTCCGCCGGCGGGCCAGAGCCGGAGTGCGGGGCCGTCTGGAAACATATGGCGGCCTTCTCGGACCGCTGATTTTAATTGGGAAGTTTTGGATCAAACTTAATTAAATTATTAATTTANAATGGCGGCCTTCTTGGACCGCTGATTTTAATTGGGAAATTTTGGATCAAACTTAATTAAATTATTAATTTAAAATTGACTTGCGTATTAAATTATCATTAGTGGCGACACCGGCCTCATCCTTAGTTCATTGCACCATGATAAATATTAAGGTCAAATCTCCCGTTCAATTAAATATGGTAAAGACCAAAAATATAAGAAAGGTGGACAGTGGCGGTTACCATCTTTTAAATTCACTGTCATAATTGATTTATGACCGAAAAGGATTATTGTAATTGCCCAGCAGTTGGGTCGATTTTTATGAGCAGTTAACATGACGTGCAATGGGTATCGTGCTTGTACTCTCCGATCGAGGAGGACAACGACATGATATGGGCGGCGGTGGGAAAAGGTCACATTCAATGAATGAGCGACTGCGTTTCCTCAAACAAGGGTCTTCTCACGAAACTTCAATCGATTTGGATGGTTTGGCACCGATTAGACAGTGTCATACGGGGGGTGCCGGTTGGGGGACTAGAATTCTGCGGCTGGATTTTGAGGAAGAAGAGGAGAAACAAGTGCCGCGCTGGTTTTTCTCGAAGGATGCTGACCCCGCGGGCCTGGCCGGTCAGCTCTACGGCAATGGGGGGACAGGGCATTCGGCGTCTCCTTGGCCTTACTGACTGGGGGGGGGGTCCACAAGATCATGTAAGCATTGTTAATGCTAAGTACTCAATTATATAATATAATATAATATTTGATTATAAGAAGATATCAAATATCATTAATATAAAAAATTATTAAATAATACTTAAAATAAAAAAGATTATATATTCTATTATTATTATAATATTTTTTATTTTATTGTACTTTTACTAGTGTTAAGAATCAAGTCTCGTATGCTAAAAGAAGAGGGGGGAGAAACAACGCTGCGTGTGTGTGTGTGCAAGATCATAATAGAGAGGAAGTACAAGGGTAGTTTTTAAATTAAAAGAAATTATGGGGGCATCTTGTAAAACGGCACGTGCTCCCGACAATTGCGACGTAGGACGGAACGATTCGGCAATTTTTATGGGGAAGGACAGTGCTCGGAACATGTTAGCCGGAGGGAGAGAGAGAGAGAGAGAGAGAGAGAAGGGAGATTGGCATTTTGCATTTTGGGGCCTAACCCATAACTCTTAACATATTACGGCCCAAGGGCCTCTGCAGTTTGCTGCTTCAGCTCCACGTCAGTAGGGGGACGCGTGTCAACCGATCGGAGGGCCCAAAATATTCCAAGAAGCGTCAGTTGAGGTAGACAAGTGGTCCCACACGTGTCCCCCCTCACCGGCTCTTCCTGAGTTCTATAAATACATACATATATATATATAAAAGTGTCAAGCATAGTGAATTTTAAATAATAAGAGATCAACCTTAGAAGAAGGTCGGTAAAATCAGTTGAGAATTATTGAGGTTTGTAAGCAAGTTTACTGAATTTAATAATAATCCACGGCTTAAGACAGGTATTACAGATCTTATTCTAATTGAAGAGTCGGTCGGTCCTACAATTAGTTACGATTTTTTTTTACACGTTTCATTTTCGGACTGGGAAGGAATCCCGTTTCGAATCTCGTATTCCACGATCATGCCACGTGGTGAGATCCCTCAGCTTCAGCAGTTCAAAATATCATAAAATCTCAAATTTATTATTATAGATAAAATAAAAAATGTAGAAAAGGCAGAGAGAGAGAGAGAGTGGGAAGAGAGGAGGAGTTTANTGTAGAAAAGGCATAGAGAGAGAGAGTGGGAAGAGAGGAGGAGTTTACAGCCGAGGACAACATGCGTGTGTGGAGATTAAGGAGTCCCTCGGGCCTTGTCCCCCCTTCATTGGTCCACGTATAATTGTCCGGAAAGGTAAACACGTGGTACCTCATCGAGGTCTGGAGGGGAGATGGACGGCTGAGATCAGCGAGAAGCAGCATCGGTGGTTCGACGTCACACCAACTGGACATGTCGGATCTGCTGCCCGTTACCCGGGTTTGTGGACCCCAGGCAAAAAGCTTTTCAGGGGCAGCGGGCAGGTTCCCCTCCCTCCGCCCTCTCCTCCCCTTATTTCTCTCCCTTCGGTCTTCCCTCAGTACAAAAGGTTCATTGCATTCCCCCATGGTGATTGGTCCTCCATTTCTATGCTGAGGAATAGCTCTATCTCAGCTTGTCTACCTCTCTCCCCCTCCCCCACCCCCACCCCCTCTTCTCTCTCTCTCTCCCCCACCGGTTTCTGTCGCCTTCCTGATTAACCATTTGAGGGTTTCAATTCAATTGATCAAGATCGCTCCAGGGGAGCAGGAAGTGGAGGTTGAAGCTGAAGCTTGTTAGTTTTTGTGCCGGAGATCATCTGCTGTGGTGCTATTGGCGAGAGTGAGGCAACGGCTACTGAACTCGGTTCGATCCGGAAGATATTGGAGCCCATGCCGTTCAAGCTGGCCGCCGATGCTGCGGCGGCGGTAGCTGTGAAGTCGCCGCCGACGGAGAACTGCCGGAAGAGGAGGAAGATTGATGTTCTTCGCCTCTCTTGTGAGGGATCGATTTTGAAGGAGAGCAATGCTACGTTTGAAACGCTAGAAGATGGCGGCCTCTCTGTGACGGAGAGCAATGAGTCAGTTAAGGCTGTGGAAGATATCATCCTTTCTGTGAAGGAAAGCGATGTTTTGCTCTCGAATCAGCGGCTGAACCAGAGCGAGAGCACGGAGGAGCCGGTGGAACAAGCTCCGGCTCAGGAGCATCCCAAGTTTGGATTGACTTCGATTTGTGGAAGAAGACGGGATATGGAAGATGCTGTCTCTGTTCAGCCATGGTTCTGCTCAAAAAGCCCTCAGAATCAGAGCGGGCAGCACTTCTTCGGCGTCTTTGATGGCCATGGCTGTTCTCATGTATCTACAAATTCTGTCTCTATTTTAGTAGATCAACTCTAGTTTATCAGGAGTTGGAACTGCAGTTCAGAGCTAATTTCAGTTTTGTGTTTGATTCTCTCAGGTGGCCATGAGATGCAAGCACAGGATGCACGAGATCGTAAATGAGGAGATCGGACAGTCGACGGAGGAGCAGATTCAATGGAAAGAGACTATGGAAAGGAGTTTCACAAGGATGGACCGGGAAGTCCAGGAGTTTAGCGGTGGTGTCAGAGCCTCCAAATGCCGCTGCGAGCTCCAGACTCCACAGTGCGATGCCGTCGGCTCCACCGCCGTCGTCGCCATCGTCACTCCGAACAAGATTGTTGTCTCCAACTGTGGCGACTCCCGCGCCGTCCTCTGCCGGAAAGGCGTCGCCATCCCCCTCTCCTCCGATCACAAGGTCAGCTTCCGCCTGCTTCAACCCTCTGCCACACACCAAAGAAAATAAAAAGGGAACCCGCGCGTGGTATGGGTAACTCGACGGCGCGTGGGATGCCGCACCATTCGCCTGGCTCTGTTGTGTCATTTCCGCTAGTATGGGAGAAGCACATGGGGTCTACTGTACTCCTCCGTGTTTCTCACAACCTGACCTTTAGATTGGGTGCTCTGACGCGCCTCTG
Source organism: Sonneratia caseolaris (assembly GCA_900006705.1). NCBI lineage: Eukaryota > Viridiplantae > Streptophyta > Magnoliopsida > Myrtales > Lythraceae > Sonneratia > Sonneratia caseolaris. The sequence continues at coordinate 1,493,878 of CXYZ01007957.1, forward strand.
GCATCGTGATGCTCCATTTTTTTTTAAATCGGCTACTGACTAGCGCTTGGGGTTTTTCCCCCCACTTTAATTACTGACAGCCGGATCGGCCAGACGAGCTCCTCCGGATTCAGGACGCCGGCGGAAGGGTCATATACTGGGAGGGGCCTCGCGTCCTGGGGGTTCTGGCCATGTCAAGGGCCATCGGCGACAACTACCTGAAGCCTTACGTGATTCCTGACCCAGAGGTGACGGTGACGGAGCGGACGGCGGAGGACGAGTGCTTGATCCTGGCCAGCGACGGCCTGTGGGACGTAGTGTCGAACGAGACCGCCTGCGGAGTGGCCAGAATGTGCCTTAGATCGCAGAAGCCGCCTTCTCCGCCGCGGTCGCCGGGGTCAGCTGACGTTGCCGTGGGTGAAGCAGCGGAGGGCTCAGACAGGGCCAGCTCCGATGCCTCCATCCTTCTGACCAAGCTGGCCCTCGCCCGGCACAGCACGGACAACGTGAGCGTGGTCGTTGTCGATCTGAAGAAGGAGAAGGCCGAGCATCAACAGTAGCCTTAGGTGTCCCCCTCCCACCACCCTGCTGATAAATTTTCCTTTGTTTTTTTATTTAAATTTTTTATTTTTTTGGAGGGGTTTTTACTTTTTTTTTTTATTAATTGAGACGATTACTTTATCAAGCAATATGATGAGAACATGCTACGAAGTTGTAGCAGACGGGCTTCTCGCTGGAAAAATGCGAGTGTAATGTGTAGGATTGCTCTACAATACTAACGAGATGAGGGGAATTATGAAATGAAGTAAAATTTATTTTCCGATTTTATCTCGAAGTTCCCGATAACAACAGTAGTTATTATCAGGTTCGATGATCACCGTTTTCCTTATCTCTCGCCACCGCCACCGTCGATGTGCCGTGTCGATTTAACCTAAATCGCATTGGTTTACTTTACGTAGGATCTTGTCTCCCTCTCCCTTGTCTTGGAATTTCATTTCGTTCATGTCTACCTTTTTATTTAGGGGACCACGAATTGGTGCAGTGCAGCGATACGGTGGGGCCCATGTAGAGATTACGAATTCAAGTCCAAGGGACAGGTGCCCGGGGTAACCAACCGGCAGGGGACACGTGAAGGGCTGAGGTCCCGGGCTGCGCCGGCGTAGATTTATTTGGATGAGACGTCGACGGCGAGGGGGCCACTGCTCCTTTTGGGCTGTCCCCAGCCAGCCGAGCCCACTTCTCGGCAGCGAGAGAGAAGCAAGTTGTTCCCGATTCGCAGTTCTTCGGCACGACTCCAATATCGCGTTTCGCCGTGCCAGCAGCAGGGTCAGTTAAACTCTATCATGAGCATGAATGATCTCGAGTGTCCGATATTGACACGTGGGGAAAAAACTGTATCACCGTCTTGAACATAACAATGACGAGCTGGCTATCTTCTTTGATTCAAATGACGGGCTTCACTGTGCCGTGCGCATCCTGCTCGATGAGATCGGTATCTCGCACATATTGTCAGGTCTTAAATCGATACCACACTTTCCGTACGGACCCCCGAAGAACAAAGCTGCCATGGTCCCTCCCCCCCCCCACTGGCCCGAGAGGCGAGGAGTTCCCTCTCGATTCCCATGACGCGTTGTGTGCACTGACTACTAGGAAAAAAAAAAGTGTCAGCCAGGCCACGGTGACTTTGTTATTCTTACTACCACGGCGGGCATTCAAGGTACAAAAATTCACCCAAAAAAAATTGTAGCTGGGAAGATTGAATTCGTACACTCTTGATATGAAAACTCGAGGATGAGGATAATTACGCTGGATGAATACCCTTTCAGCTCTTAGGGGACAATTATTGGTACTTTTAGTGGGCTTCGGTTGACGTTCGGGAGTAGTGCTGCTGTGGTCTACCCCTATAGTTTTAAAAACCGGACCGGGCCGGCCGGTTCGACCGGGCACCCACCCGGTCCGATTCTCATAAATACTCCAATTACACTTTAAATTAGGTCAAATCCGCTTGAACCGGCCGATTCCCCGATCAAACCAATGAACCTAATTAAATNAGAAGACTAATATAATGATTATATTAATAATTTTTATTGTAAATCATAGTTAAATTGTAATATTATGTATATTTATTGGTAATATTATATTATTAATATTATTTATTAAACATGCGGTTCGATCTATCGAACCCCCGGTCCAACCCATAAATCCATGAACCCATACCCTGACCGGTTCCCGGCCCGGTCTGGTTTTAAAAACTATGGTCTACACCAAGGATGTGATGGCATTCGAACGTTGATGCACCAATTGATATTTGTTGCCTTATTAGTGTGCATTCGAATCCGATTAGTGAGTCCATTAAAGAGTAAATACTTTCTTAATTTATGATAAACTCGAACTTAAGATCTTATGAGCTATACGAATGGTGAATTTATCGATATGCAGACCCTGTAAGAGTTGTAAAGCACCTTCCTTTCTACTCCGGATAAGCATTTGACATCCCGAATGCCCAAAGGGAATCGAATTCTCTTCATGGCTAACTTGGCACCATCCATCTTGACAGATGTTTGCATGGAAAAAATCTGATGCGATACGCTCGTTCTCATGTGCACCGGGTGACCAGCTGAACAATCCGATGAAGAACTTTTTCTTTTAATCCTTTTGTTATGAGTGGAATGGTCAACCATCCTACTTATGCTGATTCTAACTAAAATTTTGGGTTATCGAACAGTTGATGATTCCTCAGAGATTTTTTTAACGGTTTGTATGATCCATGCATGATTTCTTCTCTCCTAACAGGCTTAACCCGCCAGACTGAAGATCAGCTCTGTCACTCCAGGTTCTGTAGTCGGCTACAAAGTGATCAATCACTGACCGATGCACAGCAGCAACTCAAAGGCTGGGCAGACCATGAAGCAAGATCTGAGTTAACGACACCAGATTCGGTGGCCTTGGGTTCTGTATGGAGTAAAAGTTTAAATGATCATGGTATAAATGTAATTTGATTTGCATCCCATCCTAATCAAGATGTTCACAGGCCCAAGGGTGTTGAGGAGGAGTCACAGTTAAGAGCATGTGCTCATAAGACAAACTGAGGGAAGAGCTGATCTATTGAACGAGTATTCCAAATCACTGGAGCAATTACAGGTGCCAAGAAATTCAAGGACAGAAATTCTGCATCCCTTTCCTTTCAAATCAGAGTGAAAAGAAAAGGGTAGCAGTTGCATAGGAAGCGAGGTCCCCTCTGTGTAATGAAATAATGTAACACGCATAAAGTAAAGAACAAGGGGAGAAAGAGGGAGCCAAACTGAGCATCTCTCCATCGGAGGATTTGAGTGCCTGCAAAGAGGTGCTGCATAATGATTGCGTGCCGATGGCAAGGTACAGCCCTTGTTAGGAAGAGTCAGTCTTGCCCATGACAATCCTTTTAATAACATGATCCCTTCAGCAGAGTTGATGGATTCCGTGAAAGGAACCAATCAGCAAAACTAGTGCAGCAGAAGTATTATCACGAATCTACTTCAGCAGTTTGCTGAAGGCGCTTCTGACCAATTAAAATCCTATAACTTGCATGAGGGCCCTCGTATGTGTCATGCAACCACACGTGCCATCCCATGGCATTACCGATTTCCTGAAGTTTGTCCATGACAGAGATAGAATCCCTTATATATACATGCCCTCCGGGTCTCAGAATCCTATCCATCTCGAGCATTATAGCCGACATGTTGCACCTGGTACAAAGGATACAGGTTTTTAACAGTAATTTGCAATAAATTCCGTAGATTGAAGCCCATTTTCTGATTTCATGAGCAAAAAAGATGAGCTCGTACCTCTTCTTCTCCACAGAGAAGAGGTCCGCCGCATGCAGTAAATCATATGTTCTTGGATAAGTGTCAAACGGCTCACACCTGGTGAATTTTATGCAGATCAGCTTATGTTCAAAATTTTGCAAAGTAAAACATCGTGAAACTGATAACAGCCTACGATGTATAACCGAATGAATCAAACTTATTATAGAAGGATAATCGAAGTACCAGTCATGCATTACTCCGATAAGGCCACGGTCATATATGACAGGCAATGTGTTCGGTCCACTAACAGGGACCACATTAAGAACCCAGCAATCAAACTTTTGCTCAGCCAACGCTGCTGCAAAGCTACAAAAATTATTTACAAAAACATTGTCAATAACCAATGAAATGTTATGTTAGTGGTGGTGGGTTGGCGTGGGGGGGTGTGGTGGGCGCGGCGTGGGGCTGGGGGGCAGTGGGGGAACATCAGGTTAGTAGAATACCCTCCAAAGCCAGCTTTCATGTCCAATACATTTCTAAGTTTCATCTTCTTCCAGGCATGAACATAGCTAGCAATAATCTCCTTCCAGTACTTTGATTCTGCCCTGAAAAGTTCGTTTCTGGATATTACAGCATCAATTTTAATGGTCTGCAGCCTACTGGGTGGATTTTGCAAACGTGCAGGCCATTCTGAGATGTTCACCCCATATCCATCCTCAGGTAACCGAGTGATGCATGCTTTCAGATCAGTGTACCTAGTAAAATCATCCAAACATTTACATCATGAAGCCTTATCAACAGAGATAAAAGGGTCAGCTAAGACTTCACATTGTCACCCTAAGGCAACCTGTTTATGAGAAATCCAATAATGATTTGACATAATACGTTGAACAATTAACACAAGTACATTATTTGCCCTAGTTAAACTTTCAAAGACAACTATGTAATAATAACATCCAACCTAGAATTATCAAAATTTTCATAAATTAAATGAAAAGCTTCCTATAAAGGGGCATGATCCAATCAATCACAACCCAGCATGCATTCATAAGGATAAGCATGGCATCAGTAGATTCTTTGGAGATAAAAAACTCCAGAGCACACCAAACGTTATCTGGATCATCATATGGTTCGCAAAGTGAGGGCTTAATGCTGGCATCTCGGCTTAGGTAGCATGTGTTGTTCAATGGCTTCTTCCATATAGCAATATATCCTTCCTTCTTCACAAGCTCCCAGCAAAGACGTGTCGTGAGATTAAGCATCTCTGAGAAACAAAAATGGAAAATTCAATAAATAAAGACAGGAAATGAATGTTAAAAAAAAACAGTTCAAAACTTTCACAAATGCCACCTTTTGCAGACTGCAGGTTCATTTAATAGTACCTATCATGATGAAATCATGAAGATGGCCCCATTTTCACCAATTTCAAACAGAACAATTGTATGGGTTCGGTGAGCTTAATCATAGATAGTATGTTATAGCACAAAGGATAATTGCATATATTATTATTGGCTGAGAGACAGAGAGGACTACCCACTTGTGTGAATGATATATAAGGGGCAAATGTTGGATAGAAAGGGAACAAACCTCAAAATACACCAAATCTTAAAGGCATGCAAGATACCTTCCAACTGTTCTTCAAGAACAAGCTCATGTTTATAAACTGGTCGTGCAGCCCAAGCAAAATATCCTCCAGCTCGGAGCATTCTGTTGACCTCAAGCAGCAAGATACCATCTAACAGGAATGCAGGGGTAAAAAATCACAGTTAGAGTATAGTCACGCAAGATAAAACTAAATGTTGGCATTGTGAATATATATTGACATCAAAATGAGAAATCCAATATCAAACTAAATGAGCCACCACCATATAACTTCGATTAGTTAACAAAGATTTTATCTAAGTATGAACTTTGCTCCGCATATTATAATCTTACTATTTATGCCAGAAGGAAGTACAAGACAAGAATCACTACCATCACGAGTCCAGTTGATCCTGCACCTTGAACAATGTATCAAGTCAAAAGCTTGACTAGGATAAAGCAAGCGGCGTGTAGCAAATGCTGCTACCATTGCCGGCACACCCCGCTCAAGAGCAAACTGAATTTGGTTCTCATGAACATCCTTTGGAGCTATGGACATAGTTATGACATTTCTTGACATCAGATAGGCCCCAAAACTTGCAAGCCCACACCCTACATCCAGCACAACTCGGATATGCCGACCAAATCTAATCTCTGGTAGCATCTACCCTTGCAACAAAAACACTTCATATCAGATTTAAATGACGAAGCTGACTTTGCCATGTCCAGTTACATTCAGATTGGTGAAACAGCAAACCTTTGCTATCTCATCTAAGTACTGGTCCGCCCCGTGAATAAACTGGGTTCCACCGCCAGGAAACTTAAACTTATCCTTCTCCTGGTAAATCCAGTTCTGACCTCCTTTATCTTTGACAAGTCGAGTATGGGGAAAATTGTTGAACCAAACCTGTAATCAAGCCGCAGCTCTCATGACTGTGATTTCTAAAGACAGATTACATTCTTGTAAAACAATGTAACTTCAATTGATATACACGATGCTGGAGAAGACTTAATGACAGAGTGATTAACCGACCATGTAATCTTTGGGCATCCTCAATTAAAACAGAAAGTAAATTCTCTCTGCTACGCCGTTTTCTTCCATTTTTGGTTAAACAAGCATAAATAATTGTATTTACTTTATCCGGAAATGATTACCTCATCACGGCTTCTTGGCCATGGAATAGACCTCCGATATTTCCTTGGCGGAGGAATCAAGCAATTCAATCCCCTGTCCTTATCGGGACAGTGCCGCTCGAATTTTTTGCGTTTCTCAGTTGAATTCAGCTTCTTAATTGCCTCCACATTGCCCAAACATGGTATATACTCACTCATACTCTCATGACAAAGCTGATATCTTTTGATCGTAATTTGGCCCCCACCTCCCCCCACTTTACTTCCGCTAGTCTCAAGTTCACTCCCGTTGTTCTTCCAGTCATCCACAAACCCTTGATCGAACACGCCGACCTCGAAGTCGTCGGACATTGTCCCATTCTCGTCGACAACCCCTAACCTTGTGATCTTAGGTGGTGAAGGAGGAGCCATTGGCGGCGTAGGAGGAGGAGCTGTGACGGCCATGGCGGTGGGGAAGGACTCTGACGAACCCACATTGGGGGGCGGCGTTACGGATTGCTCAGGGCCCTGCAAGATGAGGGCTGAGAGGTCGAAGGATTTGCCAGAGGTCGGTGAGGGAGCGACATGGTGAGCTGAGGCCGGGGAGGCAGACGAGGACGAGAAATAGATGAGCTGCTGCTGCTGGTAACCGCCAGACTCGGACCAGCACTTACCCAGGTAGAAGGAGGCGATGGAGATGGAGAGGAAGGCTAGTGCTTTGATCGCGATCGGGGCCTTGAGGAGATGTAGACTATGGAGTGGCTTCATCGCTCGGTCGCTCAAGGAAACAGAGCGAGGGAGCAGAGATTCTACCGAAGGAGGAGGGAGGTAGCAGACTCATCACAGAGAACAGAGTCATTTGATAACGTAACCAGCGGGCTATCTTCCGTCTAACGTCCACGTGTCAAGCGCGTCACACCGTCACGCGTAGGAATGGTTCATAAAGGGATCAGCGGGAATTGCCTTCTGTGACGAGTACCAATAAGGAAATTCGAATTTTACCGATAAAAATAGGAAATTTGAATTTCCTATATTGTTTTCAATTTAATGTGTAATTTATTGGCCAAAAAAGTCTAAGTTCCATTTTATTACCCTTCATTGAATTCAGAAGATAATTCAGGATGCTGTGGTTAGAGCAAAGACTCTCCAATATCGCATATGTTAAGTATTATATAAATTTTATTTTCTTATAATATATATATGTTTTTCCAAATTAATCTCATTTTTCCTTATTGATCTTATTTTTTTTATTCTTTCATTGAGTTTTATTTCCTTGAAAATTAGCTGTGAAATAATAATTTTGCATGTTTATGTTAATCATTAATTCCATGTTAGAATAAAAGTTCAATCAACTAATATAATTCGGAGCATAAAGTTGCTATCCCAAATGGACGGGCCCGGCCCATTCGTTAACAATCTCTATTGGGGCCTATCCGATACTTTAGGCCCGAATTCTGTAAGTTCACTTGACTAGCGTGGACCGCGATGTAGACAATCGCTCCCTCTCCGTCTCTACTCCCCCGACTTCTTAGCTGCCATAAAACCCTAAAACCCTAGACTTGTGGTCCGGTATCCCCTACTAAAACCCTTCTCCATTTCTCTTCTTGCTCCCTCTCTGCATCCTTCGAAAATGTCGTTCGCTTCCATTCTCCGCAAATCTGCCTCTTCCTTAGCTCCCCTGGCTTTCCGTGCTCTTCGGAGCCACAGAAATTACCATTCCGCCATAGTAACTGCTCTCAACCACTCGAGGTTCCCGGCGGCGGGGACTTCTCTGAGCCCATTTCCGCAGGCTCATCGCTACTCCACCAAGTCTGATGAGTCGCTTCTCCGGGTTATTGAGTCGGAGATCCAGTGTGCAGAGGAAACCGATGACCACGACCGCGACCGGGTATGTTGCCGCCTTTTGCATTCTCTTGCGTGGAGCTCGAGAGTTTTATTTTAGTTAATGTTCCCAAGGTTCAGAAAATTTTGGAGGAATCATGATGTGATTCTCATGTGGTTTATCTGCCGGATCATTTTTTTGGTCATATTATCAAAGTTTGATGTTATACGCCCTTTTGATATGATCATAGAATTGTTGAGCTTTTGGTTTTAACATAGAGGCCCATTCACTGATAGTTTGGCCCTTTGCGTTGTGATTGTAATATGAGAATAGCTTGTTAGTGAAGATGGAGTAAAGGAGATATTATTTTGACGTTATTCTTTTGATTTGCTCTTTGGACTGCTTTCCTTGGCCTATTGGGTGGGGGGG
>CXYZ01007957.1:1503394-1537863 GCA_900006705.1 Sonneratia caseolaris
GGGGGGGGCGGGGGTGTTCTTTCCAAAATTTTGATTCTAAAGAAAGGGCTAGGAATGTCGTTGGAAGAAGTAGCGAGAGCATATAGTCTAATGTTAGTTTTGCTTGCTGTGATATCGTTGACAGAACCTGTTGGACATTTCTTGCCATATTCTCAGGGTGTTGTTTTTACTTTTATAGGTTGAGGAGATTCCGAGTGGCTTCCCTTTTGAGATTGAAGATAAGCCCGGATATCAAACTATTACTCTAAGAAGGGAGTACCAGGGTGAGGACATAACTGTGGAAGTCAGCATGCCTGACCTTGTTACTGGGGAAGAGGATGATGATGACGATGACAGTGAGAAGGCGAATCAGTCTAGCATTCCCCTGGTCGTAAATGTTGCCAAGGGTGATGGTCCCTGTCTAGAATTTGGTTGCACAGCTTACCCTGATGAAATTGTCATTGACAGCTTGTCAGTTAAGAGTCCTGAAAACTCCGAGGATCAAATAGCATATGAAGGGCCTGATTTCCAGTAAGTACTTTATTATCATGCTATCATCTCATCTCGGAACAATGTTCTCGGTATTCTATTTCTCCAGATATCGTAGAGAACATGCTGGTAGTGTCTGGTTTCACTCACCTAGATATTGAAAACATGAGGTCTGGAAATAATTTGAGAAGCTATAGGAAAGAAGGCTGTTTTCATCTCCTCCCCCAGGAAGGAGAAGAAATATGGTTTCTCGATGTGATATCCGTTGTGCTTTTGTGCCTGCTTACTAACGCTTATGGCATTTCTTAACGAAAAGAAAATCAAAAGCATTTCATTTCGTGTTCTTTTCCCTATAAAGTGATGCTGTATTAGGTTTAACTGTTCTTGATCGTGGTATGGGATGAAAAATCTGTTCACTTTCTCTTGACTCAGGGACTTGGACGAGAACTTGCAGAAGGCCTTCCACAGGTACTTGGAAATCAGAGGGATCAAGCCCAGCACGACTAACTTCTTGCACGAGTACATGATCAACAAGGACAGTAGAGAGTACCTGATGTGGTTGAAGAACCTGAAGAAGTTTGTCGCAGCGTAGACTTCCTCCAGAGGAAAAGGAGATTGCAGGGGCTTCAGCTTCTGCCGGTGGTTTTGTTCTGCATAAATGATTAGCGTTTTTCTTCCGCACAATTCTATCATCCAGATCCTGGAGGACTATGAATAGCATAACTAGGGGAATGACTTGATATATCATTAAGAGGGAAGCTGCTGCTTCCATGAAGGTTTTTTTGGAATTTTTTTTTCTTTACGGCATCTCCTTCCTAACTCTGCAGCTTTGTTCGTATATCCTCTGCTGATTTTCGATTTTTCTGGAGGATTTAATGCGGAGTGACACGTCGATCACACACTTCTCTCTGCAGGACTCTCTCTCTCTCTCTCTCAACAATGTCTCTAATCGATATGAGAACAGTGGTTATCGAGGTGGTGAAAATGGAGATACGCAAACGTGCGACCTTCACTATATCAACTCGACTAATCCATGCCAGTGAGGCATACTCAAGTAACAGATGGTATTTGGATGGCATTAATCATCACTCTGAAATCTTATAACTGACTGCAAACATCGTCTCCGTATGTACATGGATGGTTGCCAGGCATTCGTCAATATCATCAACACACAACTGGAATCTGTCAGTATAGACAGCTGACAGTTTCCAACTTCACTCTATATGGGACGACGTACATGTAATCATGAGCAGTGTGCGGCTATGGCCGGCAGAGCATCGATGACGTCTCCCCCGGCGTGGTATGCTCAACCTTGCGAAATATCTAGCCCCCATATTAAACTAGCAAGAGGAGAGCAAGAAGGATGGAAAGATTTTCACAAGAAGACACTGACGAAGTTCACCATGTTGAAAAACTGTAAGACTCGATGCGTAGTTTCAGATGTATCGAGCATCGTCAATCATGCCATCCCAGAATCTCCTCATGGCAGCTGACCCGACTCTGGTATCCCAATGCAATCATGTAGACATCTGCTAGTATTCGTCCAAGAATACTGAGAAATTTGACCTGTCTGGCAACTTAATAACTTGAACATCCTTCGAGAGAGGTAGACAATCTTCTTTTTCAGGGGCAGTCAGTAGCACTTCAAACAGGAACACTTATTTACGGAAAAAACCAGACCTTCATGAAGATTGCAAGAGCCATCTGCAAGAAGAAGGCAGCGATCACCAACATTGTTAGATCAGTGCCTTCGGTGTAAGATCTCAGATTTGAGCCCACAAAGCATGCTGAAGCAGCACCCACTGAAACTATGATGATCCATCGAAGAATCTCCACCGGGATCAACAGAAGAAACTGCGCGTAAAACTGGGATTAGGTATTTGATTGAAGAGAGAACTATTGACTACGGCTGCAACATGAGTAGAGTAATCAGATCCTTCACATTCGTAGACAGGAAGTAAAATGTTATTAGGCAGCATATGTAAAGGTTCATAGCTCTTTGCTAATGCTTCCCAGTTTAAACAGTCAAAACAGAACTTGGAATACAATTCATCAAGAACAAGCTTGCAAATTCCATAAGGAACCTCCCATGCAATTCACAATCAAGATTCCATGATTAACTTAATATGATCACTAAACTGAGAACGTGCAAGTTAATTTGCAGGGATGGATGCAAAGAGCAAACCATAGAGGAAAAGGAAACACGAGTCTTACAGTACTTGGAACGAAGATGAATAGAGAGTATCCCCACATACACCAAAATCGTATAAGGCTAGCATTTGATCCCAGATACTGAAGCAAGAAGTAAAATCCAAGTGGAACCACAATTGCATAGCCATAGATTGCAACTGCTGCTACACTCATATAGCTCACATCAAAGGTCCAAGAGGTACTCTTATCACCACGTTTCTCCATGAGATAGGTTGCACAGTTTCCAAGGGATGCAAGCATGAATACCAATGTCGTGCATATCCAGATAAGTCCATACCTGAAAAAAAATTACAATATTTTACAGAGAGGAATATTAGCCTCTCCCGGAGTCATATCTCCTGCCACCCTAATTATCCAAAAGCAAGCGGACCTACAAGCAGTCACAATGCAGATACTTTTTTTTTCTTTTTTTGAGATGAGGGGGATTGTGGGCAGAAATCACATAGGCTTGTTTCATGCAATAAATGTACTATTCAAGATGACAAAGGAATATCAGGATTGGAAAGATCAGTTTCACTTCATTTTATTTCAAAATCTGCCAGGTCAGTACTCTATCCTTATGAGGCAACAAATATGAAAGAAAAGAAGAGAAGAAGCACCTATATCTTGTGAGAAGCATTCATACTGGTACAACGATGCAAGAGATATAGGGTAGAAAATTGAACAGTAGAACTTAACTGGCAGTATTATGACCAACAAACCACACCATCTGCACACTCAGTAACTCATGACGTGTTACTTAAATCTAAGATTAACACTTCACACTGTTCTCTCAAGTTTTGCAACCAAAAAGAAACCTCTGTATTTATGTGAGGGAAAAATAAAAATAAGATGTTATACAAAGCATTAAGGAATGCACTCTCATCTCTTTTGGCATTAATTAAACCTCAAACACAACAGAGTAAAAAAGGAAGCACAAGAGGATAAAGAGCACGAGACTCACAGATCAGGGTTAGCATCAATCTTGCTGAAAAAGTTTCCAGCAATGGGAGACAAAGAATTCATCAACCTGTTTAGAACAACGTCTGTGTCAACATTGAAATACTGTGTATACGATGAAATACTAAACACGCCTCGCCAATTGCTTGTTGGTTGTTGCTCAAACGTCTCTGCACATATAAATACAGAACAATCTTTAATAGCAAGCAAAAATCACTAAAACCAAGTGAACCAAAACAGCTTTCAATGCCGACAGAAGAATAAATGAATTAATAAAATGGAAATTAGCACATACAGAGCTAATAACAAGTGGCCNAATGCCGACAGAAGAATAAATGAATTAATAAAGTGGAAATTAGCACATAAAGAGGTAATAACAAGTGGTCTGCTGCTCCACCAGGGTAAGAGAATAAATAGACAGTATCGGGCAGTACTAAAGAAAACAAAATCAATTAAAGCATTTTTTGGATGATTCACAAACCCACTTTTTGGCGATGAAATGTCATACCGGTTGGAGATGAAAGAGTTTGATAGCCCCGTCCCCTGTCTCCTCCCCTATTTGGCGGAAATATTTGCATATTTGCACTGGGAGCTGGAGACGAGCCAAATATCACTCATGATCAGTGACTTATAAGAAGAAATTTTTTCTCTGGAGCTGCAGGAAAATTTTCATGATAAGACTTCATACCCTCATAACTTGTGGCGGTCTTCCCTTCATCAACAACGGCCTAGAGTCCATACATTCAGTAGCAAGATCATAGACCGGTAAAAGCCATTGGAACGGCAAATGAAGATATGCAACGAACAGAGTCTTAAAAGAGACAGGTGCAATCATCTAGTAAACACCGGAAACTCCTCAAGAAGTTACCACTAAAGAGAACAGCTGAAGAGGGATATTAATTGTTATCCACGCTTAGCCACTTTATCGTCTTTTGATAATCCACCTCATAAAATTAATTGGCGAAGACTGCATTAAATAGCTAAATAAATTCTCCATAACGAAAGCCAAAACATCTTGCTTTCAGACCAGAAAATTTTCTTAATTAGTGGCGATTCCCCAGTACAGCAATCATTTTCAAGGAAGAGCATGGTATCATGATCTAACTCCCAAGGCATCCATCCTCGTACCCACAACCAATTCCACATTCAATTAACAACAAAACAGGGTCGACTACCGCTCAAAGCAGTCATCACGACACGACCAACAATAGCTCTATCGAATAGAAAACCTAACATCGCGGACACGAAATTCCCGCTATGAGGAAGGAAGACCGGTCTACTACGAAAGACACGGAAATGCATCGAAGAGCACGTGCGGGGTGAGGGAGAAGGACACGAGCGCTTACGGGAACCGAGCCAAGCAAGTGGCTGGTGGGGAGGCCAGTGTACGACTCGTCCATAGACGAAGTGGCCGGAAGCCTGCGGCTGGAACTCAATGTGAAAGAAGAGACGAAGGACCGAGCCTCACAGCTCCATTTCTGCGATCTCGATCGCGATTCGAGAATCCTCCTCCCTCGGCAGGGGCCGTGGAAAAGCCGCCGCGCCCTTCGTAGCTCGTGGTTGAGAGACAAGAGAGCAGCAACCCGGAGCTGATTCTTTTGGCGCCACGCCACTTTTTCGTCGTTTGTACTCCACGCGCTGTTCCCCTGCTTCACGGTTTACGCGAAGTCGTGGGCCGTCCGGGGTCCATGAGCCTAGATAATGTGCCCAATATGGGCCTACCCTCAAGTCATGGGCCCACGGTCGAATTATGATGGACATTCGATAATAAATGGGAGGGAAAACGAAATTTGAGAACCCTAAGTAATTCCAATATTACTAACTATCGACTTAGCTGCTGGCCTGGATGTGTACCTCTAGAATCTCTCCCAACTTCATCATAAATTTAATATGATGTCATAATCAAGTGAGCTCATACATCATACATCCCTATGTCTATAAAAAAAAAATGACACCTGGATTATTAAATGGCACATAAACAAAAGTGACTGTTAAAAGAGAACGTGCAGCTAGGTTCACTTGAACATGTCAATGAAGAAAATCGATTCACTGGTGGGTTCACTTGGTGGGACGACAACTCTTTTGGATTTTTGTACTTCTATACAAAACCTAAATATAAATCACAAGGAATTATGAGAGAAAATAAATATTGTATAGAAATTTTTAGTGACGAAGATCGNTTTTGTACTTCTATACAAAACCTAAATATAAACCATAAGGAATTATGAGAGAAAATAAATACTGTATAGAAATTTTTAGTGACGAAGATTGAACTCCCGTATTCCTAAAATGAAGAATAATTGCAGGTGTCAAACTTTGCACCCTTCTTCACATGTAGGCTTGGCAACACCATGTGGAATTTTGTTTTTTGTTTTTTTTTGTTTGGAAATGTAATTATATTTTGATTATCATATGTAAATGATCTCCCATTCCCCAAAGTGGAGACTTTTAATTTCCTCTAGGCAGGCCTAGGGTTTCCTATTGACAACTTGCAATAACTAACCTCGTACACGACCAAGCCGGTAACTTCTCTTAAGGCAAACTAGAACAATTTTCTTTTAAGGACGTCCTCGTGGCACTGTTTGATTTTCTGTATCGGTCCATGAGTGTGCACTCAGATGGATGGACGAACAGGAAGATGATGACACTTGGTCCACCGACATGCCTATTGAACTCTCAAAACATACGAAGATAGGGCACGCTCAAAATACATATCCATATATATTATGTAAGCACTTGAACATTGTTATTACATGCATGTTACAATTGACCGGGATCGCCCAAAAAAATAAAATAACATAAATTGAAATCAACAAAGCCACATCCTGTGATCGACACACAACATTTGCTATCTTACGTGCCTCTTCAAGTCAAGAACGATTGATTATTCAGCTGTGTTCTTCGATATTTCCATCTTTATCTCGATCTTTCACAGAGATATGCGCCTATGGAAGTGGATAAACATGCCACTGACGCAGGGCAACCTACGAGGTGAGCACTCCCTCGATGACTTCGACGGCCACTCCGCAGGAGCTGGCTGAGGGCACCAGCTCACTTCCTCCACTGCAGGATGGCCGACGGCGACCAGCTGTGCGCATGGAGGGCTTTGCCCGGTACAGCACACAAGTGCTGCAGCGGTACAGCCACTGGTCGGAGCACGGACTGCTACAAGCCAGGCAGGGCCCGTCAGAGGAGGAGGGCCGGAGGGTGAGGAGGTGATCGAGATGGCGTGCATGGTGGACAATTGGTGGGGAGATCGGTGCAGAGCGCGTGGATATTGAAGGTGCAACCCTCGGCGGATCCTCTGCTGTAGGTGTAGAAAAGGCCGGCGACAATATCGCCTCCGCAAAGGATGCAGGGACTGTGGGTGTTGCGGTTCACGACGAGGGTGAGAGGGCGCTTGAGGTGGAAGTCGCAGGAGAGGGAGGCAGGGCAAGTGGCGCACCGCTCGTGGAGATCGAAGGTGCAGACGGAGTAGCGGTACCTCCATCCGCGGCCCCGGCTGTCGCAGCCATAACACTCGAACTCTTTATCGATGTCGGCTAAGTGGAGGGGGTGATCCGGGTGCGTGAACTGGGACTCGATAATGACAGGAGGACTCTTTGCCTCAATGTTCAGCAGCGCATCCATCGCGATTGGGGATCAAGATCTCGATCTCGAACTTGATCACGTTTCTGCATGGTTTGTAAGGAGAGACTGCGAAGGGATGATCAATAGAATAATATGCCCTTTTTCTTAAGATATATGAAAGTATGTATACCCATAAAATAACAATTTCCCCCATCTCAATAATTTTTGTATATGGTGTCTCACCAGTCAACACACAGTGAAAAATTACAGGGCAGTCCAGTGATTTATTCTAAATCGTCGTCGCGGTACTTAAAACTCCATATGTGCCGAAGAAATTTGAACTTTGTTGAGCATGGAGAGGTGTGCCTACACCCTACTAAGTCAACCCCTTCTTTGATTCGATTGGTAAACTGAATCAAGCATCTAGATGAAAATGTTTAGTGCCGGAAGGACCTGGACCCTCGAAAAACACACGAGCCCACAGCACTACCGGACTCGAGACCAGGCTCGCATAATGAGCCGTGGTCGGATGTGCTACACCTACGATCTACTATGACCGTCCGATAGAATAGCTCAAGATAGGTCTAACGTCATTGTGATGCAAGTTCGATCTCTCGGGGGATATATCCCTTGGATTTTAGATAGCATAGACCACCGGTAAAGAGTGGGACGACAAAATGATTGACTTTTCTTCGATCCATGCTGATGAGCGTTGCCGACGCACCGGCGGGGCGAGCTATAAGGACAGCTCGAGCCTCAGCCTGGTGAAGTGGAGGCTGCTGATGTATAGCAAAATTTTAAAACCACTGAAAGGCAGGTTCATGGCATTCAGACCACCGGCAACTCCAGATACCTAGGCAAGAGCCTCGGGCGACCCAAGCCGCATCGCATCGGTTGAGATTTCAGATCAGTAAATCAGACAGTGGGGTTGGTCTACACACGTGAAAGATTTGTTTGACTTTAAGGAAGAGAGAAATGTCCACAACTATACCCACATAGAGTCTCTTTGTTCCAAGGATCCGCAACTCTGTAAAGCACACGGTACCTACCGTTAAACAAACAAAACACGAAAAAGGATGTCCCGATTATATATGGCATTGCTTGATTTTCTACATTGATCTATGTGCATTTTAGATAGATAAATATGATGATAATATTCAATATATATTTCTCATTGCATAAATACTGATATGATAAAATTCAACAATTAAAACAAAAAGGATAATAAATTTTGACATAAGTAAACCAGAATTTCATATTTTTGGATGGTTGAGTCAACGAACAGCAAATTCTTGAAATGATCGAATCACATGTACTATAAATCCACAAGCATGCGCCCATGAAACTTCCAAAAATGTGTACACACTCACCCGTATATAAGCACTTCAATATTGTTGCACACGTTACGATTGACCATTAACGATTAGTCCCCCGACGACTGTGACCAAAAATCGAACAAGGCCAAAGACTATGATCTACACGATATTTGCTGTGTCTTATGCGCCCCACTAGGCCACTTGGAATTCAAACAATTATTCAGCTTTCTTCTCTGATCTTTCCATCTTTACCTCGACTTCTCACAGAGATGTACGCATATGGAAGCGGATAGACACAGGCAGCAAGTAAGGTCGCCCTGCGTAGACAACCTTATTAGAAGATCACGTCAGTGACGGCTCCGACGGCCACTTTAAGGGCGATCCTGGCAGCGAGGGATGCAATCCTCTTCCTGGTCGAACCACTGCCGCCGGCCGAAGAAGTCGATCCTGGCTGCGGCTGCTGCTGCTGCTGCGGCTGCGGCTGCGGCTGCTGCTGCTGCTGCGGCTGCCGCTGCTGCTGCCGCTGCCGCTGCCGCTGCTGCCGCTGCTGCGGCTGCGGCTGCGGCTGCTGCTGCTGCTGCGGCTGCGGCTGCTGCCCCGGCTGATAATTATAGACATAAGTATAGTTCCCAGTTTGCCCCTGGAGATAATAACAGTAATAGTAATTACTGTTACTATAATTAAGGGGTTGCTGGTTGAACGTCTGGTTACTGCTATTCGCAGCACAGGGATCGGGGACCCCCGCCGGCACCACATAGAGACACCCGTTCTGGTTATACATCACCGTCGGCTGCGGCGGTGGAGGCTGAGGGCACCGGCTCACCGCCCCCAAGGTAGGATGGCCAATAGCCACTTGTGGTGGCGGCGGAGGGCTTTGCCCGAATGCGCACTCCCGGTGGGCGTCAACCTCACAGGGGCTGCAGCGGTACCTCCACCGGTCGGAGCACGGGCCGCTACAGGCCAGGCAGCGCCCTGCCGAGGAGGACGGCTGGAGGGTGAGGGGGTGATTCGGATGGAGCGCATGGTGGACGCTCGCAGGGAGATCGGTGCAGAGTGGGTGGATGTTGAAGGAGCAACCCTTGCTGTGTCCTCTGCTGCAGGTGTAGAAAAGGCCGGCAACGTCGTCGCCGCAGAGGGAGCAGGGCCTGTGGGCGTGGGGGTTCCCGACGAGGATAAGGGGGTGGTCGGGGTGGAAGGCGCAGGAGAGGGAGGAGGGGCAGGTGGCGCACCGCTCGTGGAGATCGAAGGTGCAGATGAAGCAGCGGTACCTCCTGCCGTGGCCCTGGCCGTTGCAGCCATCACACTCGAAGTCCTTGTCGATGTCGACTAGGTAGAGCGGGTGATCCGGATGCGTGAAGTGGGACTCAATAACAGTGCTCTTCTTTGTGTCAAGTGGCGCCATCTGTCGATCACGATCTCGATATCAATCTATGATTAGTTATGAGTCGCAACGATACACACACGGCGAAGGGATGATCGCTTGTGCTACGGAGCAAAATAGCGAAGGCAGAAGGCATGGAGAGACTTGTAGAAGGAGATCAAACTAGAGAACGCGTTGACTAGCAAGTGGAGACTTCCTCAAGTCTTTCACGGCTTCACCGTCTTCGAGTGGAGAAAGAGAGAGGCTAAGTCCCTCTGCCCTCTCAATGGGGAAGGTGGAGCCTAGAGGAGATATTTTTTTTTAAAAAAAGTATAATTGATAAATATATTAGAAAATAATACAATCCCTGTCGAGTCGACGTAAATCTGCTGCCATAATTTTAACTTCCCTATTTTTAAAAAACTTGAGCTTCACGCGGTATTGATTTTGGAGAAAAAAAAGAGGAAGGGAACCGAGAACATTAAATATAAAGAAATTAAAAATGAGACTTGGCCCTCCTCATTTATCCGCAGGAACACGGCATCAGACTGAAGACCAAGCCAGCATAAATTGTGGGCAACTGTGTCTCCGAGTCCGGTATCTCGAGTGATATCCCTTGGATTACTGATAGCATCGATCACAAGCAAGAAATCGGTAAAATGACGAATTTAACCAGAATAACATCGACGGATAAACGCATTTGTATGGAGAAACTTAAACACGAGGTGGAGTCGCAAAAAAAAAAAAAAATTTGAATAGAACCAAAACAAAAGGAGAGAAGGGAAATTGAAGAGGCAAAACGTGATAATAGTTAGAATGCGTTCATAGTAATTTCCAACTCCGGACTATGCCCAAATGAGAAAATGTTGTTTACGGAAAACCAAAAAAAAAAAAGAAAGGAGAAAATGATCTAAAATTCTCATCCACACACGGCCCCCATGTGTTCGGATCCCATGATGGTTTCATTAGCTCGGGTCCTCCCCATGCAACTAACTGTCCATCAGTTGGAGCAGCAAGCTCTCCGGCCGAGGTTGCCGGAGAAGTTCCCGACATTGATGGTCGTTCCCTGGGGGACGCCGACGCTGGAGGCCGCCTCCTCGGCGGCGAGCGCCTTCTTGCTGATGATGTGGTAGATATCGACGAGGATCGTCTGGAACGCCTTCTCGACGTTGAATGCCTCGAGCGCCGAGGTCTCCAGGAAGGACAGCCCTTCCTTCTCGGCCAGGACCTGGGCGGCCTCGGCGGATACCGCCCGGAGGTGGTTGAGGTCCAACTTGTTCCCCGCCAGCATGATGACGATGTTCGAGTCGGCGTGGTCCCTCAGCTCGCGGAGCCATCTCTGGACGTTGTCGAAGGTCTGGCGCTTGGTTATGTCGTAGACGAGGAGGGCTCCGACCGCGCCTCTGTAGTAGGCGCTCGTGATGGCTCGGTACCGCTCTTGCCCGGCAGTGTCCCATATCTGCGCCTTCACCGTCTTTCCCTCTATCTGCATCAGAACAATCGGACCGTCACACCCATAAGAAACATCGATAGCTCGCTACATCATGAAAACCGAAAACACAAAGATTTCCGGAACGTGTGGAAACTAGAGATGGACCTGGAGAGTCCTCGTGGCGAATTCGACTCCGATGGTCGATTTAGACTCCAGACAGAACTCATTGCGGGTGAACCGTGAGAGGATGTTCGATTTCCCCACACCCGAATCTCCGATTAGCACGATCTTGAACAGATAATCGTACTCCTGATCAACTCTATACGCCATAGCTGGGCTTCCCCAATCTAGATCTTTATCAAAACAAATCACAGAAAGAAGAAGTCATAAACAGTGCCCTTCAATGAAATTCTCATGAATCTTCCCAAATGTCATATCCTAACATTAGTTTTTCCCCAGAAACAAGAGAGATTAGGTGTGTGGGGGTTGGGAAATGCTCACCATGTAAAGAAGCTGTTGGGAACTTTTTCCTTCAGGGAAGAGACTGATTCCCAAGCACAAGGAAGGAAAGGTGATTTTCAGCCAATCAGGAGAAAAAGTAGGGGGGAAATTACTAGTTTAGCAAAAATAGCGTTTGAATTATGACCATCCACTTGTGATTCAAGGAGCAAAATTCGACTTTGCCCGAAAGAAAGAGCAAAATTCGATAGAAACTCAAGACACAAACTCTCCTCGATTATTTCTTTAACGGGGGATTTATGGTTAATATAAGTCTTTATTAAAATAAAACTCTCTAAATCACATATGTATATTTTTTTTTCTATTTCAATTCAATTATTCATTCGAATCCATCATTTCTCAAGGTATAGGATATGTGATTGGGTGATGCAAATTCACTCACTCGTGGATGTACATGAGGAGTTGTTGAGGTTGGATGCGTTATTTCACATTTTCCAACTAAAATCCCAATTTTGAAATAAGTAAAATCACTGAAAATAAAGAGGTACAAACCAAGGTCAAGAGGCACACTCTATCAATGGCCCCACCATCTCAGGAGACATGATACAGCAAGCACACATGGCAAACCACTGTTACAAGTTCAGTACATTTATTAAAGACGTCCTAATTTAAGCTGTGCCGTAATCAGCAGGAAGACATGTAAAGCTCGAGAAGGCGTCTCGACTCGGGGGTATGGTCCAGCAGCTCCAGGTCTTCATGGTAGAGTGTAAGCTGCAGATGAAGTTCAGCAGATAATGCTAAGACGGAGCAAGAGAAAAATGAAGCACTGGATAAGAGAGAGATGGGAAATCTGACAAACCTCCACACTTGTAGCCTACAGGACGATCGGCGATGTTGCAGCGCTTGGGGATCGTAACAGCAACCTCGGGTTTAACTCCTGAGCTCTTAGCCGTGTTGGAGAGCATGACAGCACAGAGGCAGCTCGGATTCTGCCCAATCCTCCTCACCTGGATGCAGCAGCCGCTCGAGACGGGGGCGTTCACATCTTGGGCAGCTGACATGCAGGGGGCGAGCTTGAAGGCCTCTCTGTCTGGAGAGACCTTCCCGCACTCATTAGCCCCGTCAACTCTGCCAGAAGTTATGAAAATGCTGATGAGGACTACGATGAGCAGCAGGAGAGTGAAGTTCCAGCTCTTCATTGGAGTTTCCATGACCCGTAAGATATATCGTAAATCTGTGGATATTGGAGGAGTTGGAGGTCGGATTTATAATGGAGCAAAGAGGCACCCAAAGTTGAGAACACGTAGAAGGGCACAAATCAGTAGCGAAGGTGGAGGCATCACTGAGAGGAAAGTGAGTTTTGTTTATTGACAGCTTACCTACTTTCTCCATGACTGCTTGCTTGAGATAATGTTGGCTTATTATGCCAATGAAGGCAAAAGTGCTCCACTAAACTTTCTGATGCCACTTTGTCATCTTTCTGGCCTCTTCATAGCACTGGAAAGATAAAACAATGCAGGAAGTTTGTAGAGTCCTCTATATATGTTGTTTTTAACACAACACTTGCCGTTGGCAATAACTGTCTGTCATGGGAGAACAACTCGACAAACAAAGACAGCTCTGTGAACTGCAAACAATCCTTGATCATCGGCATTCTGGGAAAAGTTCCATGGCTCTAGCTTGACATCTTACTTAGAACCCGATCAGATCTACCAACTAGCTTTATTTCTCTCCTGTCCGTTAGAAAAAGATATTGCCGTTAAGAGTTCATAGGATGACAAGACCCAAGAAAAGATTGCGAGATCCACCAAAGAACAATTGCAGAAAATTCAACAATCTGCTGATCTTGGCATGTAAATTATCCCACCTTGCACTGTGAGAGAGTTGGCTCTGCCTTTGGAAAATGATGTCTCTCCTTGTGGTTGCCTGGAAGATATCTATTGTGTCGCCAAGTCATCTACTCTCAAACATGATCTTTTCCTCCATCATCTGTCATCACTTTTTCCTTTGTCTCAGCCATGTAAAAGTTCAGGCAGTCTCAACTATGCTGATCTAGATGCTCGAAAGCTAAGTCAAAACGTTGTATTCGGTGCAAAATGATGATTTAATAAGGTTGTCACTTCATAGATCATACATGGTGAAGAAGGGAGAGTGCATAATATGTAACAAGTCAGAGCTCGACAAGTTATTGCTATTGATAAAGTCTGCAGTAATTTGTATCAGTGAAAGGTTTACTACTGCACAATGTTATGTGACTTATGAATTTCCATTTAAGGACCCTTTCAATTAGTTGATTCAAAGGATAAGATTCCAGCAGATTATGAACCCATGGCGCCATAGACATAAGGCATGAAGAGAGAGAACCTAATAGTGCATGACATAGAATTCTACTAGAAGGGATGAACTACAAGACTGAGTTTCTGCTAGCGCTTGCAGAAGCTCAGCTCAATTTCAGCAAAGCCAAGTTTGTGGTAGGGTAACTTGGGTCCTTGCTAGAGATTGGCGTGTGGCTTCAGTGACTCAGAGGACTCTTGTACTGGTATGACGGTGATCCTTGCCAGACTGTCGCTAACAGTGATCCAGCAAGTGTCCACTCGCTGTTGTTGCTGGGTTGCCACTGCAGGCAATAGTTGGGCATCATGAGGATGCTAAATGTCCCGATATGATTTCTGATTCATCCAACATCTAGGGAAGGCCTTGTTATGGATTAAATGAATCTTTAACCAACACCCAATCACTATGGAATAAGATCCTCATTTGGAAAACAGAGTATTGATCTCAAACAAGATCCTGAATCCCTGCGATAAAAGATCCTCATTTGGAACCCAGAGCAACAATCTCGGACAAGATCCTGAAGTCATGCAACTAACCACTCAAGGGAACAGATTTGAACATGATATGTGAGGAAGGTTGCTAGGATTGTTGGGGGCATATGGAGTATTGGTGTATTCCCAGTTGAATCTCATCCGTTGTTGTAATCAGTACTTTCCAAATTACATCATCCCTCTTAAATCTCTAGGAGTATAATATTGTCCGATTTTTTCAAAATACAAAACTCACAAGCTTTGCAGCAGGAGAATGTAGAGAAGAACATCAATCTCTATATTCCATTAGCTGTCAGCTAACAACTCCAGCCACATACTGAGAATGAAACAGAGAAAAAATAAAGAAAATACCCTGATGCATAGTTTCACTTTCAGCTACACTGTAGAGCACGAGCGAGATACTATGTGCTCTATGAAATCCGTATCAACTATATAACAGCTCTTGATACAACTATTGTCAGCATCTAGTTACAGGGGTAGCTGTAACACTTAACTCAGAGAAGGAAAAATCATTTTTCTTCCTTTGGATATGAGGTCTGTAGAGAGCAAGACCCTTCATTTGAGTTGTCCCCAATTTTTGGCTTCGTGTCAACGCCAAAATAATTTGTCAATGCTCTCTTCACTCCGAGCCCATGCCGAGTAGGCCTGTTATTACCATTATTATTGTTACCAATGTAGGGAGTCCTCTCCGCCTTTGCAGGGCTAATAATTGGGGCTGGAGAGAAGCTTGGGGTGTTGAAAGTCGACTTGTATGGTGTGCTGGAGAGAGAAATTGAGTACGGAACTGGGGGCAACTTCTTGTTTGTGTAGGAGATCATACTGACCGTGGGAACTGAGGAGAGTTTGTTAGATTCTTTGGTCAGATCATCCACATAGAGGAGGTCATCTATTCGAGCTACTATGTTGAATGCCAGGCTCTCCAGAATCCTTGAGTAGCTCTCAAGGATGGATTTTCCTACATCCTGAAAGATTCAAGCTCATTAGGAAACCATTCCTGAAGCGCAAACACATATTTCAGCATGTTTCTTGTTTTCTTTAAACTGTCTGTGGGGATTTCAGGAAACTAGGAGGCATATTCGAGTTTTACAATTTCTTCTTTCCTTAAGATGACGGAAAATCGAGAAGACATGTATGATGACCTTAGAAGGTGTCTTGGAGTATGGGCTTTGTAAAATACAACTCTAATCCAGTTTGTCTAATCTTTCTCGTTGTCAAAGAGAAATGGAAAACTAGTTTTCCGTAAACAAAAGATCCACAGACATAAATATGAATCGAATTTGGGATGATAAGATAAACATCATGTAAGTGAACAAGAATTGGTCGGAGAATCTGAGATCGAACCTTGTTGCACTGGATCTTGGTAGTATCCAAGGTTGTCTGAGTAAGACCAGGAAACCGCTGCTTGAGGCAAAGCAAGAGGCTTTCAGCTCTCTCCGCGAACATTTCCCTCTTATCTCCATCCAACATCAGGTCCTTGACCATCTCCCATGACGACTTCGTGGTGGATTTGCTTGGGTGTGTCCGCGGCTTCAAGTTGGCCCTCCGACGCCAAATGTAGATCGAGGCTTCTGCACGGTTCGCAATTTCTAGAGCCACGTGCTCTGAAGACAGATCAAGACAATCAAGCAGACACTCTGCAGAGAACTGGTCTGATGTGATGTATCGGTATATCACATCACCAAGAGATGCTCTTCCACTCTGAGGGAAAAAAAAAAAAAGAAACCAGCAAATTCACACTTGCATAACGGTTGGCCATTCAACTGTTTTCTTTAAAATGTGGTGCATGAATTTTAACCTGAATGCGTTTTGTAGTGAGACAAAGCATGATAATTTCAGTGTTGCAACCATGAACCTTCTAAAGAACTAGGAAAAACTTTCAAGTTCTAACCTTTGGAAGAGTTTCCAAGTACGAATCGGGCACTTCCATCTCTGACAATGTGGCACCATTAATGGCCATTGCAGCTTTTAGAATTTGGCTCGCGCACTCTTTGGTGTGACTCAACTGCCTTCTCGAATTCTGACTCAGGCCACCTGCAGGAACCCGTGGAACAGGAAGCCACCACTTTTCCTCCTGCCGCTGAATAGTCTTTCGGGAAGAGGCAGACCCATCAGCCTCGGGGGCCACGATCCCTTGGTCGACATACCAAAACTCCGTGCTCCTGAAACTGTCCAGTATTTCCTGACAGAGTTAAAGCAATGAGCAAAAGAATTACGAACCAGCCATGAGATTCAATCTACTGATTCCAGACAAAACCAAGACAGAATGATCTTACAAGAAGCATGTTATCAAGCTTCCGTAGAGCTGGAAGGTTGATGAAAATATCTGATCTGGGCCTGCAAGTCATGACCTGCAAAGAATTAACAGCGGAACTATGAATCAATTGATTGCAGAAAAACTGAATGCTGATGGACGCCACAGAAAAATGCAGCAAAAATAATAGTTAAAATGCGTACCTCGAGCTTACTGCCATCTGGAAATGTCTGCCATGAAGGCATAAGTTCGACAATGTGCTCACTAACACAAAGAAGCGATTCCATCTCTCTTCTCCACATGGTTCTCTGCTCTTCCGGCAAGGGCTCTAACCTCCAAAGTTGCCCGAAAATGGTTGCTGAATTGGGTGGAAAAATCAGTTAAATATGCAACTTTACACTGATAGAGCAGAGAACTATAGTTAAATGGGCAGTGCATTACCACAGAGATTAGTGATGGCATTCGAGATAGCCAGAGCCGTGGAAACCCCTCTTCCAGATCCAGACATGTCTTCACCAAGCAACAGTTTGGCAAATCTCTCTTTCATCATGTCCAGCTCTAAGCAACAAAATGGAATTGAATTGAATCCAAACCACAGACTACTCGTGAAAACGACGCTTATGAACTCACTCAAAAAGAGATGAGACAAATTTCCACCGAAATAAGTCTCTCACAACAACAGCATTTCTCAGTTTCCAATCTTTCATAATATTAGGTTCTGGCACAGGGAAAACATTGGTTTTCTGAAAGTTCACATCTTTACCGTCTTAAGTAGTTTCATTCTACTGGGCCTTATTCAAATTTGGGAATTTGTTCAAAAAGGAACTAGCAGCTAAAGTAAAGTTTTCAACTTTTTCAAAATTTCAAATAGTCGCTTTAACGGTTTCCGGGTTTCCTGAACAATTTCAGGAAGTTAATCACAGCCCATTTTCCAAGAAACTGACCTGAAAGCCTGGAGCTCAGTTTCTTCAATTTTGAATCATCTTCATCCAAATGTGTTTTCTTCTCTTCTCCATTTTCAGCAGAAACAGAGCTCCTAGCAGCATCAGCTTTCCTGATGGGCCAACCTAGAGGAGAGTTCATAGACCGATTCTTGGCCTTGGGATCGTCTCCCGTGGAGGATCTCTCGGTACTGCTGCTGGGGCTGCTGTCCACTATCGACTCTATGCTCGAATCGGTAAGCAGCTCGGCTGTCGACTCGACCTTGTCGCTGATAGTCCTCTTCACCGAGCTCCCCATCTCAAATTTCTTCTCACACGTACAGCCCAGACAGCAATATCAAGAAGTGAGCCAGAATGAGCTGAAGGCAGCAGCTCTAGAACAGGTGGGAATCCGACAAGACAGAAATTTGACAAGTGCATCTCGGGAAAGGAACGAGATTGAAGCTCATGGTAGGTTACAGGATGGATTTCTCGAGCTGGGTATCGGCTGCTTGCTGTAAATGTATGGACATAAACCTTAGCGGCCGTTGCAAAGAGCTATTAGATGTTCTCCATCTCTCTCTCTCTCTCTCTCTCTCTCTAGAAATTTGATTTTTGAAGAGGGAAGGAGCCTAAGCGCCGATGGACACATGACACTCTAACGTCTCAATTGGCCAATTGGCACTCCCGTGAGTGTAGGGTAGGAGCAGAGCAGAGTAGACGGTATGTTCAAAATACAAGCACAGTGTAATAACAATCAAATTTAAAGAAGAAACAGACAACCTCGTAAACAGTGAAGATAAATCACAGTAGTTTCTTCACAGTGCGGAGTCAGTTGACCCTTAAACAGTCACCACGGTGGTTTCTTCATCCTTCTCACATCCTCGTATATCTTCTTCCCCTGTCCTTTTGAACGTGAGATTACACATTCAACAACTTCCTCCTGTAACAAAAATCCATTAATTTACTAACTTAAGGTTGAATTAGTAATTTTTTTACTAAACTTTCAAATCGATGATTCAATAATCAAATTTCAAATTAAGAGGGTCGACGAATTTTTTATTAGGAATTCCAACCCTATCACAGATTAATCTTGAAATACGTTTCGACTGGTATAAAAATACTGCATGGTACAAACAAACAAAAATTCATCAACCAATATATTTATTTCATATCCTAACCAAATATGTTCGTTACGAACCTACTTTTTTCCCTTCTATACTAAAACTCGTTAGTCACGAGTTATATACTGAAATAAGGAAAATGGTATAGACACACTGGAGTGGTATACTTATTAAGATATGTTGTTGTTGTTAATTATTACTACTACCACTACTAATTTTTCTTTTTGCAATTTCACTTTCCTTATTAGCCCTTTCTGTGAGTGTATATATATGTAATAGTCATGGTGGACGTTTGAAATTATTTGAACAGGAGAGAGAGATCCTACCTGGAAAGGCTACTACAGGGCAAGAGCTATTCGAACCTCCGCCGCTAGACAATAAAATCATCAGTTACCATAACCTTTCCGTCTTCCTCCTTGACTCATCTTTGTTTTTTTTTTTCTAGGCTTCTCGAAGAATATATTTTATCTTTTAAAAAAAACTTATTAAAATATTATTAATTTGCACCAGAATTTTCAATAAAGGACGAAAAGTAAAACCCTTTAAAAAATTATATTTGTTACACAAACTTTTAATTTAAATTTGGAGTTTTATTAATTATCTCATGTTAATATATATATATATATCTATTCCTTACATTCGAGGTTTCCTGTTATGTTTTATTTGTGCGGGACTGCATTCTCATCGAAGACATCGAGCAAGTGTCCTCTTCTGTTCCGATCGATATCATGTTGAAGTATAACAAATTTTAACTGATCCATATTTGAGTCTATCTTATCAAATTGTTCATTCCAAAGTCAAATCCTGATATGTTATGCTCAAAAAATTTACCCAAATTTAAAATCTTTTTCGTGAATCAGCTTTTATATCCAATTGCTCGTCTCAGTTGCACGAGGCCTAACTCGAGGCCCAATCTTCTCGATGCCATCTTCCCTTGGCCCATCACACCAACATGACAGATTCAAGCCGGATTTTCATGCGTCGCTTAGCTTTTTGTGCATTACTTTAAAGAACTAAAGACAGAAGATTCTCTTCTCCAAAAAACAAAATCCATGGCACAAGATTCCATCCGTGTCAGTTCTTGTCTGTAATTAAGAAAATCTCGACGGTGTCAGCTTACCCTTGGCCGGGACCGAAACGCATAAGTTGCAGAGGTGGCAAATCTTGCCGGCCGGTCTTATCGTGCCGGGTCGGCACAGCACAATAAGGGGAGGACACGATAAGGGCTGGCCCAAGTACGGCCCTTTAAAGATATCGTGCCGTGCTGGCCCGGAATGATAAGATAGGGTTTCTGACCCGGCCCGATATCTTGATAATCTCGTTTAATCGTGGCGTATTTGCAACTACAAGTGAGTTCACAAATGGAGTTTTTTACTTTATCATTCAATAGTGTTTAATAGTCTATTAATATTTTTAAAAATATCCCTAATCGGGGCTATCGGTCCGGCACGGCCCAGGGACCATCATGTCCAGCATGCCCAATAAAAATATCGGACCGTACCGGCACAACACGATAATCACTGGCCCAGTATAGTGTTATCGTGTCGGGCCCGTGCCGAGCCGAATTTTACCAGGTCTAATAAGTTGTTCCACCATCTGCTATTCACTGTCCCATAAATAATAATAATAATAATAATATTATTATTATTATTATTAATGTTGTTCAGTAAGTGCTAATAAAAATTTTATGGTATACCCAAGATGATTTTATGGTATTGCCCACCAGCTTATGTCCACTCCCGAGATGGTCATCTACTTGCTGAAGTGAAAATCAGTCGACCCATCAAAAGATGTTGTCCGAGGAAGAGGTTCTCCGATCCTGACCGTCGACCGAGCTGCTCTCCTCCGCTAACTGCGCCGTAGGGAGTTTTCCCGCGAATGTTCGGTTAGCTCGGGCATGGAGCAAAGGAGAGGCCGGCGGGTTGTGCTCTTCCCCGTGCCGCTGCAAGGACACGTAAACCCGATGCTACAGCTCGCGCAGATCCTCCACTTAAATGGCTTCTCCATCACGATCATCCACACAAACTTCAACTCCCCAGACGCCTCCAACTACCCTCACTTCACCTTCCACCCGATCGCCGACGGGCTAGACCAGCCAGACCCGGCCACGTCGTCCAATGTCCTCTCCCTCCTCTCCCACCTCATCGCGAGGTGCGAGGGGCCCTTCGAGGACTGCCTGAGAAAGCTGATGTCCGACGCCGCCGGCGAGCCGGTCGGGTGCCTGGTCTCGGATGCCCTGTTCCACTTCACACAGGGCGTCTCGGAGAGGCTGAGGATTCCTAGGATTGTGCTGAGGACTGGTGGCGCCTGCTCGTTCCGTGTCTTCGCCTCCTTCCCTTTCCTGAAGGAGAAGGGCTACCTCCCAGTACAAGGTAAATAGAGAGTTCCGATTTTTCCCTANAGGAGAAGGGCTACCTCCCAGTACAAGGTAAAGAGAGAGTTCTGATTTTTCCCGACTTCTTACAGAATCGACCGGTAGATTCTAACTTTGATATTATTATTGATATTAGACTCTAAGCTTGAAGATCCAGTAATGGGTTTTCCGCCATTAAAAGTCAAGGACCTTCCGGTCATCAACAGTACTGACCCGGAGAAAGTTTTCCAACTGGTGACTTCCATGGTAAGTTCAGCCATGAACTGTGCTGGACTGATTCTGAATACATTTGAAGACCTCGAGCAGCCTTCCCTTGACAAGCTCCGCCACGAGTTCCCCATCCCGATCTTCTCGATCGGGCCCTTCCACAAATTCTGCCTGCATGCTTCGAGCAGCCTAATGGCCCAAGACGAGACCTGCATCTCTTGGCTTGACAGGCAAGAGCCAAGATCCGTGATCTACGTGAGCTTTGGGAGCATTGCGGCGATTGAAGAATCCAAATTTGATGAGATCGCTCGCGGCCTAAGGAACAGCAGGCGGTCGTTCTTATGGGTGGTCCGGCCTGGTTTGGTCAGCATGGTGGCCCGGATGGACCCAGTATCCGAGGGGAAGGGATGTATCGTGAAGTGGGCACCTCAACTGGAGGTCCTGGCTCATCCCTCGGTCGGAGCCTTCTGGACTCACTGTGGATGGAACTCGACACTGGAGAGCATCTCCGAGGGGGTCCCGATGATTTGCACGCCGTGCTTCACAGATCAGATGGTGAACTCGAGGTTCGTGTGTGATGTTTGGCGGGTTGGGGTGGAGCTGGAGAACGGCAGTGGGCTCGAGCGTGGGAAGATTGAGAGGGCTATAAGGAGACTGTTTGAGGAGAAGGAAGGACAGGAGATTAGAGAAAGAATGGTTGATATGAAGGAGAAGGCAAGCCTTTGCCTGAAGCAAGATGGGTCTTCGCTCCGATCCATAGACAGTCTGGCTTGTCACATTATGTCGTTGGAGTCGCTAACTTTTGGAACTCGGGAAATCTCGTCTTGATGGAACCTATAGTGGTTTTGCTGATTGAAGTGCTCAGCTTTCTGCAATTGATAGATGACCGCTTGAGTTTTTCTTTCAACTGCTCCCACAAGTAGTATTTGAAATATGAATACTGCATTTAGGACTCATCATTCGGCAATTCTCGGTCCCTTACTTGCAGCAGATTGCAGAAATGTAGGGCCAATGATGCGTGCAGAACATCTTCAATTCAGCTCAGTTTCTACAAACTGGGGTCGTAAGATGAACTGGATCACACTGGAAGAAATCGAACGTTGCCTATACGAGGCAAGGAGATAAATCGATCAATGGACTCAACTTGGATATATGCTTAATTTCCCACCCTACGGCAAAAGAACAATAAAGGAACGAATGCAGACAGTTGGGTACATGAGATGAACCAAATCCCACTTGAAGAAATAGAATATAGATTGCATGAGGTACGCAGGTAAGTTGACCGCTGGGTCCAAAATCCAAGTAGGCTATAAGCTTAGCTTCTCACCTAACAGCCAGAGACTGAGGAAGAAATGGATACAAACATCTGGGTTCATAAGAAGAACCGGATGACGCTTGAAGAAATGGAGCATAGGCCATATGAGGTGTGCGGATAAGATGATTAATGGATTCCAAAATACCCAACTCGGCTATGCGCTTAATTTTCCACCTAACAGTCACGACGAAGGAATTGATGGGGAGGGATACTGTTAGGTGTAAGGTGATAGGCTATGTTTGTCCCCATCAGCAGGATCAGAAGAGCAAATTCAGACCGTCTCTTTGAAGCACATGTGTCCATTCACCGGCTACGTAGCCAATAATATCCGCCTTTGTCCCGCTAAAATAGATACATCAATGCACCTCTGCTGAATCAATCATTTAGTGTACAAACTTACTTTTTGCAGCTTTAATATTAGTGTATGTTTAGACAATTGGGGAAAATAATTATATGATTAAATTTAATGTGATTATGGGCTACCAACAAATTCAGTAAGCTTGCCGGAAGAGTTTCAGTGACTAGCACATCTTCCACGTTACAGTTCCTGATCGGATGTACCCGGCCACTTTCTTCTTTGCTCAATAAGAAAGAAGCGGGTTGAATTCATCCATCGACGCCTCGCTTCCTCGAACCACGTGGATCGCATATGATCAAACTATATATATTATTTTAAAAAATATGGTCTAACGGTTCGAATTAGTTAATCGAACTATTTAAATTTAGCAACTAATCTCACCGCTTTACCTTTAAAAAAATCGCATTTACATGAGAACTAGGTCATTTCAAATTGATTTTTCGGTTTGATTCGATTTAATTAGCGGTTCAATTTAGTTCTGTGGCTCTCCATGTGCAACCCAGCTGTACGTGATATACTTGGAAAAGAGAGACTTACAAGGAGCTTCCGGCTTTACCCCTTCATCGGTATGTACCGATGAAAGGCTCAGGTTAGCCCATAATTTTTAGGAAATGCACTCAGACAGGGACGGTAATGCCTGCCATGTGATGCTTTGTAAGTCCACAATTTCGGTCTTCAATCTTTGAATAAATTTCTTTAATAAATAGGCTTCCGCCCTCATGCTCAATAGTATGAGATATAAGCTTGCAGAGAGAGGAAGGAAGCAGGTGACAAGTCCCATTCAAGGGAAATTCCAAGCGAGAAGAATCAAATGGACGACCCAAGGAATGGACTCCGAGTGATCCTCTTCCCACTGCCCTTACAGGGCCACATCAATCCCATCATTCAGCTTGCCAACATCTTGTACTCTCGGGGCTTCTCGATCTCCATCGTCCAGACCAGCTTCAACTCCCTCAGCTCTTCCACCTACCCTCACTTCACGTTTCATTCTTTCCCGCTCGACATGTCCGAGGCTGGCTCCTACGCAGAGGACGTGATAGCCTTCGTCCTGAAGCTCAACAGCTGCTATGTTCTTCCATTCCGGGAGTGTCTTGAGAGTATTCTGTCAGATCCTTCGATGGGTCGGGTCTCCTGTCTGATAACGGATGCAGTCCTGTACTTTACTCAAGCAGTCGCCGATGAGTTTAACGTGCGGAGGTTGGTTTTGAGGACGAGCAGCGTCTGCTCGTTTCTTTCTTTTGCTGCTCTTCCGCTCCTCCGAGAAAATGGCTATATCCCTATACAAGGTGGGTTGTTTTCTGTTTTCTGCTTCCTCCAGCCTCTTAAGTGATGTTTACTAGTTCAGAAACATCTCGGCTTTGTTACTTTATAGGGCACAAGCTGAGACAGTTCGTCATCCATGGTTTCAATAGCATAGTTTCAGGAACTGGCCCGAGTCTCCAGATGAATCTCCAATTCCTAACCTCAAAATCTCCCTGCCTCTATTATGTGTTTGTCATGATTTCCTATCTACATAGCCTTAAGCTATTGGTTCTTACACATCAGCTTGAGCATTTAGGAAAACAGGCGAAGTGACAACTGTTATTCCCTTTTCTTGTGTTGATCCACTCGAAATTGATTTCAGCAGTAGGGTATTTTTCCTGCAGGATCTCGACTAGAAGAACCTGTTCCAGAGCTTGCACCCTGCAAGGTTAAGGACATCCACATGATCAAGACGGGAGATCCAGAAGACATCTTCAAGTTAATAACCAGGATGGTCGGAGGAACCAAGGCCTCTTCAGGAGTCATCTGGAACACATTTGAAGATCTCGAACGGAACAAGATAGTAGAATTTTCTCAGGAGTTCGCAGTACCGGTGTTCCCGGTGGGACCGTTCCACAAGCACTTCCCTGCTTCCTTGAGCAGCTTACTGGAACCCGACTGGAGCTCAATCCTATGGCTTGACAAGCAAGCTATCAACTCCGTCATCTACGTCAGTTTTGGGAGCCTTGCTTTGGTAACTGAGACAGAGTTCCGGGAGATAGCCTGGGGGCTTGCAAACAGCGGGCACCCTTTCCTGTGGGTGGTCCGACCTGGGTCAGTCCGCGGGGCTGAGTGGCCCGATCTGCTGCCAGACGGGTTCCGAGAGGTGGCACGGGAGAGGGGGCTCGTGGTCAAGTGGGCTCCACAGCAGGAGGTTCTGGGCCACCGGGCCACTGGTGGATTCTGGACCCATGGTGGCTGGAACTCAACCCTGGAGAGCATCTGTGAGGGAGTCCCAATGATCTGCCACCCATTCTTTGGGGACCAGAGGGTGAACACAAGGTACGTGAGCGACGTGTGGAGGATCGGGATCCACTTGGAGAACCGTATCGAGAAGGGAGCAATCGAGAAGGCGATTAGAAGGCTGATGGGGAGCGAAGAAGGGGAGGAGATGAGACGGCGGATTCGGAGCCTCAGGGAGAAGGGGGAGGCTTGTCTTGAACCAGAAGGAGCCTCACACAAGTCGCTTCAAAGACTCGCTGATTACATATCAAAAGTTTCGAAAAACTAGGCCAGCGAGTTCGAGTCCAGGCGTCCAAGTTCACTTCGACGTTTGATCAGTTCTTTTATGTATGCCATCTTGCGATGGGCACCATGACCGTCTCCGTCCCTCTAATAATACAGTGCCCGGGTGCTGAAAATAAGTTTGTCTAGGCACAGGTGCTAAAACCGAACAAAGGAATATGAACGGTCGTTAAGGAGAACTGTGGAGCGTTCATTCCTATACCTACTTACTATCCAGGCGCGGTAGCTGTAATTTCCCCTCTGATGGATACAGTTAACTGCATTGGCGCCTCTGCTGTACCAGATTCCTGCAAGTCCGATGAGCAAGGAGTTACTGATACAATATCTCACGAAACTTCC
Source organism: Sonneratia caseolaris (assembly GCA_900006705.1). Taxonomy (NCBI): domain Eukaryota; kingdom Viridiplantae; phylum Streptophyta; class Magnoliopsida; order Myrtales; family Lythraceae; genus Sonneratia; species Sonneratia caseolaris. The sequence goes on from CXYZ01007957.1 coordinate 1,529,410, forward strand.
CCTCAAACGAAATCTGCAGATCAGTGTCTAGGTGGTCTTGTTCTCGAGGAAACATTACATCTTCATGGTGTCATCCAGAAGTTATGAAATTATCAACGATGGGAAAGTGCCAAAATGACGCGCCGACGACTTGCTCTACATTACTGCGTTTCAGCTTGGCCTGTGCACCATCAGGACAAAGCCACACAGGGGAACATTTCGACTTTCCATATCTTACCGGATTGGATCACGTGATCAAGATTCTTAGCTCCTGGTTTTACCACGTGAACTCGAGATCGCGACAACCGGGGACCTGGTCCCCAGTATACTGAAGAACTTATTATAGTTGTCGTGATTGGAGAGGGACAGCCCGCGAAGATTTTTTTTTTTTTTTTGCCCCTCATTTTTCCCGTAATGCCCAGAAATTTTATGTGCCCAACACAGCACCCTATGATCTTGCTGACTGATATTTTCTTGGGCGCACAAAAGTTGGTAAAGTTCAATATATTATAACTAATTTAGTCCGAAATTGCGCTGGCTTAAGTCGGTTCGATATCCCTTCGTATCTAGTGAGGCGTTTGTGTCTTACGGAAAATATCAATAATGGAGGTTTGATCGATGATAGGGCCATCTGGGCCAATTGGGGAAGGCTCACCCAACTGACGGCCGGATCTTTAGAGCCCACGCCGGGCATTGCATCTCTTTGGGCCCAAAATCTAAACAGCCCAAGAGACAAACCTCTGTTCGAAAAAATCGTTGACCGGGTTCTCGATAGGGAATTTTCGTTTTACACCCTGAAGTTCAAAGGTTCGTACCTTCTCCGCCCTTAAGTTCACGCTATGTCCAGATTCACTACCACGTTCCTTTTCTTTTGTAATTTCCACCCCCAATTTGCAATTACACTAGTTGCTAACTCGAAACAACTATATATTCGCACAAGCTTCATAGTGAATAGGTAGTTTTAATCGATCCACCGTGGGCGTAGTCGAGTGGTTCGGCACTCATCATCCCAATGGGAGGACTCGACCTGCGACGGAGAGCTCTTAACCCCTTAAATGAGCCGACCCGGGGCAATCTAGATTAGTCAGCTGGACAAAATCCATTTGGATATCAGCGGTTTATACAAAAAAAAGGTAGTTTTAATCGAATCAAAATTATTAACATGTTTTTTTAGCGTAAAGGATCTACTTAATGCATAGTGACTGAATATTCCCTTAAATAGGCCAGCTATACACATTAATATATCTAACAATTTCCCCGTGAAATATGTAGCCGGTGGATGCAAATGACTGATCGTAAAATGTTTCGGGGTGATTTTGTGTAATGGAAACCTTCAGGGTGTGAACTGCAATTTCTCTCCGTTTTCCGTTAACCGAATCCTCTGGAAGGGTCACGATCATTCCCCTCGTCCTCTTATAAAATAGACAGGCTTCCCAATCAAATAAGTGAAAATCGATACTTGCCATAATCGGAAGTGTAGTTCTGAAGTCAAATCGCCGTGAAAGATGTCGCTCATTCCGCACTTCTTCGGTAGCCGGTCCGACGCCTTCGATCCGTTATCCATCGACCCGTTCGAGGGCTTCCGTCCCATCTCAGGCTCGCTGACGGGATTCCCCTCCGAGACGTCGGCGTTCACCCACGGGCGGGTGGACTGGAAGGAGACGCTGACGGCGCACGTGTTCAAGGCGGACGTGCCTGGGCTGAAGAAGGAGGAGGTGAAGGTGGAGATCGAGAACGACAGGGTGCTTCAGATCAGCGGCGAGCGGAGCGGAGAGAAGGAGGAGAGGACTGGCACGTGGCACAGGATCGAGCGGAGCAGCGGGAAGTTCGTGAGGAGGTTCAGGCTGCCGGATAATGCCAGGGTCGACCAGGTGAAGGCGGCAATGGAGAACGGCGTCCTGACCGTGACAGTCCCCAAGGAGGAGGCGAGGAAGTCCGATGTGAGGTCGATTCAGATCACTGGCTGATTGGGATTTGATCGGTTCTGTTTTCGAGTTCCGTGTTTCTGAAAGTAGTATTGCTGGTTACGGTTGTGAGTGGTCGTATGGTTCTGATCGGTGATTTCTCTATATGGAGACTCTACGAATCAGTGGACTCCGCTTCACCTGATTGCTAATTCTGTTCATTTGCATCATCGATCCACTACCTGATCACGTCGAGTAAGACTATTTCGCATTGCATTCAGAAGTTTACACCTCGTGAATATCGGCAAGGAACCATCTAGCAAAAAGCCAGACTATGACCTTCGGCGCCCCTTCTGGAAGAAGGTAAAATGGCATATAATACGACATATAATTTAGCAGTCAGCAACTTCAAGCCATTACAAGGGAATTGGGGATGCATAATTGTTTAAGAGGGTACATTAAAGTGAAAGAGCCATGAAATGACGAATGCGAAGATCACACAGGCGAGCATGAAGTTGAGAAATCGGTGGCCCTGCCAGAAGTTTGGAGGCGATGGTGCGAGGTTCACTGGTGGTTGTAGGGCCACAGCCGTGGTCACCTCGCTTGACTCTGCGTCAGGGATGCCGGAGACGTTTTGCGCTGTTGACCCACAGATCTCGCACGTCCTGGAAGCCCACAATTGGAGAAATCAATCGAGCGTAGAATAATACACCGTGGGCCTATGGAGATCTTCCATCGGCCTTAGACACATATGACATCGAGAAGCAAGTGGGACAGCAACGAAGAAGAAACCAAAATGCTATTATCAAAATGAACCAAACCTAATGTTTTAATGAACGTAAAACTCGGGCACGAGTAATGTTGCCCAGCTTGTTATGCTACAAAGGGGTCATAATGTTCAGAGGGCCGAGTGTCTCGGCAAGCAGATTCATAACTAATCCGAGAATAACTCGGCGGTTATTCATACCTCCGCATGGTACAGAGGGCCCTCGGAACCAATCGTTTCCCGGACAGGGTGATTGCTTGTGAATCCAAAGTATCAACATGACAGAAGAAAACAGGAAGAGAACTTCTCAAAATGATTCCAGCAGTAAGGAGATGCCAAGAGAAGGGAATAACTCAGCGATCTTGCCTTAATGAGCCGTGCAGAGCCATGCGTATTAGCTTAATCAAATGTTCTTGTCCATCTTCAGCACTGCCATTTTCAATACGATTTTCACTTTGCACGAAACCGAGGAAGAAAAGCTTCTCTGCTAGGATGGTCCCGACAATTCGACATTCCTTGACCATGAACAAAATCTCAACAGAAGTCGATCGATCTAACACNGCTAGGATGGTCCCGACAATTCGACATTCCTTTCCCGTGAACAAAATCTCAACAGAAGTCGATTGATCTAACGCAAAAGATTTTGTGCCTGGGACCATCTCAGAAAAGAAGGAACAAGAGGAATCTGTGCCCATCAAAGACTTTTGCTGTCTTTCAAATCTAAGGAAGTGCGTAAACTGCCTGTTGCCCAACAGATGTCCTACCATGTGTTGGTTCAGCATGGCTGAACTTCCTATTGTATGCAAATGGTACAGACGAAATATTTTATGAATTATGATCATCGTGTGAAAACTATATCTTCAAGTCAGGTCAAATTCGCTTCTTTTGCTGGAAAATGCGCAATTTCGAAGAGGGAAACTGGACATCTCGAACAAGATTTTGCAGTGCCAACAAAATCGATGGGATAAAGACATGGATAAACGGAACACGCTGCAGGAAACATTCGAAAGGTAGAGTTTTGGTTCGTTATTCTGGAACTGACCTGTTACCGCGAATCTTGAACCAGGTCTCGGCACATTGCCGGTGGGCAGCGGCCAAATCATCCTTGCAGGAGCAACCCAACTCGATCAGGGCATTGTCAGCACCGCATTCTTCCCGATCAGCTTCATCCAAGCTCAGGTGACAAATCCTGCAATCCCTGTCCGATTTACTCAGACGCGGCATTGTTTCAGGGCTCCCTGATTCAAGATCCAGTGAGGCAGCTGCAGCTGCTGCCTCAGAACTTTCCGGAGCAGAGGATCTCTGCCCCTTGACTGAAGCAGCGGTACATTGACTCCGGGCATCATCTCCATCAGCAAGAGCAGCGTCAACAAGAGATTTCTGTGCAATTGTGGACATTTGGAAGAATACCCAGGTGGGGATTCTTCATGAATGCCCCCAGAAGATCTTCTCAAGGCCCCAACTATGACCTCGTTGACCTTGTAAACAGAGAAAAATGATACAGATCCCTTGCCCACTCCTTTCTTTGATGTTTTCTGAGCGAGAAGGTAATGTGTTAGGTAATATCTCTCTACCCCGACGAACAGAGCTAGAGGAGAGAGAAAGACCGGGGACGAAAGAGCGGAGAAAAATACAAGATCGTGAAGAGGAGAGAAGAGAAAAGAAGTGAGAAGCTGCAGATTCTGTACTGCTTTGGCAGTCTCTATCTTTATTTCTTATTAGTTTCTTTAAGATGCCAACTAAACAAGAACGTAAATTAATCCCGTCACCTCTAATCATTGGAGCGCCGAATCCACCCTCTTGGAACTGTTCTTCTCCTCCTATGTTTTCCGCTTGCAGGGAAAATGTATCCACCGAAAGATTCTTCCCTGTCCTCTTCGCCGATCTGATCTGTTCAATACATGTCCACCGTGGTTCAAGCTAGTAGTGATAGTATGCTATTGCTTCCATGAAAGTCGTGCTCGTCCTCTCTATTGATTGCTCGCTATACAAAGCTCATTCTCGACAGTGTGTAAACTAAACTTCAAATCTCATCCTCTTCAGCTAGTTGGTGATTACCTTCCAAGTTGCAGCACCTTCTTTCTGAGCCATATGAAGTGGGGAAAACTCGAGGAGCCTCCATTTGATGCGGCCTTTTGGCTGCTTTATTTTTCCAAATAGGTGGATAATTATCTTCTCCTTTTTTGTTTTTCCTTGAGAAAACAATGGAATTAGACAGGGATGCAACACTTGAACAACAGAGTGTTCAACTCGGTCCAGCGAAAAGGCAGTCTGCGACAGCTGAACTGCAAAATCTTCGACTTGTTTCCGTAAACAAGCTGTCCGTACCCCCATTGCCGAGTAGGAACAAGCTCTCAAATAGGAACGCTGGCACAATACCCAGATTCAAAGTGTTGCCAACAAAGAAGAAAGAAGGTCGCAGCTCGATCGACTCTAAACCCCGATTTCCACAGTTCCTGAAAAGGTTTCACAGGCCATGTAACATGGGCAGTTTCCGCTTTACGTTGGATATTCCTTCCATTGGTTTTTTTTTTTTTTTACGTGCTCGCTCTCCTGGGGCTCTCAATCACTGCCTGTCTATCAATCTTGTTCTGCAGCATCTTTAAGTAGCTCTCGGCCCAGGAAATCGGGCAGTTCAACTTAGTCAAACCAGCTGGGCCCCCCAGAAATGTGCTCCTAGGATGCCTTCCAACCAACTCCAACAAAATCTCGACAAAGCGACTGCCAGGGGCCGGACCATTTGTTGGATCATAAACGTCGAACCTGCCACCACGAGCCCGTGGGCAATAGCGGGTAGAATGCTTCCACGCCCTACAATTCAGTCCCTTGATCCGCCGGAACTTCTTCAGCGGCATTTGTAACAACGTTTCCCTCATGGACAGTCTCGATCTTTTTCTACGGTGAATTTCCAGAAGAGAATTCTTCTCAGAGATAAACGAGCAAAATTATTATAGAGATGTCTTCGTGCATGAAATGCAGCATCAGCAGCATAAGGAAAGATGAATATGAGCTAAAGTAAAAAAAGAAGGCCGAAGTTCGGGATATATAGAAAGCAATTTAAGGAAGGAATCATGCAATCGGGAAATTTTTTTTCTTGTCAAATGTGGATTTTTCATCTCATATGGTAGAATATAATTTTTATGTAACCTCAGATTATATATATATAAATTTACGGTGCAATTGGTAAAATATTTTGTCATTAAAATGTATAAAATATTGAAATAAAAGTTAGAACTAGCAAAATCCGGCCCCGCATGATAGTCTAGCACAAACCCGGCACGATAACATCGTGCTAGGCCGAAGTTCATCGTGCCATGCTAGTACACTTTGGTAATTTTATTGATCGTGTTGGGCCCAATAGTCCATGGACCAAGCCGGCACAATAGTTCGATGAAGAAATTTAAAAAATAATAATAATAGACTATCAAACACTATTAAATGATAGAAGAAATCTCATTTGTGAGCTCACTTGTAGTTGCAGACAAAGTACAATCAAATGAGGTTATCATGTTATCGAGCTGGGCCGAGACCACCTCTATCTTATTGTGTTGCGCCACCTTGACCCTATATCCTAAATGATTATATTTGGGCCAATCATTATTGTACCCTCCCTTTTATCTTATCGTGCCGGCGCGACCTATTAAGATTGGGCCAACACGATTTGCCACCTCTAATCAAAGTAATGATTTCTAACATAGTTTTAAAAATCAGATCGGAGTGGCCGGTTCAACTAGGAACTGACCACTCACTTGGTCTGATTTCTACAAAAGATCCAATTGCACATTAAAAAAAAAACTCTGATTGAACCGATCTGTTTCCAGTCCGATCGGTGAACATAATTAAACTCGTGAAAAAAATCGACCGACTTAAAATAAAAAAAAAACAAAAACCTACTATAATGTAACTATTTTATTTTACTATACTTATATTTATGTTTTATGTTAAAATTTTGTTTAATGTAATGGTTATATGAATTATTTTTGTTATAAATCATATTTAAATTATGATATTATGTAAATTAATTAGTAATATTATTTGTTAAATATATTGTTTAACCCATTGAACTCATGGTCAAACCCATGAATCCATGTTTACACTAGTTTCCGACCCGACCCCATTTTAAAAACTATGATATCTGAAGGTAAAATGCGCTTTTTTTTAGTAGAGGTATACTTCTAGTATTTTTTTATAATTTTGTGTTAAATATTTGGTGATGTGTAATAATAAATAATAAAATAATTATTAAAGAAAGAAATGAAGAGGTAGAGGAGGCAGAATGTGTCCGCCTATAATATCTACAACATGCTTTTCCTCATAATTTTTTATCTTAATTTTTTGATACCCTATTCTTTTCTTTATTTCATTAAATGAAAAATACTATAGTACACTATCAACAAAATCTATCACGTGCGCCTTATTTCCACATAACATGCTGACAGTTTCCATTTTTTCATCTATGAGGATTTTTAATTTCTGTAAATGTAATATTAATCCACCTTAAATGAGATTTGAATTCTTTAACTAGAGCTATGATTTATGAGGTGCATGAGATTGATCCAATGATATCTGACTCAACTGTTTATTAGCCTAAGTTGATAAAAAAAAAAAATTGATTATACTGCAAGTAAGAAGTGCCACACTCTCACTTTTGCTATAAAAGGGAGAGTTTTATAGCACGTGCCAAAATACCCTGTTAGCTTGGCTCTGACGGATCGAAACCCATTATCGTCCGGCGGGTAGCTCGCACGCTGTTCTTCAAATCTCCACCATTTAAGCAAGTCCAACTGACACCTCTCTCCCTCAGGAAAACCGTTTCTGTTCTCAAGGTAATCGATTTCATACACCATCTAAATTGCGTATTGAAAGTGTTTTCCGACGCTCCCTTCACTTGGGAAACGTTTTCGGGCTTCGCTTCGATGGGGGTGATCATGCAGCAACTACTTATTACCGTGCTCTCGGATAATATTGTTAAAAATACGGTTCGCACTGATTTAAAACGGATCCGGAATCATTTAACCCGATTATGATTTGACCTGTTTACTTAATGGGCTGATCCGGTTATGGGTCACAATTTAGGTAAATATAAAGCGACTTAGAAGTGTTTATAAACATGCAGATTTGGGGCGTAAACATTCCATCTTTTAATTTTTTAATTTTTTTAATGAATATTTTATTTTATTTTTTAATTTTAAATTAATATGACAAAAATTGATTGCTATTTGTAGGATTTTTGGTGATCTAGGCCAATTTTCAACAGTTTCGAGCCGATTTTTAAATGGTTTTGGGCTGATTCAGCTGGGTAACAGTTCGGATCGATTACGGTTCAATTGATCTATATTTCGGAACCGGCCCATAACCGTCCCAAACCGACTAGAAACAATTACGGGCCTAGTTAAGAGCGATTCAAGCTGGTTCCGGGTTTGGACTATTCGATTTTGGTTTAATTACGGACCAAGAAGTGCCATTTAACATCTCTACTCTCAGGGATGGCGCTGGGTTGAGTTCCCGTACCGACTTAGTCTCTCGAGCATGCATGTTCCTCCTCATTTATTATGTGATATGGCTTATTATAATATAAACTAATAAAAATATTAGATTAATATAGTAAAATAACAAGCTAAAAACAGAGTCCATGAGACTAAATGGGAGGACTTAACTAAAATGACAACAGCAATAGCAACCTAATCTTAGTTTATTATTAAGCAGTCCATAAACTTTCATTTCGGCCGTGAACCAACGTATCAAACAGATTAAATTTCTCATTTGCCCTCAGTCAGCTCAGACACTTTAGTCATACACAGAGAG
>CXYZ01007957.1:1538341-1570507 GCA_900006705.1 Sonneratia caseolaris
GCCACACTCTCACTTTTGCTATAAAAGGGAGAGTTTTATAGCACGTGCCAAAATACCCTGTTAGCTTGGCTCTGACGGATCGAAACCCATTATCGTCCGGCGGGTAGCTCGCACGCTGTTCTTCAAATCTCCACCATTTAAGCAAGTCCAACTGACACCTCTCTCCCTCAGGAAAACCGTTGTTTTCTGTTCTCAAGGTAATCGATTTCATACACCATCTAAATTGCGTATTGAAAGTGTTTTCCGACGCTCCCTTCACTTGGGAAACGTTTTCGGGCTTCGCTTCGATGGGGGTGATCATGCAGCAACTACTTATTACCGTGCTCTCGGATAATATTGTTAAAAATACGGTTCGCACTGATTTAAAACGGATCCGGAATCATTTAACCCGATTATGATTTGACCTGTTTACTTAATGGGCTGATCCGGTTATGGGTCACAATTTAGGTAAATATAAAGCGACTTAGAAGTGTTTATAAACATGCAGATTTGGGGCGTAAACATTCCATCTTTTAATTTTTTAATTTTTTTAATGAATATTTTATTTTATTTTTTAATTTTAAATTAATATGACAAAAATTGATTGCTATTTGTAGGATTTTTGGTGATCTAGGCCAATTTTCAACAGTTTCGAGCCGATTTTTAAATGGTTTTGGGCTGATTCAGCTGGGTAACAGTTCGGATCGATTACGGTTCAATTGATCTATATTTCGGAACCGGCCCATAACCGTCCCAAACCGACTAGAAACAATTACGGGCCTAGTTAAGAGCGATTCAAGCTGGTTCCGGGTTTGGACTATTCGATTTTGGTTTAATTACGGACCAAGAAGTGCCATTTAACATCTCTACTCTCAGGGATGGCGCTGGGTTGAGTTCCCGTACCGACTTAGTCTCTCGAGCATGCATGTTCCTCCTCATTTATTATGTGATATGGCTTATTATAATAAAAACTAATAAAAATATTAGATTAATATAGTAAAATAACAAGCTAAAAACAGAGTCCATGAGACTAAATGGGAGGACTTAACTAAAATGACAACAGCAATAGCAACCTAATCTTAGTTTATTATTAAGCAGTCCATAAACTTTCATTTCGGCCGTGAACCAACGTATCAAACAGATTAAATTTCTCATTTGCCCTCAGTCAGCTCAGACACTTTAGTCATACACAGAGAGAGATGAGAGAAAGAGGGTCTCCTTTCGAGAACATGAGAAACAAAACTCCACAGTTTTATAGGAAGTTGAGGGCACGAAATAGGTTGGATCTGGCAAATGAAGATAGATGAGAATNGTTGGATCTGGCAAATGAAGATAGATGAGAATATCAGAGTAGAAAATCTTTGGACTATGACGCAGGCCAAAATCGCCTGAATTTAGGACCGAGTAAGTTCATATGCTACACACTACATGATCTATAGTTTGACTACTAGTTAATTAAATAACCTAAAAATATCGAGAAAAATATCAAAAGTATTATTTATTTTAATGAATTAACATGATCTTATTATCTTTAAATTTTTTTACCCTTGACAGCTTACACGTATGATCTAGCAGTATCTGTCAAGTATGTTATGGGACTCACCCGACAATTGTTTTGCGTGTCCCTCAATGATTATATGCTGACGTCGAATGGTGGGACCGAGCCGTACCGACACCCCGGTGAGGAGAGCTAGAAATATGGAGACGAGGCGAATATATATATATATTTATATATATCTGTGTTGGTACGCCTCCTTCTTCCTTTTTCCTGCGGAGGCCAATTCTCTGTTGGTGTTGGAGCATTCTCTTCCGCACGCCGTGGTAATTGAATTAAAAGCCTTCCATTTTAGGCTTTTGACAATTTTAGTGTGGGGAAGAGCGAGCTGTAGGAGGGGCAGAAGGGTCAGAATCGATTCATTCGAGGCTTTTAGATTCGCTGGAAGTACGGCAGGGGGAGGGGAGGTGAGGGGCCTCCTATAAATAAGAAGGGAAAGCTGGCGGTTGAATCGAGTATCTTTGGGCAGGCACGGGAGCAAGCAGTATCGGCGGAGCCCCTCCTCGGATTCGTCGGATTGGAAGGAGAAATCTTCGCAATGGAGAGCGGTGAGCTGGGGCCCGGCGGGAAGATCCACGACGAAGGACAGTTGGGTATCGAAGTCCCGGAGACCGCTCATCAGATCAGCAGCGGTACGCTCACGCTCTCTCTTCAAGTTTACATTTTCCTTTTCTGGTCCACCCTTTTGTGCTCCGTTCTTCATTCTCGATGATGGTAGATAGGGTACTGGGAAGGTGGGTTTGCAGCGTGAAGAACGACGAGAAAAGACTGTTTCATTTTTTTTCCCCCCCTGCTATTGTGTTTCTTCCTCCGTGTTGGCCTCGGATTGATGACTGTTTTCTGGGAGTTGTTTTCTTTTGGGTGTTTTCGGAGGAGGGATGAATAGTTGATGTCGTAGTAGAATAATTCACTGAGATCTTCCTTTTGCTTTCTGAAAGAAGATATTGGTGATTCTCGTGTCCTCTCCTCCAATCAGTATACGGTATTGTGGTACTATCCTCCTCATAATTGCAGATCATCGCCGTTTGTTTTCTTTTTGTTTTTTGTCCTTTCCCTCCCTTTAATGTCAAAGAATNCAATTGCAGACCATCGCCGTTTGTTTTCTTTTTGTTGTTTGTCCTTTCCCTCCCTTTAATGTCAAAGAATATTTCATGATCCGTATTCTGATGCTCATCTCGATTGTTCTATAATCTGATTGTTTTCCTTCTCTGTCTCGTGATCAATTTATTTATAGCCCGAATGGATAGACCTCTTCGTTTCCCCAGTATCCTGGATGATTGAGAGATAATTGTTTTTCTTCTGAGTCTGTTTTGTTAGCAATTCACCTGCAGCCCAGATTGAAAAAATGATGTTTTGCTTTTCCAGCTTCTTGGAAGATTGAGAGGTTCATGTGGAGAACTGTGATTCTATGAAGTGTGAAATTTAATACATCTGATGCTCTCTGAGAACAGAAACCGAACCTGACTATTCTCTTTGACAGTTTGTCTTTTGAATGTCTGATCCTATGGGTTGAAATAACTCGAATTTTAAGATTTTAATGATGACTGTCTGATTTGTTAAAATTCCTCTTTGGAATTTTGTTGTAGACTCATGGTTTCAGGTGAGTTTTGTCCTCACGACGGGAGTAAATAGTGTGTTTGTCCTCGGATACTCGGGGACAGTCATGGTCCCTCTTGGATGGGCCCCAGGAGTTATCGGGCTGATTCTTGCAGCAGCAATCTCACTTTACGCAAATATTCTTATAGCGAAACTTCATGTGCTTGGTGGAAAGAGGCACATCAGATACAGAGACCTTGCAGGACACATATATGGTAGGGGATGGACAACCCTTATCGAGATCAATCATCTGAGCTTTGCCTCTGCTGAATGTTCGTCTTTTTGGTTTGCTGTAGGTAGGAAAGCTTATTCTTTGACATGGGGGTTGCAGTATGTTAATCTTTTCATGATCAACACGGGCTTCATTATTTTGGCTGGTTCTGCTCTGAAGGTAAACAATTTGAGCTCTTGACCTTCTCTACGTCAGAGTTTTACAAGTTTTTCATTTTGGGGAAAGATCATTTCAAGTTTCTCCGATGACAGCTGCTAAATCTTTGTTCTTGCCCTTGAATGTGAACTATAAATATGTGCAGGCAATTTATGTTCTTTATCAGGATGACCATGCCATGAAGCTCCCTTATTTCATAGCAATCACTGGATTCGTCTGTGCAATATTTGCAATCGGAATACCTCATTTGTCGGCTCTAAGGATGTGGCTTGGATTCTCGACATTCTTCAGTCTAGTCTATATTATTATAGCCTTTTCACTGGCCCTAAAGGATGGTGAGCTTTAACCCCCCCCCCCCNTTGCAGTCTAAAATTTTGTTCGCTTGACAAACAGAAACAAGTCCGAAAAGTAAGGGGTGCTACTGATAAACTCTACTCCTGTTCTGCAGGAATTAAGTCCCCTCCAAGGGACTATAGCATCCCGGGAACAAATATAAGCAGGATCTTCACAACAATTGGCGCTGCTGCTAATCTTGTATTTGCATACAATACTGGAATGCTCCCCGAGATACAGGTATTCCTCAAGAAAGATAAAATCCACCAAGCTTCCTTGGAAGCAGGGAAAAAGGCCAAACAAGCTGCTCATCTCGGGTTAAAGCATTGACCTTGGGTTCTACTCTGTTTTCTGATACGATCTCGATTTAGGAGGCTGATAAATTAGCAATTGCGGCAATTCTTGAGGATTGTTTATTTTTTTGGTGATCAGGCTACTATAAAGCAGCCTGTTGTGGAAAACATGCTGAAGGCTCTCCACTTCCAATTCACAATCGGCCTTCTACCGATGTATGCAGTTACATTTGTAGGTTATTGGGCTTATGGGTCTTCGACCTCGACCTATCTCCTCAACAGTGTCAATGGACCTCTTTGGCTTAAGACAGTTGCAAACATCGCAGCCTTCCTGCAGACTGTTATTTCCTTGCACGTAGGTCTCCTTTCGCTGCTTGAATCCCAGAGAGCAAACTGGAAAAATCATGTATAGAAGACTAACCCTTCCACAATCCTTCTTGCTGCGGCTTGTCTCTACAGATATTCGCGAGCCCAATGTACGAGTACATGGACACTCGGTTCGGTATCAAAGGCAGCGCTCTGAAGCCAAAGAACCTCTCATTCCGAATCCTCTTCAGGGGTGGTTACCTCACCATCAACACCCTCGTGTCCGCCCTCCTGCCCTTCCTCGGGGACTTTGAGAGCCTCACAGGAGCAGTCAGCACTTTCCCGCTCACCTTCATACTTGCCAACCACATGTACCTCAGCGCCAGGAACAGCAAGCTCACCTCTCTTCAGAAGTCCTGGCACTGGCTCAACGTTTGCTTCTTCGGGTGCATGTCCGTCGCCGCGGCCGTCGCCGCCATCCGGCTCATTGTCGTGGACTCCAAGGCGTACAATCTATTCGCCGATGTGTGACTTATTTTGATCTTGGAGGGAAAAAGGTCGCATCCGTTCGTGTCCTGGCACGATTCTGCAGAAATAGAGTAAAGCTTATCTTGGTTTTTAAAGTCATTTTTTGTAGTCTAATGTTTTTTTTGGCAATAATATGCATTACCATTCCCCTTCTCTTTGATGAAAACTGAAAATGCAATACCAGTGAGATATCGTCACTGCCCATTTCGTCCTTGTGTCCTTACGAGCCTATGTGCTGCGGCCATCCTCCTGGCTCTGCCGCCGCGGCTGCCTGTTTTTGGAGTTTGATGTTCCAGAGTCCAAAAGTCTGCATTGTGCAGATATCTCAGCCGAGTCCCATTCCCTGCTGGGAGATCTCTAAGCATCGGATTAAATTTGATAATATTTTGCACTTCTATATCATCATTTTAACCATAAGTTTGGCGCATAAGAACATTAATTTCATTCTTGTGAACATTAATGGGTCGTTGCAAAACTCAATTTTATCTCTGTGAACATGAAATGGATGATCAGAAGGAAGATACCGATGTATATATAAAACCTAATCGACATGAAATCAATGATTCCAACCTCTGTTAACCCAATAATGTATTAACAAAAAATATATATAAAATATAAAATAACTTCAACCCTTGGATNCTAACCCAATAATGTATTAACAAAAAAAAAATATAAAATATAAAATAACTTCAACCCTTGGATTTATCAGCCAATCAACGGTTCGTATCCTTTCTGCATACCGAGTGCTCTCTCTCTCTTCGCAAGGAAACGCCACCCGGATCAGCAGCGTTTCACGACCGGAGTGTCTCCTCTCCAGGTCCTGCAAGTTCAGGGCCCCGTTGCCACCGGGCGTCTCCTTGCCGGTAAGTCCCCTATTTTGCTTCTCGACTCTTTCACTCAGGTTTTTCTTTCTTTAGACTGAAACCCTAACCAAATGATCCATTTTAAGAGTTCTGCCATCTCCTCTGTTGTTTGATATTGAGTTTTTGCCATCTACATTATAAGAGCTAGTCGATTTTGCTGTCTCGAAGCTTCGAGTTTTTGCCGTCAGATATTAGAGCTATAGTGTAATTGCTTATCTCATTTAGAATACGATGACTGCCAATTTTATGGGGCTGGCTCGTACTGGGGGAGGTATTCTGGGCTAGCCTAATCAGAATAGTGAACCGGGATTATCTTTGGGATTTTGAGATGATGACAGGTAATTAGAGAGCCTGCAGATCGTGAGAGCACTAATTTGCTGATAGCAGTGGTTCATAACGTATGACAATATTGGTCGATTTATCATTTATTTTATCGAAGACGGATTAGGATATGACTTCAACTCTGATTGATCATTCTATTCATTTGAGACTAGACTGGACCCTTTGTTCTTGTCTTGATGTTTTTACCTTCGCCCTTGAGTTATACTTTATATATCTATGATTTTGACTGAGGAACTAGGACAGGATGTGGAGGGCTGAAGATGTGTTATCTCTTCACTTTGTAGTGTTGAAATGCTGGATTTTCATTTTATTTTGTTACTTTTCTGTTCTTACTGAATTAAAGGAAATGATATGTTGGTCTTCAATCTGTGGTTGTCAGACATGAGTCAGTATCTTTCAGTAGATGACAATATCCTTCAAATTTTGATGTTATTTGTTAAGTTTTAGAACTTGGATGATAATTCAATCTATATCCTCTTTTAAAAGTTAACTCAGTACTTGGAAGTGAATGCTTAGTTGAAACATACTAGGTTTTCATTTTGTTTTGTTCCTTTTATGTTTATATCCTTGTGTTAAACTCACCCGAGGTGGGTGGTTTTTCATGACACCACATTATTTTTGGTATATTTTTTTACACTCGAAAAAACTATACCAGAAAAGTCGGACCCTGACAATGTTAAAAAGAAAAAAAACATCCAACTGGGCCTTACCATTTTTGCTCCTACTTTTACACGATTAAAAAGTTTAAAAAACATTAAGAAGGGACGGGAGCAACTTATCAAAACACAGGCAATCTACCATTGGTGTAGGTGACAGTCGGTGGGGGCTCTCACCTCCAATCTCCCCTTCTGTGAGCTCCCTCTCTCTCTCGGTGAGTTCCCATAGGTAGAAGTAACTGGCGAGGTGATGGACNACTTATCAAAACACAGGCAATCTACCATTGGAGTAGGTGACAGACGGTGGGGGCTCTCACCTCCGATCTCCCCTTCTGTGAGCTCTCTCTCTCTCGGTGAGTTCCCATAGGTAGAAGTAACTGGCGAGGTGATGGACCGCCACTGATCTTCCCTCACCAGAGTTCTCTCTTGAACTCACCAAAATTTCAGCTCACGATTCCATTGCCTCTTTGCCCAACACGACCATTTTATCTTGTGCCAGCCTATGATTACTCCTTCATGAGTTGTGATTTCTCTACTCCTCTGATTCACTTGGGAGATTCAACATTTTTTGTTTTTCATACTCTGTAGTTTGCTCATGTTCATTCTACCCCATTTCTGTAATTTTTGTTACTGGGTTTCTGATTTTCATGGAAAAGTTAGTATTTTTGGCCCATCAATCACATTCTTTATGGGAATCTAGATTAGCTAGATTAGCACTGATTCTCTGTGCTTCTTCTGGACCATAGCTTTGTGATAGGTGTTTCATTTGTGCCTCTTCTGGACCTGTGCAACCAATATTCAGTTTTCTGTTCAAATGTTTTTGCTCTCATTCTGATTGTTTTCCTGTTGGATCTATTTTTTGGGCCGTGATTTTGATCCCTTTCTTATGGTTTTTACAAATATCATGCTTAAGGAGATTTAGATGGTGCAAATATATAATGGTTGTCAGTAAGGTTTCGTTAGCCTAGGGTCCACCACTAGGCAGTGGATCCTCATATCACCTTATTAATGTAGAATGACAAACAACGGTAATCTATCCCTGTCTACTCATTCTGTCTCTCTCTGTGTCAGTGCGATTGNCTAGAGTGAGAAACAACGGTAATCTATCCCTGTCTCCTCATTCTGTCTCTCTCTGTGTCAGTGCGATTGGTCCTATAATTCAGGAAGTTAGTGCTTCTCTAGGTTTTTTGACCAATATGTAATTCGAACTTGGGCTTTACTATCGAATTCATTGCTTGTTTTATGATCTGGGCTGTGAATATTCCTCTACTGCTTGCTTCAATGAAGCCTGTAGCTGTTTATTTTGTAGCTCATTGATTTTGATGATGAATTTCTGAGAGCTCAGTGGGGGGACCTTTGGTGGAGAATTCTGCTATAAATGCGTCAACAAATGGCTAAATATCGGGATCGGACTGAGGATTTTAAGGATGCTGTTCGTCTTACTGCTGTGAATTTGGGTTACAATGAGGTTTGGTTCTTCCTGCTTGCTTTGTTCTTAATTCATGTTTGTTTTTTTTGCTGGGAAATGGGAAGCCTTTAGTGAGAGGTACATTTCACAACGGTTTGGTTGTGGAGCGCAATGAGTAATTCTGTGATCTGACAAAATGTTAGGGTGAGACACCTATGGAAGTAACTTAGATTGCAAAGATATAATCGTTGGATTTCTGAATTAGGGACACACTAGACGTTTTCTTAGGGCTAATTTCTTCAGTTGATTGCTGTTGTCCTTATTTGGCTCTGAAAGCCACCTTCATCAGTGAGCTCCCTCCAGACATGCCAATTATTTTGGCATGATTGCTCTGATTCAGAATCTTCTGCAAGAGTTACTAATGCTAATATCATAGTTACATGGCTGTAGATAAATTGTCAGCTCCACTGCTGCTTTTGTTTTCCTGTAGTATATCCACTCAAAAACTTGTTTGTCTTTACTGATGATGTTGTTTTCTTTTTTGGGGGCTGAATTTACTGATGATGTTGTTGCATAGGAAGACTAGCTTGTATTTGTTCTTAGATAGATGAGAGAACAATGGACTTTGCTTTTTCTTTCTTATGTTTTACAATATTTAATGCCTGTAATGGAATGCACTAGCTCCCCTTCTTATTTGTGCCTGTGATTGTGATTCACAGTCAAAATTGGCTGCTATTATGGCATCGTTTATAATTCATAAACCTCGGGAAAGATCAGCTTTCACCAAAGCTGCGCTAAAAACGGTATCTTCCAGTCCTTCATTATGGTTATCTTTACTGGTTTAGTAACACTTTGTCCAGGTTGGTTGGAAGAAAACAGTTTTGTTTTCTTTTTTCTTGAGATGATAAAAGTGGTTTAGGAGGGCCTTGGGCTTTTATCATATAATATCATCTTGCCTTTCTTTGCCTTGATAGCTCGAAAGCATTGGAGCTTTGGAACAGTTCATGAGAAAGCATAGGAAGGACTATGTGGACCCACACCGCACTACTGAACAAGAGAGAGATAGTATTGAACATGAAGTAAGCCCATTGTGTATGTTTAAGTTCCTTTGCATTGCAGTCCTCAATAGATGATCAAACCTCTTGTTTGTGCTATATGTGATATGTATTGTATCACCTACGCTTGTAATGTGGCAGATTTTTGTTAAAATTTTTTTTTCCCTGCTATGTAATTGAATCCTGGTNTAAATTTGTTTTTTTTCCCTGCTATGTAATTGAATCCTGGTCATTAAGGGCAAATTGTCATATGTGGCTTCTTCATATTATGTGGATTTATTTACAGAGACATTGGTTGGTTTCCATGAACATACTTTGTTGCCTTTTTTTTTTAATACGAATTAATTTCGTGCAGGTGACTGCTTTTATTAAAGCTTGCAAAGNTTAATACGAATTAATTTCATGCAGGTGACTGCTTTTATTAAAGCTTGCAAAGAGCAGATTGATATCCTCCAAAAGAGCGTTACTGAAGAGGAAACTAACTCAAAGGGATGGCTTGGCCTTAAGACTGATGTTTCAAATGCTGATACTATAGCACACAAACAGGGAGTGGTAAGATTATCCCATTTCTGATTATTCTATCAGTAATCTGAGTCAGCGACACGTAGTATATAATATGGTTAAGGGTGAAGTGAAGCTGGATACTTAATTAAGGAGGAATATGTTTTTGCCCTGTAAATTTGTGGATTATTCAGTTATTTGCTGCAACCACAAATTGTAGGTTCTCATTTTAAGTGAAAAGCTCCACTCGGTTAGTGCACAGTTCGATCAGCTAAGGGCCGTACGCTTCCAGGATGCTATCAGTAAGGTGATGCCAAGACGAAAACTGAATAGAGATGCAACTTCAAAGTCTGTTGATAAAAATTCAATAACAGATAACATTGAGCTGAAGGATCCAGAGGAACTTAAACAAGAGCACCTCCAATTGCAGCAGCAACACTTAGATGATGAGACACGGGTCCTTCAGGTAAAATTGTGCATACATCTTTTGCTCACTTTTCTTAAACTGTGAAAAAGTAGTTCTTGCTTGCAAAGGGGCTTTTCTCAGTTACTTCTGCATAGAGGTCATTGTGGAGGAGAGAGGCTTAGGTCCACTGGTACACTTGAGCCTGGGCTTCACTATCCATTTCAAGGAATCATGTTATGTTATTACTTGGCTTGCTGTGATGAATAAGCTGAATACATTGGACAGAGTTGCCAATTGGAATGGGAAAATTAACAGTGTTTGTATGCTCCGTGGAGAGCAACAAGAAATTAAGGACCACTCGTTCTTTGCTTGTTTGGGAAGAATACGGGGGAGGATTCTGCAGCTTCTTGGGGAGGCTAGGAGGAGCGTGGACTGGCCCTCTGAAATTTTCAGAGCTATTCAACAAAGTAAAGGGGGTTGGGGACGGGCAATGTTCTTTTGGCTAGCTTTGAGGCCTGCCATATATTTTATTTGGAATCTCGAAATGATGGACTATTCTGAGCTCAATGTCCATCTGAAGAATGTGCCTTTGCCTCTATCATTCAGTCTGTTCAATACGGGATAATGGGATTCATGCAGCAGAGGCATCAAGGGTCGGTAGGGCTGGTTAGGGGGCTTGAAGGATGGGAAGTGTCCTTTAATTCATTGAATTGATTCTCTTGTAATTTTAGTACTTGTAATTCTGTAATGAGATAGATGGATATCAGGGCCTTCGAGCTTGGTCATTGGTCTCTCTAGTCATGTTATCTCCCAGTTTTTCAGTAATACAATGGGCAGTGCTGATGTTGATATAAAAAGGAAAATTTAGTTCCTGCTTGTTGAATCATTTTTTATGTTTCATTGCATGTATACTTGCATTGCAGATGGAGTTGACTAGCCTACTTGATGCAGTCCAAGAAACAGAGACGAAGATGGTGGAAATGTCTGCATTGAATCACCTCATGTCTACTCATGTTTTGCAGCAAGCCCAACAGATAGAGCATCTTTATGAGCAGGTCAGAAATTGTCCTCCTTGTGCAGTTCTCTCATTCTCATGCAACATAGAGGTTTGCTTCAGTGTCAAAACACGGTCAAAAGATGCTTAGAGGTCGGATATTCGTATCTTTGATGTAGTTCATCCATATTGGTCACTGTTAATATCGGGAGTTTGACATTTATCCAACAATCGGTGGTAAGCTTTTTTCTTTTTCTTTTTTTTAATCTATTGCTGTCTTACAGGCGGTGGAAGCCACAAAGAATGTGGAGTCGGGAAACAAGGAACTTTCAAAAGCAATAGAGAGAAATAGCAGTAGCAGGACTTTCCTTTTGCTCTTCCTCTTCGTGATGACCTTTTCAATACTCTTTCTCGACTGGTATAAATGAAGAGTTAAAGCTGATATGATTGCACAGCGAAAGATTTCGCCTTCTTCTTGTTGTAGCTTTTGGCTATATATGATCTCGAGAGTTAAATGGAAAGCTCAAAAGCGTTTTATTGCCTTGGATCGTCATCATTGTAAACTCTTTCTGACAGTTTTCCTTACTGTATCCCTTTCCGTCCTGTGTAATGTTATTTACTCTTCCGGTATTTATTTATTCATGCGCTCCAGGCGATGCAATTGCTGCTTATTGAATTGAACGACTCGTACTTTCAAAGTGGGAAAACGGGGTTCATATCAGAAGTTCAACCAATCTGAAAGAGATTCTCAATTGCCGCGGAAATTTGTTGGGATTTTTGGATGAACGAAGTCATCTTGAGTATATGGTTTCGGGACATGGTGGCTCGTTGTTGAGTTAGGTGTTGTGGAGGTTGTCAGCATGTACGGAAGAGGCGGATGAATCTTTCACATGAAGGGCGAAGATATTGGGTCCAGTGGAGACAGTAGGCCCCATCATCACTCCATGTTAATGGGCCCATCAGGCCCATCAAGTTCATACTTCCTCAGCATGCTTCACTCTCGCTAGGACTCTTCGACCATGGAGCGAGGGTGTCTGAAACTCTGGGCGGAGGAGGCAGCGTTTGTTCCGAGCTGGGACGATGGTGAAGGGCCGGCATGGGGTATGAGTCAGGTATCTTTCTGATCGATGCTCGGAGTCCGTTTCCTTCTTTCCAGAGCTTCTTTGTCGTGTCTTTCTTCTGAATCGAGTTCTAGAGTCTGTTTTCACCTCGTTGCCTCTAATCTGTCTCTCTTTTCAGGCTCTACGTTAGAGGAGCAGTCCTCGGATACAAGATGTAACGTTGATTGATCTCTAGAGTATTTCTGCGCTTCACTTATGAAGCGTTGATGCTTCTGTTAACGCTTCGGTCGGCTTCGTGTGAATATCTGGGTTCTGGAGGAGCTACGTTGGATTATCAGTTTGCTTGTTTCCCACTGTTCACTGTGATGAAACACTAGCCTTATATAGATATTCAAAAGGGGACTTCAAAAATATGTAATCTTTGTTAGGGGGAAATTTTAGACGAATCTTTTTAGACAGGATAGAGGAATTGATGAGCTGTTCTGGGAGTCCACTACGATTTGTTGGGATGGTGTCCTTGTTTGAAATAGGCCGAAGTCGAACCAATACCCAAATACATCGTTTAATCCAGATCGAGGGGGTAAAGGTAAACACCAAAGAAGACGTAGCATTGTACTGTGGAAAGCGACTGGCATACATTTACAAGACCAAGGTTAAGAAGAATGGCACTCACTACCATTGAATTTGTGGCAAGGTCACGAGACCTCACGTGAGAGTGGTGTAGTCTGTGCTGAATGCAAATCGGATTTGCCTCCAAAGTCCATGGTACATAGGTGATTAGCTTGAGGAAAGCTGTTTGCGTGGATTATTCTTATTGTTTCAGCGGTTTTATTCTTAATCCGGATCATCTCTCTTTTATAGGACTATAGAGCTAGAGTTTTCATGTACCCCAGCAGCATATAAGGTATGCTGGAACCACGATCCAGCTCGCAATCATCAAATTTTAGTACTGCTACCTTCTTCTCCTTGACAGTTTGTTCCAGAGGGTACATACAATATCCATGGTTCATATATTAATTGTGTCACCATAATCACGAGCATGCATCAATAACCCATGATAGATTTCTCTGTTTGTTTCAAATAAATATCTCGACCTATTTCTTGGAGATGATGCTCTTGATGTCTATAATCATCAGAAACTATCTTTACTTGCCCTTGGTAGTGATTGGTTATGATTTTTGATAGTGTGTGCTTTTGCATTAGATATTTGCAATCATATCAGCAACTGAAATCCATTCGTATCCAATAGCTGCATTCAACTCTTCTCTTTTACTGGAAATGCTCATTTACATATGAAGCTTGCCTCTTGCGTTTGAGTCCAAGTTTATGTGAGTCTTTCTTGTGGGCTATTTGTTGCATCTCTATCTGTGTTACTCCTTGGCTATGAGCTGATCATGTAGTATTCTTGTTAAACAGCATGATGATTCAATATGTCCATGGTTTCATTGTTGCTTCTTGCAGATATGTCCAGACATCTATGTGCCAAGTTGTTCTGTGGTCTTGCCAGCCGGAGAACCCATGTTCCCATGCCATTGTGAGCTTTAATGTTTCTGCAATCTGCAACTAGGAGAGATTTTGTCATCTGAAATTGCTGGACATTAGCTTCGCTTATGATGCTAGTGGAATATGTTGAGCTCAATTCTAGGGGTGCAATTTTCGTTCAGTTCTGTAGAGTCATGTATGGTCACACACCGAGAGGAGCAAGTTACTATATGAGGAAAGTCTAGCTGATACCCGGGGAAGGCTTTGTTACTTTGTTTGAAAGGAGATGACCTCTTCCACTTCGGAGAAACCGTTTCCATCTTTAGCTTTCCCTGGTAGTTAGTTCTACATCTGATCTTGATTCTTAGAAGAAGGGATTTTTTTGGTCACCGAACTCTGGTTTTAGTGCTTCACCACTTCCATTACGGAAAACTTGTGTTTCTCATTTGACAGTTCTTTGGGAGGGGACCGGTTTCTGGTTTCCCTGCTGCAGCCGTTGAACGAGCAGAATCTGAGTGGTGGTGCGTGGGGGGGTTTGGTCAGCCGCCTAACTTAGCTGGTGGCTGGAAACAGGGTCAACGGTTAGCTCATCCTAGTTGCATTTCAAAATGTGAAAATTGCACCCATTACTACTAGTACGTGACTTCTCGTTTAATTAAAAAAAAAGGGGGTGAGTGGGGGGAAGTCCATATTATGCTAATTAATCAACTTATTTTTTAATTAATCACTTATCTTATCACCCTAATCAAAGCGTGAAAAAGCAACGATTAAGTTTTAAAAATAAACAGGTGACAGATAATTACAATGATTACTGATAATTTAAATAATGGAAGTGTATTTAATTATCCACACCTCCTCTATTTTCATGTTGGCTGATCATGTCACGTTACCTACCCAAAGTCAGAATTGTATTAATTAGATTTTTTAATAATAAAATGAGTAAGGAATAACTAAACAATAAATAAATGAAAATAACGTACATGTCGACGGAAAACGATCTCCCTCCTCTCTCTCTCTCTCTCTCTCTCTCTCTCTCTCTCTCTATAGCAATTCTGTGTAGAGCCACCGACACGCAGCGGAGAGCTCCTCATCATCTCTTTAGCTCTGTCTCCGTCTTCTTCTTCTGGCAATTCTCCTCCTTCATGGTAAGCTCCTCACAGATCCATCTGACTTGACCCGGTGCCGGCTGAGAGCTAGCCTGTATTGGGTGCTGCCGGTGGCCTCCTCTCGATCTGCCACAATGAAGGCTCCCGGCAGGCTGTTCACGATCGGGCTCGTCTCCTCCTGGTACTCCTCCAACATCGGCGTCCTGCTGCTCAACAAGTACCTGCTCAGCAACTACGGATTCAAGTACCCGATTTTCCTCACCATGTGCCACATGACGGCCTGCTCCCTCCTCAGCTACGTTGCCATAGCTTGGATGAAGATGGTCCCTATGCAGACCATGCGATCGTGGCTCCAGTTCCTGAAGATCGCTGCCCTGAGCCTCGTCTTCTGCGTCTCCGTGGTTTTTGGCAACATTTCGCTCCGGTTCCTCCCTGTATCCTTCAACCAGGCCGTAGGGGCTACGACTCCCTTCTTCACTGCCGTGTTCGCCTATTTGATGACTATCAAGCGGGAGGCTTGGTTGACTTACATTACCTTAATTCCGGTCGTTACTGGGGTTATCATTGCCAGTGGGGTATGCTACTGCTTATTGGTTGTTTACGCTCGTACATTATCTAACTTCTCGTTCACAGTATCGATTGGTTAGCTTGTTTGTCTAATTGACTTGGGAAAAATATTGGATTTTATGGTTTGTGGGTTCTTTGGATGCGGAGTTTAGCAGGGACTTGAAACTGTGGGCTTATTGGGATAATTGGACTCAAATGTACGTGAAAGTGGACACCTTGCAGCCCCTCGATGGCTGTCTTTGGGTTTGTTTATGAAAGATATGAGTTCACATATGGTAACTTTAAGTGAATATAATGAGATGGAAATATACCCTCTTTGGCATTAGGTAAACTAGAAAGTGGGAAACTTGTGAATCAATCATAACTTATGGATGAATCCATGACCCTATGAAATCCTGTCACTATATATTAATCAGAAGTTCATCTATGATAGGATAAAATGCGTCTGTTATGGACTTCATTATTTTTCCCAACATGATTGGCTGTGTTTTGTATGCTATTGGAAAACATAGAGAACCACCAGACTTGCTATCTCATTCTTTGTTATTTGTAATATGTTTGATCTTCTCTGCTTTGTCTCTGTACTATCGGCAATAAGTTTTGATAAAGTACTTTTCTGCTAGTCACCATTTCTCATTTCACCTTTTGTGACTACAGGGTGAACCAAGTTTCCATCTTTTTGGCTTTATCATATGTGTAGCGGCTACTGCTGCCAGGGCGCTCAAATCTGTGCTTCAGGGGATCTTACTTTCTTCTGAAGGGTAAGGTATTTCATATACTTTTCTTTTCAATACTGGCTAAGACAGTGTCAAGGCTTGGCAGGACCTATAAAGTATGAATCACTATGAAGTACAACAAGAGATAAATTTCATTTAACACTGAGGAACATTACGCCATGCACCTTAAATGATAAAAAAGCATTCATTTTCATTCAAAAAAGATGGACAGAAAGCTTACGCTAGTTAGATATGGAATTTGGGATTATGACCAGCCTTTTTCCCACTTTTAATACAGGGAGAAGCTGAATTCTATGAATCTGCTTCTGTACATGGCTCCCATTGCTGTTGCATTTCTTCTTCCTGCGACACTTATTATGGAGGAAAATGTGGTTGGCATCACACTTGCTCTTGCAAGAGAAGATTTCAAGATCATTTGGTATCTCCTTTTCAATTCAGCATTGGCATACCTTGTGAACTTGACCAACTTTCTGGTTACGAAACATACAAGCGCACTTACCCTCCAGGTATACACCCCTTCCAGATCACATTCTTTTCCTGGTTGCAGATAGCAACTGATGATAAATGATAACAAGTTTATGATATTTTGTGCAAAAAATTTCAATTACAAATATGCATGAGCATGGAAAAAAATTAATTTCATTGGACCCAATATTTCCATGATTCAGAATTCTTGCTGAAAGTGCACTGTTTTAGAGTGAGAATAGCCAGTGAGCTATGTCAAGATATTCACGCATGCAATTAAGATCTCAAAAGATGATCCGCTGATCTGGTTTCGTAGTCTAGTTCTAGAAACCCCTTATCATGTTTACTGCAGTTCTCCAAAACATCCGAGTACATGACAAGAAATGTAAATTTCTTCTTTCTTTTTTGCTCCATCAGGTTCTGGGAAATGCCAAGGGTGCAGTTGCAGTAGTGGTCTCAATCCTCATTTTCAGGAACCCAATATCTGTCACTGGGATGCTTGGTTATGCCTTAACTGTCTTTGGAGTTGTCCTTTACAGCGAAGCGAAGAAAAGGAGCAAGTGATTAACTTCGTACTTTTAGCAGAGGTGTCAGAGTTCCACACTTTCGTTAGTTTCACCAGCACACACCTAATAACAGAACTTGGGAGGCACCATTGATGAGTCCTGTATGGCATTCAAAATTTTTCTTCCACAGAAGGAAGCTTGGAGATGGTTTCCGCTGTGTCAGAAAACTGAACGCAAAGATTTTAGTTGGAGGGATAGGTAGAAGACCGAATAAGTTACTCATATATTCTTGCCATTTTCTCTTATAGTTCCCCTCCTTTTCGAATTGGTTGAGGTATACTATCATTCTGTTCCCTATGTATTCTTTTATGGAAAAAGGATTGTAGGACTGGACTATTATCCGAGATTGAATCTGATATTGACATTTACCCATACTGATCAATTAATTAGTGAAATGAAGCATATGTACATATTCTCTCCTTTTCTGTTGCCACTTTGCGTTGTTGGATTCGGTTGTGGTCGATCTGCATTTGTTGTGAATCCTAGAGCAGCACAATTTCGGCAAAAGAATATCCAGCTGAACAAATTGAGTAGGTTAGTCCATGGTAAGAATGAAAGAGACGGGCGTTGTTAAGTTTCAGAGAGGACTGATTTGATGATTCCTCTGCTTGACCTTTACACCAAGCTTCGTCAGAAATATTTCATTTTTGAATTCAGGAATCAGTTGAATTCTAACACAGTTATCCTGAAAGCATCTTTTACTCAGAATTATCTTGTAAATATCATCTCAGAAGGACATGCCCGAGATTCTCTCTCTGAAAATTCAGAATATATATATATATATATATATTAAAATGACTGTATACCTCATTTCGTTGCCCTGTTTCAGGGCTTTCGCACTCTTCCTCTATCACCCAAGTCACTGTTCACGCGCACTCAACAAGAGAATGGAGAATTTCGACCATCAGCACTGTTTCTTCGAAAAGCAGCTGCTGCCAAAATTCCCAAAGATTCTCACTCGACTTTGGTTTATGGAGTCATCATCCTATTCCCTGAGCTTATGGCTGTATCAACATTGCTTGCCAACTTGGCAGCTGCCCCGATATAAGAATGAGGGATCAACTTCAGAAGTCTCATTTTTGCTTCATCCGGTAATACTAGTCTCTCAATGAACTCCTTCATGCTTTCTTCAGAAACAGCCCTTCCTCTGGTCAGCTCCTTCAGTTTTTCATACGGTTCAGGAACCCCATATCTTCGCATAACCTATATATCCAAAATGAAAAGAGAGTAGCATTAAGCAATCATCTAATCTACATGAAATTATTGCAATGAATAAGAGCTCTTTCAGTAAAATGGAGAAATTTCATGTACTGTCTGTATTGGCTCGGCAAGAACCTCCCATGACTGATCCAAATCCTCATTCAAACGTGCTTCATTGACCTTGGAAAAGGAAAAAGAGCATATATAAGCCTTTGAAATTAAAAAAAAAAAATCAAAACAGCAATGATATGGTGAAATAAAGCAATACCTGAAGTTTTGCGATTCCCTGCAATGCACTCTTGTATGCAAGAAGAGAATGTCCCAATCCTTCACCCATGTTCCTCAGAACGGTCGAATCACTCAAGTCACGCTGAAATTCATAGCAGAAGGTTTTAATGGTTACTAATCCTATTAGTTTCCATCATCATATAAAGTTTCCATCATATAATACACTAAAGAACTGTATGCAATAGCACCAAACAAGTAGAGCAGAGAATAACTTGAAAGATAAATAAAATCACTCTCACCTGCCACCGAGAAATGGGCAATTTCATGCCCAAAAATGATAGACCAGCATTGGCTTTACCAAGGTTACCCTCACTGTTTTCAAAATCGATGGGATTTACTTTGTGGGGCATAGTTGAAGACCCAATTTCACCTGCTTTTGTTATCTGCCAATGAATATGGGAAATGAAAACCATGTCTTCAAGTATTTAGCAGTTCAAAATATGGGATCTGAAACTAGATATGTCACATTTCTCACCTGCTTGAAGTATCCCAATGAAATGTAACCCCAGATGTCCTGATCAAAATCAATCAGTATGGTATTGAACCTGGTGATTGAATCAAACAGTTCTGCCATGTAATCATGAGGTTCTATCTGCTCACAGGGAAAAAGGAGTAACTTATTTCAGTAAAAAAGTTGGCTTCAAAATACGCCATTAACCAAGCACATTGTTTTTTAGCCCAGAGGCCATCTGTGTGAAGCGATGCTTTATGTAGTTGAAATATGTTCACATGTCATTGTTATAACATAAGATACAAAAATACAACTTACAAACCTGAGTCACGTAAGCATTGAAGTTCAATCCAAGAGATTTTACGTATTCTTCAACCACACCTGGCCAGCTGATATTAGGATAGGCAGAAAGATGGGCATTGTAATTCCCAACTGCACCAGCGAACTTCCCCATGATTTCTACCTGAGAAACTTTCCTCCTTTCTCTGCTCAATCTGACTGCAAAAACTGCCATTTCCTTTCCTAAAGTTGTTGGTGAAGCAGGCTACAAGCAAATTAAGCACATTCATAATTTTTATGCACTGAAAAACAAAAATAAGTAGCCTTATTATTCCCCATTTAATGTAAAAGATTTGCAATCACTATAGACACTAAACAGAGTAAAATAATAGGAACATTTGGTGCAATAAGTAGCTTACCTGACCATGTGTCCGAGAAAGCATCGGGATGTGAGCATTGCTCTTAGCCATTAAAGCTATGGCACTAATCACTTTATCCATAGTAGGAAGAATAACTTCATCCATCGACTCTTTCAGCATCAAAGCATGTGCAAGGTTATTAATGTCCTCAGAAGTGCAAGCAAAATGGAAAAACTCAATCACCTGATGGACAGAAATACATTAGTGATTTAAATATATGTGACCAAGAACCTGATCACTACATATATGTTATATTTATCAACGGATGCAAAAGAGAAAGGAAGAACAGATCAACCTGTGACTAGGAAGTAGTTAAGTGATTTCACCTTAGCAATCTCTGGCTGTGATTGGCATTTCTTCTTCAAGAAGTACTCGACTGCTTTTACATCATGATTTGTGACTCCCTCAATATTTTTTATTTCTTGAGCATCATCCAAGTTAAAACCATCAACCACTCCTTGTAGAAAAGACCGTGATTCACCACTGAAACTTGGAACTTCAACAACTTCAGGAATTTCTGATAGCTTCAGCAGCCACATGATCTGATGATATTGAACTAAATCATTAAAGAAATCTCCAGCAAAACATTATGTATGAAGAATAAGGATGAATATCACCAATAGATATTGATAGGGAAATGGTACTGCAGACAAGAAAATAGTTTAGCTTCAGCTTCAGTTCTCCTTAAAGTAATACGACTGGAAGATTCTGCATAATACATAACATGACCAGTGCACTCAGATCAATAGATGCGTGCCCTGACCTTAATAGATCTAAGGACTATGAATAACTGAGCAGTGAAGCTTAATCAACTAAGAATACCATCCTTGATCTGACATCAAGGCTCTACGATCTCAGCAGAATATGTATTCAATGTCATTTACCACAAATTTCTACGAAACCGGAGAGCAGTATCTCAAAGCCTTCTTAACATTGATAGGAATAGACAAAATAAGCTTTAGTATTGGTCAGAGTGATACTGGTGTTAGAATCTTTAGTAGATCTCTACTGCAGCAATTTGAATCTATGAAATGAATAATACAGGCACATTCATGACAATCCAGAGAGGTAGTAAACAAAAATTATAGCTCTTTGAGAGGCTTCAATTAATGCCTCAAATATAACTAGAAGCAGACAAGAAATGACAGAAACTTCTACAAGATCGAGAGCCATCACTCCATTCTGTACAAATTTCAAACATCACAATTCAAGCAAGAAGCAAACCACTGTCAGCACCATGCTCTTTGTAAGAGAGTTTAGTAGCATTGTCTAAAATACAAGAGTGTGAAGGTGTCAAGCCCTCATATTTCTAAGTTCTGGATACAGGATTGCTATAAAGATGTTATTCATAGACTGCACGGACATTTTCTTGCAAAAGCCCTCGATACTTGGGATCAAGCTGTTACTGTTACTATCATTGCATATTCTAGTGTAAGCTTAATCAACTGCCTTAAACTGTAAAAGCATATCAATGCAAAGAACTCTAGGCTAACCGACTGGGATGGCATAAAAGTTAAGGTACGAAAATAAATGCTATACTGGAGTACCTCAACAAGGACCCGGTAGTAGATCAACCCATACTCGCTCATATAAGGAGCAAGTTCCTTCACTTTGCCCCAGTATCGACCGTCAAGCGGGGACAGAGCTGTCAAACTCGAAAGCTCAAAACTTTCAGATTTCTGAGCAGACGTCTCTCTCACCTGAGGGAGAAACCAAATCCCGAAAGCAAAAGAGAATCACCTTTCGATTCCGAAACAAGAAACTTCAATCGTGATACTACACTCTATGAAATTTAAAAAGAAAAGATTAAAAAAATAAGTTTATTGTAAAAAAACATATCATTAAGAGGAATAATCATGGCGGAAAGAGGCCGCGAATGCCTCTTTCAGATAAGCTGTGATAGTTATCAACTAAATGTAAGTGAAGATTAATTTGGTCAAAGTATTAACTGCTAAGAATTACATCCTACTTCACCTAGACTGCAGAAACATAAACTGAAAGTTATCTGCAGATGTACGAGCTACCCTGTCAGTGGAGGTATGGCGGTCCTCTAGAACAGCTCGAAGAGAGCAAACTCTTCGAGGAAAAGAACTGTAGGGAGCCCGCCACCTGAGAGGCTGCGGAGCTATGTGATTCTGCCTTCCCACAAGAGTGCCGCAGCCAAGCGAAGGGCCTTTGCTATAGACAAGCCCAGAGGAAGCGGCTCCGGGTTCCATTAGTGGAATATAAGAAGAGAGCTTTCTACAGCTTCAGAAGAAGAAGAAGAAGAAGAAGAAGAAGAAGAGAGTGAAACCCTCAGCGCAAAAGCGGCGGAAGCTCGGAGCCGTCGACTTCGACATGTCCTAACTGCCCGTAAGACCGACGGTTCCCTGTGCGGGCTCACACCTCCTCGGACAAACCCGTGACCGTAGTAATTCCTACCTGCCGGTCGGGCCACTGGAGGCCTAATTTGTTATTGCGAGACTAACCGGTGCGGCCCATCAAAGGCCCAATTTTGGCCCACTTGTAAGAATACGGGCCCCATATCTGAACCATCTCTGGTCTATGGTCTTTGTGCTCCTCGCATTGGCNCTGTTATTGCGAGACTAACCGGCGCGGCCCATCAAAGGCCCAATTTAGGCCCACTTGTAAGAATACGGGCCCATATCTGAACCATCCCTGGTCTATGGTCTTTGTGCTCCTCGCATTGGCCATATCATTTTTCATTACGATCACCAAGGGGATCAACAACCTGGTTGACCGGACCCCAGGTTGCGAACGGATCCAACAAGATCATCCGGCTCGAGAAAACCTTGTGGACAGTGTCCCTGTTGGAGCTGCAGCATAATGAACGGCCTCAGTGTACTTGTTCCACGGGCTTCGTTTTTGCCAAAGTCAAGTCATGTTTTGCGTACCAACTTGTGTAACAATTTCTTGCTCTAAATCTAGTATGCAGATTCCGGGATCATGTTAGATTCCGTGCATCGGATTAAACTTTACACATAATTACAGAATTGACTTACAGCTTTGTGAAGTCAGAACGGCCTAGGAGCTACCCCCAGATGAGATCAGAGCAGCCTGTGTCCTATGGAGAGAAACCGAACATTGTATTGCTTCTTAGGATTCTTTCACGATGAACTACGCGGGTTTCACGAATGAGAAGTATTATATTATTAGGGCATTCCGTGAACTCGGACATGTCATACATATGATCTGCAAGAACAACTTGGACTCGAGGTTTCCTCTGGTGGGAATTGGAGGTTGGAGAAGATACTGAAGGGCAGGCAAGGAATCCATAAAACATGGTATGAGTATTAGTGCTTCCACTCGATCATCCGTTTTCGGTCTTTTGCGTACGATCAAAAAACTGAAAACTGTTTCCGGGAACTGTCTTAAACACGGGAAAAAAAAAAAGGAAATCGATGAGCATCTTCCCTACTACGAGGCTCNGAAAAAAAAAAAATCGATGAGCATCTTCCCTACTACGAGGCTCTCCCTTAAGGAAGCGTCGCATTACTTTTTGGCAATGTTCTAATAGCAGCCCCTGTTTCCTGAGCGAACTCGCAAATACCACAGCTCTCCATTCTCTTGTCAGAAGCATCGAACCCNGATAGCACGGCTCTCCATTCTCTTGTCAGAAGCATCGAACCCTGCGAAATGGGATGATAATGGAGCGATGAACAAACCTGAGATATTGTTACTGGAAAGAATTTCGTGATATGTTTGTTAGATAAAGTCTAGTTTGCTTTCTTTCTTTCTGTATCCATACCGAATGAATGATATGCCTCTAAATTGATTAATGAATCCCAAGGCAGAGCAAGAGAGATGGCGTGGGTCGGTCCATGGACTTGTGGGGGCCCCACTCGGTCAAGTCTGGCCTATCGTCTCACAGACCAAGACGCAGCCCGATTGGATGCCCGTGGTGGAGCGATGCACGGACTTATCGGGTCAAGGAGGCCCTCGCAGCCGGACTACATTCGCCCTGTCTCGGGCTTCATGTTGACAGAGTCTGACGGAGAGAGACCTTGGATCAAGGAAAGGCTCGTGTCCATGGACCCCGTGTCCCATAGTTAGGTATAAAAGATGGAGGCAAGCAGCGTGGGATTATTATTCGGGTCGGCAAACTCGCTGAGGCTCGTCGACTATGGGGAAGACTCAACTTTAGTCGAGTGGTTGTTCGAGACCAGTCCCAATCGAAGGTGCCGCTGAGGAAAAACATCATAGACTCTCTTGGGTTTTCTTCACAAGTCCAGCGTTAATAGGATTGAAGCTGCAATCGAAGCCGAGCCAACAAAGAATATGACCAGACATTGGTGTATTGAGTTTCCTGTACCGTCTTCTTGTTTGCGAACTTGTTTTCCTCCTTCGACCGTCGGTTGAACATCTGAGCATGTCATCAAAAGTCAACAACAGGGCCATCTACCATCTTTCCTTTTCTTTGGAATAATTTCATTCAGCCATCTTATCATGCATAAAAGGAGCATCAACAGTACCGCGGCCCGAATTTTATTGCCGATTTATATTCCCTTTTTACCCCTAAACATTTATATTCCCTAAGAAGAAGCTCTATACGAAACAGTGGGGACAACCAAGAGGGCAAACGAGAGAGCAAAGTTGCAAGAACGGCGGGTCTACTGTTCTCCACAGTCCAAGAGGGATTAAGAGAGATTACAACAAATGTCTACTTTTCTTTTCACATTTCACTGAGATGGCAAATTTCGAAGCAAATATTTACTGTCTTCTACCGGGGGCCACAAAAATGTATAGAACCCACAACACGAGATGCACAACCAAGCCATGCCCCCAACGATTGCCAAAAGCTGTGCAAGCCATACGTAACATATACGCACTGTTAACCCATTGCATCATGTGGTTCCTTCAGTCTCACTGTCAGGAATCACCTTATCTGCATCTTTGTTGACATTATCATCACTAGAACAAGGGAAGTCAGAGCACTGATGATCACTGTCGGGTAATGAGATCAGTCCAATGGTGGCAGAGTTGGTCGAGATGATAGCATCAATGTCTTGAATCCCACAGTACAGTCCCCTGCCCCCAGCAACAAAGGCACTGCTTGGCTTCTCATCTGCTAACATGGAAGGCAAGGGCAAGACACCCAGAAGAGGAGGATTGGTTGGCCCTGAACCGCTGAGCAGAAGTCGGAGAGTCTCTCTTGCACCTTCTTCAACCGCTGAATCCCTTTCAGGGACCAGGGGGTTCACAAGCATCGTGCGCAAGGGAGGGATGGTACTTGTGACCCCAGGGCCCGCGCTGACCAGGTAACCTTGCCCAGTAGAGCAGACATCAATAATTGGGATGTGGACAATTGGGTCACATATCAAGGGCGTGAAGGTTGGAATCTGCTGAGAAGCAGACCTAGGTAAGGAGACCAGAGGGTCAGGAAGGAAAGCTGGGAAATCGAGTGGAGGTAGATCAGCCAAGCTAAGAGACTCTGTTGATGGCACCAATTTGAGGAGAGAAGGGGGTGAAAGAGAGGAGTCCATGGAGGGACATAAGAGATCGGAGGTTGATAACTGTTGAGAGGTGGATGCACCAGGAGGGCACCAACAGTAATAAGGTGAGATAATGGGCTGAGGTGTGAAAGGAACTTGAGATACTGAACTTACACTGGACAGCAACGTCAGTTTCCCAATAGATTCTAAGAACCCTGGAGAGAAAGGGTTAATATTGGATTCTTCCAAATTAACCAAACTGCCTGATTGTGAATTGGCAGAACCTGGGGGAGCTAGGGAAGCAGTCAATGAGTGGTCCGGTATGGTGAAAGGAGTTTCTGGCTGTTTCTTCAACTCTTCACTGGTAATGCTACTGCTAGACCATAAGAAGCATCTGGGAATGGCTTCTTCAGAGGAGCTCAATTTTGGACCTAGGCTTGTCAGCACTTGAGAGCTGTCAAATTTTAACTGCGAAGACTTAGATGCTGATGCAGATGATGATTGTACAATCTTGCTCATATTACCAGGAGTCAAATCAGTAGATATCATAGGGGAGCTTGAGAGAGTGACTTGAGTGTTGCAAGTAGCTGATCCCATAAGATAGACTCGAAGATAAGTGGCAAAGCACTCAAGACGTAACTCATCAATTCCAGTTAATTCGGCAACAGAGGGTCTTCTGTAGAGTAAATCTCTCATCTGTAGCCAGGAAAAGTGGAAGTTAATGTCAATTTTGCATCTGGTGACTAATAATGCATGAGAACACATCATAGAAAGCACAACTCCACATCATGTATAAGCTGTATTGCTCCACCTAATCATGTGACAATCATTACTGGGAAGTAAAATTCCCGTTCCACTCCAAAAGAGGGCTAAAACTATGCGCAATGAAGTGCAAGAAATCTTAAAGGAGCTACTAGTTATACCAATTTGAACATTCTGGAGTTAATAATCCCTATATAGATTTTGGGACCAAATGATTGAAGAGAAAATCACAAACCTTTCCAAGCAATTCACCTCCCAAGAGCTTTGATTTCTCTGAACACCAGAAGAAAAAGGCCCTTCCATCTGAAATCTTTATAACAAATGAGCGGCCAGAAGTATCCTCGGATATTTCCTCAATAGTGCCACAGAGGAATCCATCATTGTTGCTTAAAGTAACTATCAATTCCATTTGACCATCATCACCAGCAAATGACAACCGCAAGTCAGATGTTGGCAACAGAGTGAGGTTTAAATTCCCCCTGCATAAGTGAAATGAGACCATGAGGATGTCAGCACCTGCATCAACATATGTATAGCTAAAATTGAATATGATCATCCTTGTTTGCAACTTCTAAAAAAATGGAAATTTTTTATACCATAAAAATTCAACAACAAATTCTTCAGCAACACAAAATTCTCATGCCTCAAATCTAAAAGAAAACTCGCTGATGCATGTAAAGGAAATAGGGACTAGCCAAAAGAACTCTAATCATGCAATGTTTAATCAAGTTAAAAAAAACTGAACTGAGAGCAACTCCAAGAAACAAACAATCATTTTTTAATACTTGCATTTGACAAAATAGACTACCATATATCCTGACTAAAAAGTTGTGTTCTAGTTCCCATAGTATCCACCATCCTATATTTTAGCAAACCTGGTCATCAACATAGTTAATATCAATTCTCCATTCTCCATAGTTAATTCACATTCCTAATCCAAAAATATGCACCAACCCATTATCCCAGGAGAGACCAATGCTTCTTCCCTATTCTTTTGCAGGCCCAAAATGGAGCATAAGACTAACTAAAAATTAACCAGGTTGACTGTCTGTGAACTTAATCATACATAATGTAAGCAGAGTACACAAAAAAGTCATAAACTGAAGATATTTGAGTTGAAGTAGCACATAATGGACAAGGTTCACAAAAGAGTTAGAAAGTGCATTCATAAAGAATAACAGAATTATGTAAAACAAAGAAAGATCAACAACAGAGACTAGTTTTATGACCATAAAAATTTCTGGACAACCAGCATACAATCAGAACTATCATTTTTATCAATTTAAGTTAACCCTATATAACCAGAGAGCAGCAATTGACACCATAATATAGGAGCATGAAACTACCTTTACTTCCCTTAATTCAGAGATCATAATAAGATACGCCCACTTCACCTACAAGTCAAAAGATATATTTATTTGCAAGCATGAACATCATTACCAGCAGTAAGCTTAAATGCTGAATCCTAGAAGATATACAAATCATGGTCTATGTGCTAGTCTTCCTAACACAGAAAAATACTATTCTATCTGAACTTTGACTATAACTGTTCTTCCATAAAGGAATCCTCCAAGTACAAAATGAATGGTAAAGAAAGATAATGAATCCCCAACGCATTAGTAAGTGATAATGATAACCATAAAAATCACTCAACCAAATACATAAAGGTACGGACAAATGAAAGGCATTCTTGAGCCAGCCCAATATAAAATAGACACAACATAAAATTCAGGACAAAGAATAGGGCAGCATGATTATCATCTGATAATCTAAGGAGATTAAGTTCATCCAAGACTGTATAATTTACTAAGAAACAAAAATACATGATAAACAACTTCCAGTGAACTTGCAGATTGAAGTAAAAATTAAAACTAGTTACATAAACTCACAGATTGAATGAAATCTCCAACTACTGCATGAAAACAAGCTGCACAAATATGCAACTGACGTCTGTTCAACATAAACTTGCTGGCACATCAAAATAAAAGATACACCCTAAATATCAGAATATCACAACATCAAGAAGATTTAAAACAGACGCCTGCAAAGAATAATGCAAAACTGAATTCCAACGTTACAACTACACACATACATATAAAGTAAAAGAGACGGAACTCTACACTTACTTCTAAAAGCGTGAAATTGAAGCACCACAGGTTAGCCCCAACTAAACAATACAGACAAATATAAGTGAAGTAACCTCAAACTTCAAGAAACAGGATTAGTGCTCCCTCAGCATCCGAATTAATCATAGGAAAAATGCTGCTCCTACTCGAATTAGGAGAAAACAAGCAACAATTTTCTTTTTCTACAACTTAAATTTTAGAATTACAATTTTTCAAGGTAAGAGCATATTTATTTCCACTTACATTATATGGCCCATAACGACCTCAGATCAAAAGCTCAAGCAAAGAATAATAACCAGACCAAAGGATGGGATGGCTGTTATCTGAACATCTAGCACTAAGATGTTCAAAATCTAACACTCTGGACCTGGAATATTTCTATGGCTAGCTAAAATTTTGAATTATCTATGCAAACATCTCTGTTGCACCAAATAAACCCATTAAGAGAGTCTTTATTACTAAATTGGAAAGTGTCGTCAAGTATATAAAACATAAACCATTCAACAATTAAAATAAACATATATTTCGATGTTACGAACTTCCAAATGTACAAGTTAAATTGAAAAAAACAGCACAAACAACAGCCAGTCCACGTGTACACACAGTATAAAACGATAAAATTAGGAAAGCAATTACCTAGAAGGAGCTGGGCAGAGGAGAGTTCCCCGCTTATTGATCTTTCCAACACGAATGGAAACAAGCGGCATGCAAAAGCACCTGGCCAACATGCCAACTTCAGCTGGCTCGAAATGCTGGTTATTATAAGAAAGAAACAAAAAAAAGTCATACATCAAACTGAAAATAGACCTGCATGCCATGATGCAGCTCAAATTGATGATGAAGAAGACACTAAATTTGATAAAGACCTGCAAGTAACCAATTCTCAAACAAAACTTCCCATAAATCGGCTGCGTGTCAGTCTAGAAGGTATAGTTGTTTTATTTGGAAGCGATATGTGCTTTTTCTCCAGATACCATAAGTGAATAAATTACAGTTGAGACTGTCTCGATTAGTCTGGCTTATACCTGACTTAAGTGAACCAGGAGACCATCATCAGCCACACCGCTCGATGCATTGAGCTTCAACAACGGCTTCAACCTCTCATCAGCACGACAGGCACCGATGGCCTGAAAATCCAGCGCCTGCAGCCACTCTAGGACCCTGTCCTCGCGATTACTCTGCTGCAGCAGGAGATCTCCGTCCCCTTCCTCCGCAAGAGCCTCCGCCAATCGTTCTGTCAGCCCGAGCTCCTGCCGTGGGCAGCCTGGGATCTCACCAGATCCATCCGCCAACGAAATTTCCTCAGATTCTCCGGCACATGACTGATCCACGCTATCGTCAATGTCTTCCCGTTCACAACCGTTGGTCATGACAGTAACGAACTCAGTAAACACGGTTCAAATTTCGCCGGAAGTGATAAGATCCTTCAAGTCGAAGCCCAAGGAATCCTGCAAGGCTTCAGATCTCAAATCGGAAAGCTACGACTCCGGATGAGAGAATATGCTCGGCATCCACGGTAGCCAGAAATGGAAGGACGAGGTAAGGCGGA
The DNA here is from genome assembly GCA_900006705.1 of Sonneratia caseolaris. Classification (NCBI taxonomy): domain Eukaryota; kingdom Viridiplantae; phylum Streptophyta; class Magnoliopsida; order Myrtales; family Lythraceae; genus Sonneratia; species Sonneratia caseolaris. The sequence goes on from CXYZ01007957.1 coordinate 1,568,035, forward strand.
GAAGTTTATATAGGACAGCGGTAAGGAACATCGCTTTCCGGACTCGAGAGAGGCTTAGGAATGCAATTTGTAGAAGCGTTTCAGGCCCGTGTGACGACCGCGCAGAAGCTACGTCAGCGCCCGATTTTGTTTTCCCCGCACTTGGATAACCCTCCCCTGCAACTGTTACGTACCACTAGTCACTGGAGTGCCGCTCGATATTTTTTAATGTTAGAATAAACAGAAAGCTCCGAATCCGGAAAATAACAATCGGAGTCGGAAAGTTGGTGTCAGCTATGAGCAAAAAATCAAGTCTTCGTGGGGGACCCCGAGAGGGGACCAATGGGGGGTCCGGCACCCATGAACGTGATTGATTGCGCCAGCCCCCCAATAATTAAATCCAACGGAGATCAAACAGACGAACACGAGCATCGCCAATCAGTGCGGTCCCCGCCTACCCAATCGGGCTTAAACAGAGTACGCTGACCTCCAACACTCTTACTATATTCTGCACCCTGAAGTTCTACATTCTTGTCATTCCGAGACCTGAAGTTTGTCGGTTTTGCAATGTGATCCTGTCACGAGGACTATATAATAAATATGCCCTCGAGGGTGACAACTTAGGACTATTCCCATAATGTAGAATCCGGCCTCCGCATTGGAGCCACTTTCTGAAGGCAAGACGGTGTCGTGTAGTATCGACTGAAAGACTTTACAAAATTCTAATGACTCATTAGATCCTGTCAATAAAATCATGGTAATACCATACATCCTATAACAAGTAGGAACATGTTCAACTCGATAGGGCGTTCTCTATTGCCAGAGATAGTTCGATCGCTTTCTCAAAAATCCAAATGGAACAGCCATTTCATAGGGAGAATAGGTACTAAACCTCAAAAGAAGATCCTTCTAGCTAACCAGGATGAGTCAAATGACGCATTAATTTCACTCACTTGCTCTTCTTTGGCTCTTTGTTATATTCGTTTATTAGCCCCTCAACATCCTTCCAGAACAGGCCCTCCACCAGAACCCCACCCTTGGTGAACCTGCAGCAGAATGGATAGAGGTATTTCACGGGAAAAGCAAGAGTATATATTCTAATATGGTCCTTACGGGGAGAATAGGAATAGCAATAACAATAAGGAGGGGAGCCAGACCATTTTGTGACGCTTTTAGTAAGCTCAACTGGTTTGTTTGCAGAAATTGATTTGGGGTCTGCACTCACTATTGTAAGTGTGTACAGGTCGGAGAATCTCGGGAATTTGGAGGACACAACCAAGCCTGTGCTATTGAAGGACCCCTGCAAGAATGAGTTGATCATAGCTACCGAGAAGGAGGACAAGTAGTTTCTTCCATCATATCAAGAGTAACCTGGCCCCTTCCGGTCCAGGGAAAAATCTTCAAAACTAAAATGCAATAATTGGACGACTGTTCATTCTTTAACTTGAAGGAGTGTCCATTCCATCAAACTGAGGAGAAATTGCACAATCAAAAAAATGAAATGGCAGGACAAAATGCCAATTCCATTCCATTCGAGTACTTTTTTTGGGTACCAAACATGACCTAAGGGAATAAAGATTAATGACCTTGCAAGGTGCGCAGAGTCATGCAAATAGTAGAAAGTGGGGGGGAGCATTTCACTATGACGAGTTCAAACTAAAAGCAAGTCCAAAGACAATTCAATATATATTCTGGCCAAATGGATCTTCTGTATGATTGAAACCATAAACAAATTATAGATGTGATGATGGAGACATATAATTCAAGCATCCAAAACTTGATTTCACTGAGTTCATTCACTCCAGTTTTTTTTACCTTAACTTTCTCTAAGCCAATTTAGACCCTTGTCAAAGTTATAATCCTATGGTCTAAGTACTGCCCTAAAGGTTGAATCCCTCCCCAACAAATCAAGAGAGAGAATCTACAAAATGGGCAAGCAATAGGCAGATCATCACAAATCTTCATAATCCGCTTAGAAAACTTTCATCAAATTAAATTAGTTCAAGGGACTCCATATACTGAATGCATAGACCTCTTCTTAATTGTAATGAGAAGAAATAACTTACTGCAGGAGGATAGGTGAACAATATCGCATTCTTCTCCTTGGTGTATATGAGCAGCTGCAGTATTACATTGAACACTATATACTTGCCAAAGTTAAAGTGCACTTGTCATTATCAAAACCAACAAATCCACTTACTGGAAAAGCCTAAGCTCTTACTTTGCTACAAGAAGACTAGTGCAATTATGAAAAGAAGAAAAACTCAAGAAAACCTAATCTATATGACTAACTGATGCTTCCTGTCACCCACTCCACCTCAGGCATGGAACCCAAGAGGATATAACTCATCTCTGCCCTCTGATTTTCCGATGCATAACAGCAAAGTGATTCAGTAAAAGATAATCACCTCAAGAAAGTAAGAATGATATTGTTATTGGCTCTGAAATGCACCGAATATGAATGCCACCCACCCCCACCCCCGCGCCCCAACCC
>CXYZ01007957.1:1570628-1666757 GCA_900006705.1 Sonneratia caseolaris
AAATTCTATCTCAGCCTATTGAATAGATTACGTATAATTCTGAAAATCTCCATTTCAAGGCATCTATTTGCCAACCCTTCCTCAAAATTTTCAGAACGATCAGTTCTTCTTTTCACGATTCCATTTCAGACACGATGCTGAAATCCTATAATTCCCAAAAGGAATACTAAACCTGAAACACTGAATCAGCCGCGACCACACTCGGCTCCTCTCTGCATTAATTAGAAAATCATATGTATGACGACACCAGGGAAAGGATATAATACGATGCAGCCGATCAGAAAGTCCCAGTTCTCGGGGAACTTCTTCTTGTAGAACTGAGCGAAGAGAGCGATAACAATGATGGCGGCACCGATCACCAGCCTGACATTGCTCATCCTCACATCTTCCACGTACCCACGGCTAGTGACGATCTGCACAATGAATTGGAACATCACCACAACGGATCACTCGAACCGGCCGATCTGGGAACAGCGAGCAAGAGAGACGGTGAGGTAGGGAGGGGTGGACCATGGTGAGTGTCTGGATGTACCTCGGAGACGGACTCATCGAGGACGTGCTTGACGGAGTGCTGATCCAAGAGATTCGCCTTCTTAGGGTTTTTCTTGGAGGTTTCCGATGCCTTCTCCGCCATTCTCCTCTAGCCTCTCTCCCCCCCACTGGCAGCTCGGCGACGCTTGCGCTTAGGTTGTGTGGCGTGAATAGTGTCCCCGGGGAAAAGGCAATTACATTTTTAAAATATTTTTTCTCTTTTTATTTGCCTCTTTCTTGTCAAGACAAATTCAACCTTCTCATTTTCAGTAAATTATCCTGCTTATTCACCAACTTGTGAATTCTCGATTCCCCGCCTTACCCTGTAAACATACCATCGGCGACTTTTATTTTTTCTTGTGAGTCATGATGATCACCACTAAAAATCTAGGGGGATCGGGGGATGTGTTCGTGAGGAGTCCGATTTGATTCTTGATGGCCGTGTTCTGCTTCACGTCACGGAATCACAGTTTTCCGGCGGCCGGCGTCATACCCACTCTCGAATCTGCGATTTCAACCTGCCACGCATGCTCGCCGACGGCCTGATGGACGACCGCCGCTGGGGTCGGGACGTAAGTGTAAGGCTGAACTATGTCGCCAAGATTCACATTCTTGCTCGAGCTGGCTGGAAGAGGATTTGATGCGTAATGTGGAAACGTGGACGATTAGGTTCAAATATGCCCCAAGGATTCTTACCGTAACAGGCAAAACACGAATACTGGAGCTTTCATACGTTTAATCATGATATGCACATCCATTAACCTTATCATTGCCATCACTAATTGGTCCAAGGAGAACTGTGAAACTCTATAATTCTGACAGTTCTGCTGTCCTCGAAGAACTGACTGTGCCGGACCCGAATCAGTCGGGCATTTGAATTTCTCAAAATTGGGTGGTACAGTACTTGTAAGAAGGCATTCGACTTCAAAACCCAAGTAGGAAGGCTGTAAATCATTTTTGAACAGCATCTCAACGAACTTTAAGATGAGTTAGATGTATTATAGCATAAACAGCCTCCAAATCCCTAGAACTGATGTAAATTCGACGCCAAGATCGGAGAGGATAAGAACAAAGATACCCTGAGCATGCAGAGAAGAAAGGTCTTGCCAGAGTTTCCAAGTATTTAAATCACCATATGAAAGTAATAGAGACTCGGAAACCAGTCAGGCTGTCTAAGAGAGAGCCGATCGGTCAATGACTCGGACATCACCATATATATATATATATAGGAGCATTCCTTCCCTGCGTGGTGCATCTTCCTTGAGACCGTGAAAGCATGCGTACCAGTCGTTGAAACACGCTGCCCTAGAAGAAGCTTAATCTCAGATCCAGCAGTGGATGATCTGCATCGGACCCGAGAGTGTGTACCAGCTCCCCGCAGTCCCTCTCATGCGATCTTAGCTTCCCTGCAGCTGGTTCCGCAGGTTCGTCAAAGGAGTTGAGAGGGAAAAGGTGAAGGGTCTGGATCATCCTNCGAGCTGGCTGGAAGAGGATTTGATGCGTAATGTGGAAACGTGGACGATTAGGTTCAAATATGCCCCAAGGATTCTTACCGTAACAGGCAAAACACGAATACTGGAGCTTTCATACGTTTAATCATGATATGCACATCCATTAACCTTATCATTGCCATCACTAATTGGTCCAAGGAGAACTGTGAAACTCTATAATTCTGACAGTTCTGCTGTCCTCGAAGAACTGACTGTGCCGGACCCGAATCAGTCGGGCATTTGAATTTCTCAAAATTGGGTGGTACAGTACTTGTAAGAAGGCATTCGACTTCAAAACCCAAGTAGGAAGGCTGTAAATCATTTTTGAACAGCATCTCAACGAACTTTAAGATGAGTTAGATGTATTATAGCATAAACAGCCTCCAAATCCCTAGAACTGATGTAAATTCGACGCCAAGATCGGAGAGGATAAGAACAAAGATACCCTGAGCATGCAGAGAAGAAAGGTCTTGCCAGAGTTTCCAAGTATTTAAATCACCATATGAAAGTAATAGAGACTCGGAAACCAGTCAGGCTGTCTAAGAGAGAGCCGATCGGTCAATGACTCGGACATCACCATATATATATATATATATATAGGAGCATTCCTTCCCTGCGTGGTGCATCTTCCTTGAGACCGTGAAAGCATGCGTACCAGTCGTTGAAACACGCTGCCCTAGAAGAAGCTTAATCTCAGATCCAGCAGTGGATGATCTGCATCGGACCCGAGAGTGTGTACCAGCTCCCCGCAGTCCCTCTCATGCGATCTTAGCTTCCCTGCAGCTGGTTCCGCAGGTTCGTCAAAGGAGTTGAGAGGGAAAAGGTGAAGGGTCTGGATCATCCTATCAGCTGGCTCAAATGCACGGTTTACCTCAGCAGAGTCTGAGCGGATGAGGAAATGCAAATTTAGCCATGGCAAACAATACTTGTNTCTGAGCGGATGAGGAAATGCAAATTTAGCCACGGCAAACAATGCTTTTGCATAAAGGAAAATCGTTTTGCACAAGTAGCTGCGGATTTTTGCTCCGAAGAAGAATATATATATATATAAGATTGGTGATCGAGGAAAAAAGTCACGGTGGCAAAAATATGTCAAAGCGTATCTGTACATTGCGCTACTGATGATATATATACAAGGTGATCAATTCCCAAAGTCATTCATGGATGTACATAAATGCATCATAAGTTCAGGGAAGAGACTGAAAACAAGACTTGCGATTATAATAGACTGAAACTGACTGATGATGAACACAGCTGCAAGTGAAAAGGAAAGGGAAAATATGTACGTTTTCTTTGTGGTGGGATCTTCTCTTCCCGACGGGCACTCGTGTGTTTCTCGTCGATGGAGACATTTCGGCGCTTCTTCCTTTCCCTGGCCTTGTGGTTCTGGAACCAGTAGAAGACGTTCTTGCTCTCAATCTTACCGTAAAAGCTCAACTGGGACGAGATCTTCAGGATCTGATCGGTGCTTGGAGTCCGCAGCCCTGCCCCGAACAGATCAGTCAGGGCCTTAACCTGCTCTGGGGTAGGGTTCCACCGCCCGCACTTGGTCCCGCCAGTACCACCTCCAGCACTAACGTAAAAGCGGCCAGACAGCCCTTCTTCAGTGGCCATGGGGATGTACCAGAGAGAAAGCTGCCCCTTTTTTCAGGGTGCGATCGACCGTCTCTTCCCACCGAGCCAAAGAGAGAACACTATACGTGTGTATTATATAAAGACGGTCCAAATGAATAAATTATATTATTATGTGAAGTTCGGCGTTCCTTGGTCTCCAGCTCTTGTTTCCTCATTGAATCGGGGATTGAAGATTTAACACTAAGCAGAATCGTACCCTTATTTAGAGGGATGGTCTATAATTAGAATTTAAGGTACTTAGACGTGGTGGCAATAAAAATGCCCCATACATAGCATTTTGCATGCACGAGCTATTTTACCAGTCAGCCTAGAGCAGAGAAGATAAGGGAGAAGGGCAGAAGTAGTATATCTTACATCTAATGGATGAAGAGAGAGGCGGGGATCAGTGGTGGACCGGGCGCTCAAGCTGAGAGTCAATCTTCACATTGGTCTGGTCTATGAACATTGACAAGTAATAAGACACTTGGCACCCATAAACTCACCGAGATTCACATTGGTCGATTTTTTTTTTCCGATCCCAAAACCTCAAAGCCAAAGAAATTCGACCGAAAACGGGTTTTTCTTCCTCCCATTTGCCGCAAAACTCATCCATTGTTAGAATCAAATGCCTTATTGGATGTGAGACTCGACTTGAGAAGGGCGCTCGAACAACTGGAAAATTAGGGGCACGCGTGAAATCTAGGCGGCTCCATAAAACCCGTCGATTAAAAAATTAAAAAAATTAGATGTTCTTTCTGCCTTTTTCACTTCACTTTGGAGTTTGGCCTGTCTCAACCTTATGTCCATAAAAACGGTTCCCCATGTCTAATTAACGTTTATCTTATTTTAAAAATAAGTTCAACTAATACTTATTTTTTAAAATAAGGTATTAAATTTAAATTTTATAAATAAATTAAACATATAATTATTATATATATATATATGTGTGTGTCTGATATTCAGACTTTGTGATCATCGGCTCGAGAAAAATCTCGAATCAAACATTCCATACAATAATGGCATGGTTGGCGTAGTGGACAGTACTCCGTCATGGATTATCGGCCAATTCGAGTCACGTGTCCTTCCTTTATATCGAGGGACGACTTATCCCTGTCTGTAAAGTGAAAAGGTAAAATAAGGGACATGGTGGACAATTGAAGTTCTTCTAAACCATCCGGATATATAATGAACTCAATTGAAAAATAAATAAATAAATAAAACCTGTCAAAACGTGGCACGGCCGGCACCGCTAGGAAAAACCCCGCGTGTCGGCCCAGCCTGAACAGTGCGACAAAATAATTTTTTACAGTAAAGAAGGAAAATTATAAGATTTTTTTAAAATTAATATAAAATTTATGTTAATCCACTAATTATATTATAAGAAATTTATTTTAATATATAATATTATTTAAAATATTTATTTATATAATTCGGATAGGATTGAAATTTTTTGGCATAAAAAACAGCTTACGTCTTAGCCCGTTAAAGCTTTGTTTTAGAGTTTTAATTTATTGTGCATGATTTTCAGCCCGATTGCTTGGAGATGTGGGCGATAAGCATACACGGTTCCGGTGCAAGTTAGCATCGCAGAGCATTCCATCCGGGGGTGAAAATGTCACATGTCAGAACTCGAGGAATATGAAGGCGCGTGCGCGGCAAACAGGCAAACTTTGGTCGGTTTTATTTTATTTATATATATATTTTCAATTTCCCCTGCATAATTTAAGCAGATGCAGAAGCACAGGGACAGTACGCAACTTACACAGCCTCCACAGGCACATAGCCCACACCTTCTCTACCGAATTTAGGCATCCATCACTGTCACTCTCCCGGACTAAAATTGAAGAGAGCGACTAAATTAAAAACACACTGGCAATCTCAAGGTAAATATTATTGAGAGAAACGAAACCCAGGTTGAATCGAATTTCCGGATCGATGTTGTGGTGCATGGCTCGGTGTATCGATTACTTGGACTTGAATGGGACCGCCCTGATCACGACCTGGTGGTAGAGGGCAGCGAGCGCGGCCCCTGTGAATGGACCCACCCAGAAGATCCACTGCATTTTACGGAGAAACCTTTGTTAGACTTGGGCGAAAATCATCCTATTATTCCGACCAGGAAGATGAGAGATCGGGCCGATACGGTACTCACATGGCCATGCCAAGCCTCGGACTTGTTGTAGATGATCGCTGCGCCGAGGCTCCTGGCAGGGTTGATACCGGTTCCGGTTACGGGGATGGTGGCCAGGTGGACCAGGAACACCGCGAACCCGATCGGCAGAGGGGCCAAGATCTAAGTATCCGAATCGACATAAGAGTGAATAAGTAGTCAAGGATGAGTGTACACACAAGAAGTACGACGGAGATGATGGAAATCGCTGCGGTACGGACTACTTACTGGGACGTGAGAGTCCCTGGCGTTGCGCTTAGCGTCGGTTGCGGAGAAGACGGTGTAGACGAGGACGAAGGTCCCCATGATCTCGGCCCCGAGGCCGTCGCCCATGGTGTAGCCACTGTTGACGGAGTTGGCTCCGCCGCCGAGAAGCTCGTACCGGGCAGCCCCCGTGAATCCCTTGACGACCCCGGCCCCACAGATGGCACCCAGGCACTGCATCACAATGTAGAACACCGCCCTCGTCAGCGACAGCTTCCTTGCTAGGAACAGCCCGAACGTCACCGCCGGATTTATGTGCCCTCCTGCGGATAAAATCGATAACAATACTATCAATAAGCTTATCATTACGGTTGACGGGTGCGAAATTGGAATCTCATCGAACCTGAGATGCCGGCGGTGCAGTAGACGAGAGCGAAGATCATGCCGCCGAAGGCCCACGCGATGCCCTGGATCCCGACGGTGCCGCACTTGGAGGGGGACTTGGCGACGCCCATCACGGTCAAGACCGTGATGTAGAGGAAGAGGAACGTGGCCATGAACTCGGCGATCCCCGCCCTGTAGAAGGACCACGAGCCGAGCTCCCCCGGCTCGAACAGCGGCGCGGGGGGCGGTTCCTGGTAGTCCCTGGCCTCTTCCTGGCTCTGCGCCGCCGTGCCGATCGGCTGCCTCTCAGAGAACTTGTTGGCGCCGAGCCGAACGTCCTCTTCCTTTCCCTCCATTTCCAAAGATTTCTACTCTGCGACAGTGAATCTCTCTGCGATAGAGTTGAATTGTGGACCGTCCGATGGTTGATGGTGAGGGAGGAGAAGAGGCCTCTTGATGGATTTTATAGGGCTCAGACTAGGAAGGGAGTGGTGGGCCCACTGTGTGACTTCAAAATTTTTGAATTTTTTTTATTTCCCTTATGATCCAACCGACCAATCATCTTTTCCTTCATCCTTCTCTGTCATTGGCTACGTTTGGATGGCAGATAGACTATCATACATATATATATATATATATATATGAAATTAAGATAGTGAGCGCACGATTATGCTAAACCAATATTATCTTCTATATTATTATATTTTAAATATTATTTTAAATACAAATTTTATGGCCTGTGACAAAAATTATAATGAAACAGAGCGTATCCATTAATCAGAGGGCAACCGAACAATTTACCTGTGGCGAAAGGAAAAATCGAATTTGGTCTCGTGCCTCGTGCTTGACTGGCTGTGTAGAGCCACAATCGAAGGGGACCCACATATTGCCGGGGCGGTGAGGCTGGAGTGGCCAGTAGTGTACGTGCTTACGGGTCGGTAGGAAGTGCGAAAGGAAGCTGTGGGGCCAAGCTTAGGTGGCGAAACCGCAGCCACACGCGTGGAAAAGTCTCCCGCAGGGGTTACTTCGATCGGGCAACCGCCCACTTCGATTGATAATCCAGTCCGGGCTCGCATTGTCGTCTTCCTCATAATTTTTTTTTCACGTGCTTCTTTTTCTTTTTATTTGTTATAATAATTATTATTTTTATTAACTTGAGTAATGATTGTCACCCTATCCACCTCATAGTTTTTAAAACTCAGCTTGGATCGGGAACCAATCGAACCGTAATTCAATGAATCGAAATGTATATATTTAACAAATAATTGTAAGAATAAATAATTAATTATTATAAATTAAAATGATATATACTTAACACAATTTGAAAATTTTTGATTTTAAGAATATCTATAACAATATCTAAATTTAGAAAAAATATAATATAAATATTTTTTCACATGAATGATGGAATTTTCTTAAATAATTTTTAATTTACTCGGTTTAACTATCGGTTGAATTTGATTTAGCCGTTAAACTGAAAATGGGCTAGTTTAGATTAATATGACCAAATTTATAATGTATTTGAGTTAATTAATTAAACCGGATAGATGGCTACCCGTTCCCAATCAAACCGGTCCACTAGCAGGCCCAATCCAATTTTAAATACCATGATCCAAATAAACATCTCATGCTAAAAATAAAGTGGCCGGTCGTCTCTTCCACTCGAGTACGGAAAGAAAAATGCTTTGCTCGGGATCGGCTGGTTAGGGCCGTCATTCAGAGAGGCCCGTGACGTTGCCATGTGAATGCTGCACACGAGCTCACTGCTGGGACCTTTTTTCATTAAAGCCGCTGTCGATGCGGAGGAATTGACTCGCTGGCCCCAAGAACTGGGCCTTGGAGGGATCACACCGGGCCTCGAGCAGAAGGACGGGAGGCCCATCGTCTTTTCCCTTCAAATCCGTCCTCAATGACTGGCGAGATGGCCACACAGAGCTAAGCTCGATTATTGTCCACGGATGAGAATATATCGACTCACCTTAAGAAAGAGGCGCAACGGACCAAGGGACGCAGGTAGGTATCTATGTAGGCCCCAGGTAATTTCCGTGTAATATCATCGCCAGCACAGCAAATCTCGATGGTCGGACGGATGGGATTCTCGTCCGTACCAAACGCGCAATTTCGTTTCGTGTAATCATTTTGCTCCTCCCCCACCCCCGAGCCCACACTTAGTGCCCATCAATCAAACTCGCGAAAACATCTTAGCGCCACCAGCTGTGCAAAGGCGCAGCCGAGTTTGAAAATTCGAGACTCCACGCCGATCATTTTGTACCTCGGATGACTTGACTTGATTCCGTCTAGACTTTCGACGAACCGGATATGTTTAGTCCGCACCATCAATGTCAGCTCACAAGCCGCGACTGCCCTGAGGACTCGAAGAGAAGTTTGGCGAGTAAGCCCCTTCGACTTTCAAGAATGCATAGTTTGATGCAAAGTTACAACACCAACCCTCAATGATATAGGCAGCCTAAGTGTGAGCAAAATTTTTCGTNATTACAACACCAACCCTCAATGATAGGCAGCCTAAGTGTGAGCAAAATTTTTCGTTTGTTACATCGAGNATAGATCGTCATGCTTCGGTGCAATCGCTACGTTACTGACTCCGTCAATTCCCCTCCTAAACCGACTCGGTCGACCGCCCGCCTGCCGTGTTCCGAACGGCGCAGCCCGACAGCTGCTCCCCTAGGAACGTCTTCGCCGCGTCCAGGCTAGGGAAGTGGCTCGGCTCCAGGAATATCTGGCACAGCGACTCCCCGCTCGACTCCAAGCTCCCCATGGCCGCGGCCACCACCTGCTTGTTCGCGTAGAAGAAGCCCTTCATTGCCGACTCCACCGCCTGAAGCGCCTGCAGGAGGTGCACCTTCTCCGGCTCGCTCTTCTCCCTGTACAGCCTCATAGCCGCCTCCTGCAGCCCCGGCCCGCCGCTCGGGTCTACCTCCACGCCGAGGATGTGTGGCACTCTGTGCTTCAGATCCCTGCACATTTTTGTCATCTCCACCAGCCCCCTCGATCTGAAGCAGAATGCCGCCGCCTCGCTCTTCACGCCGAGCTGGCTCTTCATCAGCCGGAGCAGATCATCCGGGTCCATCAGTACGTGCAGATCCTCGATCTCTTCCAGAAGCTTCCAGATTTTCTGGACGAGATAACAACCGCTCGCTGCAGCCGAGAAGTTCCTACTCTCGATGCTCTCGCCTGCGCGTTTGAGGAGCTCGACCGCCGCGTGGATCCACGACTCGAGAATCTGGCGGACTGAATACATCGTCAGGTTTTCATGATTCTCGATCTTATTGTACGGGCTCTTGGGCCTCTTCAGCGTGTGGAGCTCACTCGGCTTGCAGATGAGGTCATAGTCGAGGCTCGGTTTTGCGGTCAGGTTCGGCTCGCCAAGCCCAAGCGTGTAAGGGCACCGCCTCATCTGCCACTCCACGGTGTACAGGATCTTCTGTGCTACGCCCTCCGATCTCCGCCACGTAACGAGGCGGGGTAACAAGCTCTCCTCGCTCGTGTGGCTAACAACCGTGGCTCCGTCGCTGGATTCACCCGGAAGCCTCCACACCTCGAGAGACGAGCTCGAGGTCCTCGCCAAGGGACCGTCCCGCGACCTGAGGTCCTCCACCGGGGCCGAGGCCGTTCTCCAACCGCCTTCATCCTCATCGTCCTCTATCAGGGTGGCGATTAGCTCGATCTGAGACGCCGCGAGCGACTCGAGCCTCCTGGTCCACTCGGGGCGGTTTGCGTACGGCCGGGGGTCGGAGAGCACGGTGGAGACGAACCGGAACGTGATCTCGAGCGCTTGGAGAGCGGGTCTGAGAATCGGTTCGGTTCTCCAGTCCGTGAACTCCCTGACGGACCAGAGCCGCCTCAGCTCCTGGAGGCGGAGGTACTCCTCGTAGGCCGAGCAAGCAGAATCCGACGCCGTCTCAACGTCAGCTGCACCCCCTTGGAAGGGAGGAGTCTGGACTAGGAGGCGGAGCTTCTGCGGGAGCTTCGGGGAGGAGACGAGCTTTGATTTACAGTCAAAATCCACCATCTTCGTCGTTCCTTCGGGTTTCTCTTGAGGTTTCGCTGAATGGATAAGGAGAGAGGCCGAGGGGCGACGAGTTTATATAGTGGGGAAGCGAGAGGATAAATATGAACATGAGAAAAGGCGCGTGGAATACTTCAGAAAAACGAGGAATTTCTGAAAGTCTGGTTGCCGTTGAAAATTATTATTATTATTATTTTGGAATAATGTATTTTACTTTCATTATTAAAATTTTAAATCTTTACGCGGGGAGGAGATTCAGCCATCGAGATGGCTTATCCATCTCACCTAACGTCGGCACTGTCTCTCCATAATTTCTTTCATTAAAAAAATGTCTTATACACTATTTCCTATCTTATTACACGAGATAAAACTGTATTTTTGGCATAAAAATTTTATAGAAAGTACATTTCAAATTTTTTTCACTCAAAATGAGAAACAGTAATTCAATTTAAACTGCTCGAATTCATAGGTAAAAGGGAAGTGGAGGAGGACAAGGAGAGGGAAAAAAGGGGAAAAGTTTGGCGTGGTCATCCTCGATCCCGGTGCGGCCACTAAGGCCATGATCCCGCCGAACTCCGAACATGGTAAACGGCCAACCCCCTCCCTTCTCTTCTCTCGCATCCTAGTAAGATCTTTCCTAAATCACGAGGATTTGGCCTGCTGCCCAAAAGTGATCCTCTTGGCCGAAAATCCAATTAATAATGTGCCCCCGTTTTGCCCCCGGGGTGGGGCTGGCCACTCTAAAGTTTTCAACCTTCCATTTCCACGTCCCCGTTCACTTGCATCTACCGATCCCGATCATGTCAGGCACAGTAATGCCGGATGCGTCCTCCCGCAAATGTCGTCTCGATCTTCTGCCATGATTATTTCAAAAGCCACGCCTTTTTCTTTTTATATGAGCTGTCATTATCATCTATTGGTATAAATTATTTGATATATAGAGATTTATTAGACTCCGACTAATTTAGATCCGAGTTAAATTAGTTTATTTAAAAGGTAAAAGTATGCAATTATTTTAGTTGCTTATATATGCAGCAGTATACCGTGTCCTATAACAAGTATTTTCTTAGTTTTAGTAATGAAAATGCAACTCCGTCGGTGACCTAAGTAAGTAAAACCAGTGTGGTAAGGAAAATGTAATTTACTAATCAATATACTGATAATGTGGTAAACTCGGTCCTCTAAGTCATTTAACCGAAAAGTTTTTAATTATATAATATGTTTATACGTTGAAGATATAATTAAAAATTATAACAATAATTAAATTTATAATATCTAATTAATAAAAATAATAATAATAATAATATCATTACCTACACCTTTTACTCCTCCTCGCAATCCTACTGCGGCACTATTTATTGCATCTCCTCACCACCATTAATACTTCCCGATGGCCAACTACGATCACGCGGCAGGTGCATGTGGATGTGGAGCTGTTCTGAACGCGGACACGTGTCTCAGCCTGTCACGTGGTCCCACCCACCGTTTCATCTGCCCTGCCCACCCGACTAACTCATATGATTTCACAGGTGGCGCGGCACTGTAAAGCAATGCCCCATTGGGGGCGATGTCGCCGCGTGGCAGAGGCCTGTTGGTTGCGCGCTTACTTGGCTTCGACGGACAGTGGTGGCCACCGACATTGATAAATACGTGTTCATGTGGCATTAAATATTTATACGGTGGTCAACAGTGACAGTTTTTGGGTTGGCCTTAGATGTCCAGGGAGCAAGATTAAGTGTTCCAGTCGGACAAAATATGTTTATAACTGAAAGTTTTATTTGTTAATAAATGTATCTGATTTAAACTCAGCAGCTGCGCAAAATGATAAAATAAAAAGAAAATAAAATAATTTCGGACTAAATCCGAGCGGATGTGGGATGGGACTGTATTTCATTTTTAATATACATATATTTATAATTGTGGGCGGGTTTCTTTGACTTTGAGGGAGTCAAATCGTGGGCTAAAAAAGAACAGGTCACCGGGCAAGAGAGGAACCATGTTTCTAGGCGGATTAAGTGGGCATCGTGCCTTCCTTCCAATTCCGACCGACAGGATAATTAAATATAATTATCCTTAATTATATTTAAGGTTGGATTGGTTTCACACTCTTTTTCCCTTAAATCTAATTTCAAAATTTAAATTTACGTACCAATATATATTTTCTTTCTCACGAGGTTGGTCCAAATTCGAGTCACATGTGGCCCTCCGACACAGATATTCCAGTTAAAGATGTCATCCCCTCTTCCTTCAGCTCTACGAATCGAGAGATGAAGGGTACGGCAAGGTGATATCACTCCGCTTCGGTCACCGCAGCCTTTGAATTTAGCCAAAAGTGACATAAATTAACATAATTCCCGTCCATGGATGACAGATTTTCCCCTAGACTTTCGTGGTATTAAACTGACAGAAGCTGAAAATACTAGTCTAACCGCGATCAACCTAGAAATACAGACGCGTAAAGGCAGATCTTGTTGTCATCCACCATGCTTGGTTGACCCATTATGGTGCTGATCAAAGATGATGTCTGCAAACGGTGGGCAGCGATTAACTTTTTGTAACGCGTCTAACCAAAAAATAGCATAACATTCAATGCTCATGTCTGAGACCGCAGTACAAGAGTCATAATCCTCGGTCGACACCAAATTAACAGAAGCCGAAATGTATTAATCCTCGAAACGGACTGATAACATCCCACTGACTGACGGGGAATTACCAAAACCTGATATGGAAACTAATCAAACAGGCTGAAACCCATGTCTTCATCGGACTCTTCGGCTGGCTCATCCTTCTTCTCTTCCTCCTTGCCGGCAGCGGCAGGAGCAGCTCCAGCATCTGCTGGAGCTGCTGCAGCAACATCTACAGCAAACTTGCTCGGGTCCTGTACAAAAGAAAGAAGGTCAATTCCATCATGGATGGAATACGTAAAAGCTGCTAGGAAACCCGCTGATTAGCACAGCGATACAAACCTCGAGGTACTCCTTGACTTTGTCAGCATGTGGGTAGGAGTACTCGGTCTCCACGGCAACAGCCAAGACATTCTTGTATGCATTAATGAACATGTGGGGAGCAGCAGCAAGTGTTGGGTATGAGATAGCTAAGGCTAGAGATGTGACCATGGATACACCAGCGGCAAACTTCTCCACTAGATCATCCTCAGTCAGGTTGAGCACCTCTGGGCTGAATACGGAACCATTGTCATACACAGACTGGACAATAAGACCGTAGGAGAAAGGCCTGATTCCGAGTTTTGCCAGAAGGGCGGCCTCAGAAGACCCCACCTTGTCACCCTTCTTGATGAGCTCCACAGCGGTGATAATTTCGACTGTCCCCTTGTTAATCTTGGTGGGAATGTTGAGAACCTGAAACAACACATGGCATGAGAATAGATGTTGATGTTGTACTAAAATTTGCTCTTTCTAGTGTTGAATAAAGAAGCTCATTAACCTGAAAGAAGGAAGTCTGAGATGGGTCGAGCCCAGTGTTGCCAGGAGGGACGACCACATCAATGGGGGCAATCAACCCGACACGAGCAGGAGCTCCAACCTGTACAAGTCAAAAGTCTCAAAAAATCATTGGACTGAAGTAGGACATAACATGAATATTAGGGGGGAAAAAACAAACTTCTAGGACACACACCTTGTACTTTGCAACCTCTTCACTGATTTCCTTTAAATCACCCTTAGTAAAGATCAAACCCACATTACCCTGTTGCAAGAAGGAAAATTAGCTAAACCTATTTATAAATAGAAATTGCAGCTTAAAGTATCATAGTCTAACTGCAAGATAAACTACTGAAAGTCGTAAATAATGGAAACACTTCATAATCTCATACAAGCTACCATCTTTAAGATAAGATCATCAACCAATACTAACCTACTTATTCATTTATGATACCGTACACCATCGTCTAAAGTCATTGTTTTTTGGCGAATGAATTTGAAAACAACAAGCATACAAGTAACAGAGTCATGTCCACAGCCACTTTCATGGAATGGCAGTAGAATTCCATGTCTGCAATGAAATAAATCGAATTGCACATCAAGACATATACATCAGCTCCCAATAACCAGAGTCTGCACACAAAACCATACCTTCGAAATAACCATAGCTGCACTATCATTCATAACTGATATTGAAGTGATTCAAAAGTCATGATTTTGGACAAACGGAGGATCCTAGGAAGTTCAGAAGATATAGGCGCAAACTTTGACCATTGACGCCAAACATTTCGAATTAATATTCTTCTACCAGAACTGAAAATGAAATGACTATGGAAATAAAACGAGTACCTGGAGGAGAGGGATAAGGCTGAGGAAGGCATTGTTCCCGGTCTTCTCGGAGTGGATCCTGATTGACCTCTTCATCATGGTGTTCTTCCCCATCAGCACGATAGAGTCTCCGCGGAGACCCTTCCTGATGTTCTGCAGCTGGTTCGATCCAACGTTGTCGGCTGCGACGATGAGGATCTGGCTGTACTCGTCGAGGAGCTGGCACAGCCTCGCGTCGTACGCGATTTTCTTGTCCGCCTTCGATGGTTTCACGGCCATTGGTGCAGATCAGTAAACTAAGCTTCTACTGATATTACAACAACAGAAACAGAAGTGAGTTAACAAAAATGAGGGCCAAGACTGAGCAGCCGGCTCGGTCAAGGCGGACAGCGAGGCGTCGCCGTCACTTTAACCTCCACTTCTGAAGTGGAAAGCTCGCGGAGCAGAAATGGCAAACCCTAAATGGCGGCTGGCGAAAAAAGCGTGTTTGGCGGTTGTCGAGTCTATACGATAAGTGGAGGAAGAAGACGATGGGTTTGATGTTTTTCTTTTGGCCCTAGATCGGACGGTGGAGGATCTATTTAGGATCGGGCATTGGATGGATCGATCATCCTCGTTTCATGGGCTTGGGCCTACTACAGTCGTGTTATGGGCCTTGATTGGTCTAGTCAGAAAGNTCATGGGCTTGGGCCTACTACAAGTTGTGTTATGGGCCTTGATTGGTCTAGTCAGAAAGCCCATCACACAATTACGTTCATTCGCTCCTTCATGGAGGCTGTCATTCTCTGACCTCTGTAGTTGGGCATTAAACTTGGGCCATCAGGGCATCAATCATGCATAATCGTGCCCATGCTGAGTCGACTCGGCAATATTGCCCGAGTCTTAGCAAATGATGACTGGGCACAGTTACATTGATCGGTAAGACTCGGTACTCGACCGAGCACAATTATGTGGGTGGACAAGTCGACAATTTCGGCCGGGAATAATGTTGCTGTTGATGAGTGTGTCCGATATAGTTCTTCCTCGATAGTTTACCCTTCTTGACTTACTCTGAACATGTTAAAGATGGTCCAGGCTCACTCCTGAGAGAAACTTGAGTTACCGGAAGAACAATTGTAAGTTCATTGAAATTGAAATCGATGCAAGGGAACATCTAGAAAGATTTGAATCCAGTACAGTTACAGGTCATAGTCAATGAAAAGGGCTCTTGACTTTGAGAAACTTGGACCGTTCTTCCTTCTCTGGGTCTCACCTTTTGACATGAGAAAGGAAATGAATTATTCATCCGAACTTGGCAATTTTAGAAGCTTTCCTGATCAAGACATAGCATTCAAACCTACTGAAGCAACTTGTTTCTGATTGAGTTGAGCTCAGCAACAGCATCACTGATGTCCATTCGTTCCTTGGGCTGTTCGTTGGAGCAGGTTAAACCGACTCGAAGGATCGAAATCAGGCACTCTTGGACCCTGTTGCTCGTGGAAGCTCGGGTTCTGTTGCTAGTGGAGGCTTGGGTTCTGTGGTATCTCGATGACTGGTCCATTTGTTGCCCTTCTTCGAGGATCACTGGGTCTATGATCCCTTCGAGCTGACCTGACAAAGCTCTCTCAGCAAAGTTATGAATGTTCAGACCTTCATTGAACATTTCGTGGGTGGGTCTCTTCCCTGTGAACAACTCTAACAGGAGATTGCCGTAGCTGTAGGCATCACCGAGAGTTGACACTCCGCTTCCCATTCCGTACTCTGCGCAGCATATAACTCGGAATTGAATAATAATTATTATTATAATAATAAAGCATAGTCTCATGTTCTTCTGGCCGAGAACAGACATGGATAGGAGAACAGGTTTACCTGGTGCAATATAACCTGTTGAGCCCCTAATCCCAATGGTACTTGATTGGTTGGTCTGGTGTTGCTCTGTGGCTTCTGATATGAATCGGGCTAGCCCGAAATCACCAACATGAGCAACCATTTCTGCATCAAGGAGAATGTTGCTTGGCTTCAGATCGCAATGAACGATTGGTGTTTCACAGTGGTGGTGAAGATAATCCAACGCGCAAGCCACATCAATAGCAATGTTCAATCTCTGACGAAGACTTAGGACCCCTCGTGTTTCTTGCAACCCTTCGCGGTTGGTCTGGTGTAGCCAATCCTCCAGGCTTCCATTGACCATGAATTCATAGATGATGGCCTTGAAATCATTGCCACTGTTATCAGCACCCGAGCATGCCGTGAGAACCTTGACAAGGTTACGATGCCTGATGTTTCTCAAAGCTTCACACTCTGCTAAGAAGCTCCTTGTGGCTCCTCTCTTCGACAGATTGAGCACCTTAACCGCTACAACCATTCTCCTCTCACCATCAATGATAGTTCCCTTATACACAGAACCGAATGCTCCAATGCCGAGCAAGCTTGATTCCGAGAAGCCATCGGTGGCTTTGAGAAGGCTATGATAAGACACAGCTAAAAGGGACTTATCAAAGAAGCTGCTTGAAGAAGTGTGTTTTCTCCTCTTCTTAATCAGGCAGAGGACCAAGATTAGAGCAATGAGAGATGACCCCACGACTGCAGAAACAATGGAGACCACTAATTTCAGGGTCAGGTTCGATTTTCGCTTCTCAGGTTCCTTCACTGTGCATTTTGGAAGGTGCAGAACAGCTGACCCACCACAGAGCTCACCATTTCCTGATATAGAAATAGCGCTTGCATTCTTGAAAACGCCATCAGCAGGCACCGGGCCGTTGAAATTGTTGGAGGAAAGATTTAATACCTGTAGCAGGTCCAGCTTCTCTAAGAAACTCGGGATCTCGCCGGAGAAATTGTTCTGAGAAAGATCTAACACATGAAGGGCCTTCAACGAACTTAAAGACAGTGGAATGGACCCTTGAAAATTATTACCTTGCATGTAGAGTTGTTCCAATCTTATACAGGTACCGAGAGTGACAGGAATCTTGCCTGACAGCCTATTCTCAGACATGTCAAGTGCTCCTAAGTTGCTCAAATTTCCAACCTCACTGGGCAGGCCACCTATAAAATTGTTTCTTGAAAGGTCCAACACAACTGATAGTGATGAAAGGCCAAAAAGCTCGGTTGGGATAGGACCTGTGAGATTGTTTTCACCAACATCTATAAAAGCTACAGTTTGCAGCATGCCTAGACTTGGAGGAATTTCTCCCTGGAAGAAGTTGCTTCCTAGGCTCAAATCAGTCAGTAGCGTTAAGTTTCCAATCGAGGATGGGAGATTCCCAGTTAGTTGATTGCGGTCAAGGTATAACCTCACAAGCCCTTGGAGCTTCCCAATGCTCGGGGGAATCCTTCCAGAAATCCGATTGATCTGCATGGATAGAAATACCATTTTGACTAGGTTTCCAATTCCCGAAGGGATCTCTCCAGATATCTGATTGCTTCCTAGAGTAAGGTAAGCCAGATTAGTTGAAAGGTTGACAAGAGTCTCGGGCAATCTCCCTCCGAAATTGTTGTTATCCATGATGACCATCTCCAGTCCCGTAGCATTGACCAAGGAAGAGAGGAAGTCCATGTCATCAGCTTCACCTGTTCCTAGCTGATTTCCCCAGATCAGTAACCTCTGAATTTTATGCAACTTTGCCAAGGAAGGCATAGCCCCTGAGAATTGGTTGGCTTGAGCTTGAAACATCATCAAGTTCGAGGCATTGGATATGGAAACCGGGATAGAACCGGTAAATCTATTGGAAGCAAAGCTCACATAGTTGAGATTCGGAAGCATGTTAAACAAGTTGGCGGGAAGATTGCCCCTGATTTCATAGTTTTCGGTGATATCAAGTGTGGTCAAAGAGGTGAGGTTGAAAACTGAGGGAGGAATAGTACCAGACAAGTTGTTTGCACCGACTTCAAGCGACTGAAAATTCTTGAGCCGGCCTATGGATTCTGGGATGCTGCCGTGTAGGCTATTTCTTGCTGCGGCGAGACTGGTGAGAGAGGATAAATTGCCAATGGAAGGGGGGATTAGTCCAGTGAGATAATTCCACTGTATGCCGAGAAGTTGAAGCTTTGTTAATGAGGCCAAATTGACCGGGATCTCTCCCACGAGCTGGTTACCACCGAGACTAATGAGCGTAAGCTCGGAGCAGTTGGATAAATTTGGAGGAATGGTACCGCTAAGCGAGTTGTTGTAGAGTCTTAAACTCTGCAGCCTCTTCAAAGACCCGATTTCAGGCGGGATCTTGCCGTCAAACTCATTACCTAGAAGACTAAGATCCCTGAGGAAGCTCAGGTTACCTATATGAGGTGAAATCGAACCAGCGAGTTCGAGGGATTGGAGGTTGAGGACAGTGACTCTCTGGCGCCTTGGGCTGCAAGTGACCCCGTGCCACTCACAAAAGTGGACGGTGTTGTTCCACGAACTGAGAACCGCAGACGGGTCCTCCCGTATCAGGGACTTGAACTCGAGCAGAGCAAGCCTGTCCGTCTCGTTTCCTCTCATCGAGCAAGCGGCAAGACCGAAGAAAGAAACTAGAAGAATGAGATTCATATGAAGAGATGATGAAAACATTCTCCAGTAGGAAATAGAATCTGGGAAGTTGAAGGGTGAGGGACTAGACAAAGCTAAGATGAAACGAGGAGAAGATAGGCCTGAAGAAACTTCTCTACGGAAGTTCATGAAGGGAGTTTCAGAAAGAAGTAAGGTCTCATTGTATGGGCTTTTTGTTCGTCCACCTGCAATATAATGCAATTCTTCAATAAATGGCCAGATATGCATCCTACTGAGTATGCAAGTGGATGGCAGCCCCCACAGATTCGAGGATAGAATATTGAAGATAACCATATTTTAACTCAAACATGAGTATGCCGCATATGTTGACCCTCCAAGACACAACAGATCTTTGTGATCTTGGAAGCTGCAAAGAGTAACGGGTATTTCAGTATCAGTTTACTTTCTCTATTCTGCCTCTGTGTTATCGTTTCTCGTCTCTTCCTCTTTGTCAATTTTGGCAGAGAGAGACGTTTGCTGTAAACTAATAAGTCTGTGCTTGCATACACACATACAGTTCTTCCTTTTCGGCAGGGCTGCTTGCTGGAGGAAAACGTTTGTGTATATAACAGCATTGCAATTTGAGCGTGCGGATAACAAATCGACTCAAGCAGTCCGAAGTGTGACCACTTTCCCAATAATTCAGCCGCCCAGCAAGCACAACCCACTCCTAAAAGAAGAGACGAGAAAATGGAGGTCCGAAAAGGTACCCCCCCAAAAAGAGAACTCTATTGGCGATCAACTAACTTGTCGGCCACGTATGGTTACTCCAAGATTCAAGAAAATATACTGCTTACGGCAAGACAACTTGCCCCAGCCATCTTCCCCCGGCAAAAACTTTTTCAGTGGAGCAAACGAAGTACTTGGTTGAACTACGACCTTATCATGCATGTTCTTAGTCCAATCTTGAGAGAGAAGGGATTATCACCCCGTATAATTCCAAAAACATCTGCCCGCTCCTGAACTCTTTCATATAGCAAACTTCAGTAGGCAGGGAAACTACAAAACCATGCAGTAAGAAAACCCACTGGAAGGACTGAAGCTAGAGACGTTGAGCGAGTTCAGGAACAGTGACGTTTTCCTCAAGCAGATCCAGAATAATGCGGAGACCGCAGATTTCCTGGGTTCTGCAACTTGTATACGTTAGTGCCATCCCTTTTGTCTG
Source organism: Sonneratia caseolaris (assembly GCA_900006705.1). Taxonomy (NCBI): domain Eukaryota; kingdom Viridiplantae; phylum Streptophyta; class Magnoliopsida; order Myrtales; family Lythraceae; genus Sonneratia; species Sonneratia caseolaris. Next base: position 1,590,989 of record CXYZ01007957.1, read on the forward strand.
AAAGTTGGACGGCATTACCATTTCAGTCAAACAATTCGGTCAATGGCGGTGGCCTTGAATAACTAACTGATCATTTTGTAATTGGTGCCGGCGTCACCCTCTCGAAGATCTTACGGACCAACAATTTAGAATGTAATAATGTCGTGGACGGTCGACAGCAAATTCTTCGACTGACAACGTCACCTGACATGAAGTTCTTTGTGATCACAGGATTCGGATTCATGAATAGATATACCAAACCAGTGCAGCCAGCAATGCTCGTGGTGTTTTCCTGTTACTGTGTCTCTGTTTCTTCTCTGATGGTATTGTATTATCCATAAGGATATCAGGTTCGGTATCGCAATCAATGCTATAGACTTTCTTCGGATAGACGAAACAAGAATGGCGTCGCCTTGTGTCAGCTATACATTGGATACGTATGGGATTTGAACACCTCAGGCTCACTAAACCTTACAGAATCGAACTCTTGAACTTTTTGGTATTTCATCGATGAATTTCAGGATTCTGCTGGTGTGCTCTGAGAAGACAGAAGCAAAATGCGCGGCTTTCCGTTCAGAGAGGGATGGCAGTGACTGAGCTCGCCAACCCCTCTTAGACATCAATTTGGAAATAAGAGGATAAGTCGATTGGCTCCTTTCGAATCTGGAAATCGACACACCAGTTTCGATAAAGCATTGGCCAAAGACAACTTACAAAAGAGAGGGTGGTATGACTTAATACATCATCAACCACCGTCAAGTTTGTACACAAAAATCTCATCATCAACGGATTAACACAACTTCCAATTCAAATCGGTACAGACAAACCAGGCTATTTCCTACATTAACCTATAATTCTCAGGATCAGTACTCTTATGAAGGAGTGCTCCGCTTCGTTTAGCACAGTCGTCACAATCGCCGGCCCCGCATAGTTGCAGGTGAAAGCCCGTCCCTCTCGCTGCACATATCGTCTTCTAGCTCACGCCCATCACCACAAACGCCATTGTTGTTCACACTCACTTCAGAACTGGCATTGCTGCTCGTGGCTAGCGGAGAGTCTGAGACACTGATGGTCCGGCCGCTTCGTGGGGGCCCTGACCCTGATCTCACACTGTACATGGAGGAAGCTGGAATGCTTGTCATTAGAGGCCGCAAATTCCCAGGAATGGTCCGTCTTATATCCTGCTCCATAGTGAGTTTATACGAGCAACAGAATTATTGCTTTGTTTGATAAAAGTTGGACCATGTCAAAGCAAAAAAATCCTGAGAAGTCAGACCAGACTGTCCATGTTTGTTCATTGACTATCCATTCAGCTAATTCAAACTCTGATTCTAAGGGAAATGGAATAAATTCTTACCATGTGCCTTATAGCCATATCCAAAGACTTCTTAGAGAGCGTCCGACCAAATCCTGAACTATCAGGAGATGAAGCCAATTTTCCAGACAAGTTGCTGTGAGGAGAATTCTTCCCGTCTTGCTTAGGGGGCGGCAGTTTCCTCATGTTTATCACTCTTTCCACCATCTTTGCTCCAACTAAGACTGGGCTAACATTGTCAGTGACTTTGGTATGGTTACGGCCCATTGCAGGAACAGAGCTTCCACTGGCATGAAGAACCCCATTTGCAAGGCGTCCTCTCGAAGGTGAGCATGATTGCCTCCTCGGTCTTGCGGGTGGACCTGGCTCTATAGAGGAGGATCGGGAACTGGGCACTCCAGGTCTACCCCGGGTTACTGAAAGAGGCCTTTCAGGCAAAGATGTCCTTAGATTAGGTGGAGCTTCAAGGGAGAAACCAGGCATCTCCGATGGTTTCCATGGTCGGGATTTCACAGTTGGGGAGGCCCCACGTGATGGTACAGGATTTCTCAAACTTGCAGCAGCAGAAGGTCTTGCCACTGGCAGGGATGATTTACTAGGAGGGGCAGATATGCTCGATGCACTTGATGGAGTGGAAGGTCGGCGCGTTGGGGTTGCAGATCTTGAGGCAGCTTTTGGAGGGGGAATGGTGGCACGGGAAGTTGGAGTAGAAGATCTCGTGGGCCTTGATGGAGTGGATGACCTCGAAGGAACTGTTGGCTTACCTGATATAACAGAAGGTTTAGCCGCTGAAACAGAAGGTTTAGACACTGAAACAGAAGGTTTGGTCGACGAAGCAGTAGTCCTGGTGGTAGAGAGTGAAGGCTTAGTTGAAGGAGGATTAGATCTGCTTGAAGGAAGTGTAGGTCTCGATGTAGGCGTTGAGGATCTCGAGGGCTTAGATGAAGTCGTCAATGTGGGCCGACCTGTTGGAGTGGCAGGCCTCGATCCACCTGAAGATGATGGCCTTCGAGCACCTGCCATGGAAGAGTTCAATCCCTGGGAGGAAGCCGGTTGTCTAGACATTAGGCTTCTGGTAGTGACAGGTTCTGCCTGGGAATTTGCCAACTGAAACAAGATGAAAAAGATGACTTGGTTAGCAGATCTTCAAAATATGGAATCTCATTGTGAGGTGGATTTTCAGAAGAATTATCCTCTTCCGAACTCAGGAAAGTTTTCAGAATCATGAAAGCTAAACTGAGACGAAGAGTGAGAAGCCAAAACTTGAACAATATAATCTCAAACAGAAGAAAAGTACACAATTCAGGCAGGATGCATGCTAAATCTCAATTATCAGAACCATGACAACTCATGCTGCTCTATAAGTGTTAATAAATTCTTATTTAAGAACAAGATAATGGCTGCACCAAAAAATTCAGCAAGCAGCTGATACAACATGAAAATGATACTGCTTGAAGGGAAAAACAAGATTTTGCAAAAGAGCAAAAATTGCTAAAAATAGGCAGATCAAAGACGACAGCTAATATCTCACTCAATCATGATCACAAGTGATAATTATGAAGCTTTCTTACTCTAGATTTAAGTGCAGTAGGCCGAGCTTTTGGCGTACTAAGCTGACTCATTAGCGTCTTCTGTGATTCCATCTCCAGAGAAGGAAAAAGGGGTGTACCAGGTGGCGTGAGAAGCCTATTCCAGAATAAAACCTCAACTTCAATTAAAACCAATACAGAAGGAACAAAATGAAAATTCCAAGCCAAGAAAGAATCATATACATCCTTATAAAGCATGGAAAAAACTTACCAGCTCAGTAATGCATGAATGCCATATTAAATTGCTAAGTCATCAAATTACTAAGAGAAACTTATTTTGTTGTTTACCAGCACATATCTAATGCCCATATATTCAATCAGGCAATGTCAAGATTCAGATGCCGTGCTATCATAAGAAAATGATAAGATAGACACAATCTATGCAGAAGGAAATGGTCCAGCCATCCAACCACCAATTTGACAACAACAGGGGCAAACACAAATTGCTCAAGTAGTCATGATTGGAGGTTGGAGTTTTCCTCAAGAAGTACCTACCACAACATTCTCAGTATGCTCCAATATACTAGCTATCCAAATATTTCGGAATTTACAAGCAAGGGGTCGTACAAGAAGTTAGTCAGAAAGATCAAAAGTATGACACCAGCATATAATGCAAGTCTTATGCTCATGAAGAAAACAACAAAAAACTAAAAATGAAAGTCATTTCATTAGATACTCCCTTAAAGTTTCATATAACAACAAACTGCCGTTAATCCACTAAAACATTCTATTACATAATTAACACAAACAATCCTAACCACTCAGAGCACAGATCCCCCGCCAACAGCTATGTAAAATATCATGTGTTCAATAATGACCATGCTGTTTTACATATCAATACCACCCAATCAACTTTAAGAGAAACTAGATGGGAAAGTAGTTATGGCTTGTCAACATAATATCCTCCATATGAGATGTAGTTACCTAAAATTTGCTACTGTATTAAATGTTCTAGAAGCTCCACATTACAGGTTAATTATTGCTCCGGGATCACATCATTTAAAAAGGAGTCTTGTGCATAAGCACGTAAGAAATTAAAAGAGGGAGTGATTCAATGGTCTCTCAGTGGAGAAGCACATCATCAGTGACTTGGAGGTTGGGATAAAGAAACAGATAACCCAGCCCCATTTCTGCTATTAAGTTTGAAAGAAGCGACTGTCCATAAACTCAAGCTCATGAGGTGAAGATAAATATAACGAAAGCATAAATCCAGACAAAACCAAAAGTTAAAACATTCTTCTGGCATACCAATCATAGTCATTCTTATCACTGTCGGCGTTTAAAAAATCATCTGTAGCAAGTTTCCGTGTAGGCGCTGCTGAAGGCACAAGGTTGAAGATAGGAGAAGTACCAGGCTTTGATCCTGCAATCACGAACGGCAATGCACGATAATACCCGGCCAAAAAACACATAGCAGTAGTACTCTAGAGCCAGAAGCTGCCATTTTTCAACAAGAATTTACAGAAAATCATTGTGAAAACCTTCGAAACCTAGATGAAGCAACCGATAAGATTAGTACCTGAGGGAGCATAAAATTCTTCAGCGTTGTCAAGGAGGAGATCATTACATTCCTTCTCGCGCTTGCTCATCTCGAGGAAGAGCTGGAGCTCGTCCTCCTTGTCCTTCGTCATCTGCCGGCGCCTCTGCCCCAGTGTTTGCGGTTCCTGTGCCCTAAAGCTACCGTTCATCCCCCGAAATTCAAACCCTGACCAGACAAGATCAGCAATAGATATCTAGAAAACCTGACTGAAACCTAACACAGCTTTCTAAATAAGACCTAGCTTGGCTTCGCACTCACGCCTCCAGACCAACCGCACCAATAACCTGTACACCAAAAAAGCGACCGGGAACCTTCACGAAAGTGTAACTCACAACCCCAGATCTCAAATCGAGGCTAAATGCAGCTCGAACAACGCCAAATACAACGCTGGACCTTGCATTGCCTACTATAAGCAGGACGAACGCCGAACCAGCACGTACCGGAGAGGTTACAGCGCAGAGATGGCAGCGAGAGGAATGTTCGAGGGAAGACCGGAACAGAGTGGCAGTGTGTAAATAAAGTGGCGGTTGAGGTCTGAAATTGGAAAGCCGGGGAACGATGAGACGAGAGGGCAGGTCGTCCTCCATCCCAGATGGGCGCTAGGTGTTTTTATCACCTGCACTCAGCTGCTGAAGCTTCGGAGATACCCTAAGTATAGGTCGTTAGATGATGTGGGAACCCAAGATGTCTTGAAGATGGACGGTGCACATTTTGTCCGGTGAACCCAACGATTGCATGTGATGATATCTCCTCTTGTCTTTCTATTCCCCCTCACTTAAAGCTTACGTCGCCTCGCCTGTGAGTCTGTTGGGGGCCGAATTCCGAAGCTGCCCCCCCGGCAGACGATTTCCCATTTTCCGAATTTTCAAACTGGTGTGGGCCTATAATGGGCCCATATTGGGCCTGTCCAAATTATAGCTGGCAGCGGTCTGGCCCATCAGTAGCATGTTTAGAAAAATGAACGGATCCATAAGCGCGAGGCCCGAGTAGGGACGACAAAGCCCGTTACAAGAATTCATGAGNCAAAATGAACGAATCCATAAGCGCGAGGCCCGAGTGGGGACGACAAAGCCCGTTACAAGAATTCATGAGCACTACTTTCTTGACAAATTAAGAAAATTTGAATTATAAGCTAATTTTGTATGATTTTCTAAGCCGGGCGTTCTGCTATGGATATCACTAGCCAGGACTCAGGAGTCTATCATATTTGACTGTTAGCGATGGGACCTCGATTGGTGAAACCAATAATTCATACTGATGGTGTCGTGTGGGGGTGTCGTGATGGGGGAGTTTTCGCCAGACAAAATAGGATTTGTTCATGGATTGTGATGATACCCAAAATGATTCACCATCATCTCTGTATCTCTTTTTAATTATTATTTCAGTAATATCTGTGAAGAAAATCATATTCCAACCAATTACTGCTGGGGTAATCAAATAGGATTAACCCATTATTGGCTGCAATCCAAAGGGAGCACTTATGGAGGAATTTCTTTTACGCACAGCTTGGGAATGCCGAAAGCATCGATCCCGCACAGGCGACGAGTCCTCGACTCTCGAGAAACTGGGTCGATGTCAGAATCAGGTGGGTGCCAATCGACAGGGAGTTGATCGGGACGCTACTCGATCGGTGGCGACCCCAGCGGTCTGAAATTCGGGAACCGTGTAACCATCTTTTTTTTTTTTATCTCTAATGCAATATATTCTCATTTGAATTAGAAAAACTCACTGTGCCGCAAATTAAACAGAACCAACAATTCAAAGAAATAAAAAAAGTGAATTTTGAGCACAGACAGGCATAGTTTTTGAAATGGTGAAAAGTAGTAAGGACGGAATTTCTTGACAGTAAACGGTGGCCTCTGCAGTCGTGGACAGAAGGATGAATCTCAGATCTCCCACAACCTATATTGAAATCTGTATGTTTCGAGCGTGTAAATTTTCTTCCCTACCAAAACAATCCAATACGCGAGCAACCTGATGGCTCATTTCGATTAATCTCTTTAGTAGCTGCATTCCAAATCAACCAACTGATTGCTAGATGACTTCTGAGTGCTGAGCACAAGTTCTCGGAATTCATTTTAAGATCATGAATGAGCCGCGGCGGGCCAATTTCTCCGATCTTTTCAGGGTTTATACAAATACACACTGTACAGGTCAAAGAAGACAAGGGACACAGAAATGGACATTGAATGGTAGTTGTACTCCTCACACACACAGACTTTTTTGTGTACGAGTACTTTTGCGTATGGTATATGGCACTAATCTGTATAATGCTATATCTTCCACAAAAGTCAAAGTTCGGCTCTTAACTTTGACGACGCAGCCTCAGCTCCAGATATTTCCTTCGGATACACCTGCAGAGATATCAGAGAACTGCTGTCACCAGGTGCTTGCATCTGTTATCTATTGCTCTACTTTTGAAAGAGACAAGGCTCGAGGAGCTGCATCTCCCGAGCTATTCTAGCATTCAGTCGGGTATTCTGACGTGACCCGGGGCTGGACGAAGCTAAACGTCTACAGCCAAACCCCACATGGCACACGTGGACGGTAAGTGGTAGATAGAGAGGGCCCTAGATGACTATTGCTGACCCAACAATTTATCAAGCACAGGCGTGGAGAACATAGACTTGGAGCAGAAGCAGACAAAGGCCACATGCTTTGCATACAGCGTTAGGTAAGAATACTAAATTAATGAAAAAGAGGGGGCGAAGCTAATTACCTGAAGCGGGAAACTGATGAGAAGGACCAGTCAATCAAGAAAAAACAAAAAATTTATGAGAGACTGGCATTCCTTCGAAATGACAAACAGGGTCATTTCTCCCTCTCAGCTTGGTGAATCTTCTGGTATCTTGCGAACCCGTTCTTGCAAGCTGAAACCTGCACACGAGCAAGGAGCGTATTCAGCGAAGGAACAGCTCACGGATTAGCCGTGTGTCCAGAATCTATTCACCATGGAGAAATATGGAACTCTTATTCTGTTCATTGATAAAGAATGAGAACTTTTGCCAACTCAGTACCATCGTGACAACCCATTTGCTTGAGGTTTGCTGCAGTCCACCACTATAATGCATCAACATGGATCCAAAGACAGCCAGACAAAAAAAAGAACATGAACGCGATAGCTTTTTCCACTGCAATAAAGTTGAATTAAATGTTTTTGTACATCTTCCCTTATTAAACAGTATCTCTTTCTCAAAATTTGTGAATATAATATAAAATTTATCATTGCAAGAATTCTCATCCGTCAATCTAATGATCCGTAGAGGTCATACATGCAACTGGTGCATATACAAAAAGTCTTGTATTCCTTAGGATTAGGAATAGGGCACTGTGGTACTATTAAAGAAAGAGGGTTGTTAGAATTGGTGCAGTGGTATCCTCTTGGCCTAACAATTGTCCAAAAGATTGCAGATTCGATTTTATCATGATATTTTCTGTACTCTTTTAATTTTAATTCTAACCCTTATGAGCTTCTTATGTAATTGAAAGAAAGAAAGGGGTTGCTCGTGAAATGGCTAAAGATTCCGAGGGAAATGGACAAGGCTGATAAAATTGCAAATGGGGAGATTTTGTCAGGAGACCAGACGACTCCTGGCCCTTAATTAGCGGCGGCTGATCCTCTGCTAAAATTCAAAATTTACTGACTGTTGCTAGGTAATCCTAAGCAGGCAAGCATGGAACGGAACGGAATTTTAAAATGAAACTTCCCCAACATTAAGTCGAACTACTATACTCGAGTATGTTGATCCTAAAGAGTTCCCATTTGTATCTTGCCCTCAAGTTAGCAGCAGCGAGAAAACTTTGAAACCGCAGCTCTGCTGAGCTTCTGTGGACCCATCGACATAGCATCACTTGTATGGCACAAATTGTCGATGGGATTAACCTGGATGTATGTAAGACGACATTTGTGCAGGGATTTGCACCACAAGGGCAGTCATCCGGGCAGAAAGAACAGACTTCATGCCCAAAACAATGTTACCTCAGCAGCCGCATACTAGTCCTAACTTTGAAACTTTGACCTTCTAGATCGTCTGATGCTATCCTTGCACAAAGGAGGAGAACTTTTCTTCTACTCGTTTCTAATTCAGTTTAACTCGTTGCTTAGGCATGAAGTGGGATCAAAGTTTTCTTTGTCCACTTGCATTACCTCAAAAAGACAGGCAAAAATCAGGGTCTTTACCGTCGGTAGCTGTTAAATATTAAGAATACTCTACACGAATGATATCATCACTTAAAGATTTATCCAACTGGGTTCCATGAGAGAGAGAGAGAAGACGGAGAGGACTTACAGCTTCAATGTCAATCTTGTAAACAAGAAGCTTCCTTCTTTCTCTGCAGCTAATCTTATAAGCCACGATAATATGAGCGATGGCCAAGAGGAAAGAGGAGACGAACAGGGCCATCTCCATGGCCCTGACGTATCCCCCTCGGTCCATCCTCGGGTGACTGAACACAAACGAAGCCTTGAGCAAGACAAGCACTAGAGATGAGACCGAGCACATCATTGTGATCGGCAAATACGGCCCTCGGGACAGCCTCGGCCCATCGCACAAGCTGTAAACACCTTCATAGACAAGAACGGCAAGAAGTCAAAAGAGATGATCAGGGGACCATTTATTCCTGCCTCTATTACATCTGTCTCTTCAGTGACCCAAAAAATATCAAAGCTAAGGTTTTACATCCTCCCAATTGAATATACAACCGATGAATAATTTTGCAGTCGGGTAATCTACCCTTTGAGGCACACAATCAACAGGAAAAAAGAAATTACAGGACAACTATCGATCGATGATATAAAAATCACGATATGAGATGTTTCAGCACATAGGTATTTTTATCCAGAGAGCTCCAGCTAGTGGACTGGACTGGTAGTTGACTCGACGTTTTTTTTGTTCACTATAAAAGTTCATAAATCGACGGAAGAAATTGCTACATCAACAAACTGATCCTCTCACAGGGAAAACGACAAACATATTTTGCTCGCTCGTTAAAGAAAACAGGAGCTCGAAAGGAAGAACCACGAGAAATTCGGCAAGAAGCACTTACAGATGATAACAACTGATCTGAGGATCGAAATGAGAGGGATGTCGATGAGAGAGTAACGGAAGTCATAGTTGGTGAAGTGGGCCGACAGAGTCTCTAGCGAGATGGAGGCGGGCGTGAGGGAAGCGGAGAGCAGAGCGGAGGGCAAGAGGGTGTCGGCTATCACGAGGAGGATGGGAGCGGAGAAGAGGAGGAGGGAGATGAGCATGGTGATGAGGAAGAAGACGGTCTTCACGCCCCTGAGGAGCTTCCTTGATCTCTCCTCCTTCGAGAAGAAGCCCATGTCCGAGGATTAGAGCCAGGGATCGATCCACCGGTGGCCAGCCGAGCTGTGGTGATGGGCTTTGCCTAGTGGGTCTTGGAGAAAACGGAGGCGGGCGATCGGAAAGGCGTCAGCTTTTTATACAAGAGGTTAACTACCAAGATTTCGCGCAGGAGAGAGAGGGACCCGGGGGGGTTGGGGAAGGAAGGAAGAGAAGACCAAAGGTGCAATTCTTTGACCGGATCTGTGCTGACAAGGAAGTTACCGGTCAAATAAAAAGAGACGACGTCACATGCACTGCTCGAATCTTCACCGGCGACTTTTCAGAATTTCTTCATTCACATGTTCCCTCTACCACCAGAAAATTGCCAGTAATTATTTATACTTATATTAATGACGACAGCCATTCCGATCATTAATACTTATTTATTCATTCATTATAATTTAATTAATATTTTTCTTATAATCACAGGCTGTCGTAGTCATGGATATATTAGTAAATCAATGGTTGAATTAACGGCGACTTCTAGAAGTTTCAAACGACCGTTAAGGACATGGTGCTTTTTTTTTTTTTTTCCTTTTTATACTCTCGTGATGGTAATCCTCTTTTCCTCAATCATGTCCGCACAGCCCTTTTTTTTTTTTTCCCTCTTCTGTCCTAAACGAGAATGTGTTCTCGATGATGTTCGGTGGACGGCGAAAATATAGTAAAGCTGTTAATTGACGTCGTTATAATGTAGGAAAATTTTTTAGTGTAAAATAAAATTTTCTCATATCGGGAAATTATATTTCTCTCGAACTGATGTGGAAACTAGTTATTTGTCGATCCGTCTATTTTATTTTAACAAAATTTATATGAAGAAAATGGTGGAGCGCACCTGTTTGTGAGCATGTGTCCACATGCAACGGCACTGAGATGGCTAGATTCTCCAGCAAAATGATTAATAATTTTATATTATAGTTTTTTTGAACTTTTAAATATTAATAGATGCAATATATTAAAAAAATTGTGGAATAAGAAGATAAGAATATCGGTTGGTCTGCTTCTGTAGACACGTAGGGATGGTAGTCATTATTTGACAGTCAATTAAAGTACGAGAAAATTTATGATTTATTCTTTTTTATGGAATAATTTTTTAAAAGAAAATAATAATAATAATAATATATAGAGAGAGGACAGGTTTAGTATAATTATAATATCATGAATACGTAATTAAGATATTTGGGTATGAATTTCATCAGTAGAGACTCCGTCAACCTTTTTTCTAATTCCGATCTCCACTCAATCCCCTCATTGGTTCTTCGATTGGGTATGGTCATGCAGTGGAGGTAACGTAAGACATGAAGAGTGGGACTTTTTGATAAGATTAAGGTTGATATGGACGAGCAAGAAAGAATAATAATAATAATGTATCTGATTATGTCATTGCTTAGCTTAATTAAGCAATGCATAAACTGAGAAATTTTCTTGGGAGAAGACAAGACAGAATAGGAATCCATTGCTCATGTTTTTTGGAAGACTGTCCGCGCGTTTTCCCCCTAATTTACAAATTTTGAAATTAAAAAAAATAACATACGTCAGATTATATCAACTTTAAAAAAATCGCAATTTGCATTTTGCTTCGTTCCCGTCCTTTTCTTGTGTGGACTTTCACATTTAAATTCCTGTCAGCCACGACGTAATAAGTTCTAAATAATAATAAAATCTCAAATTTTAATTTAAAAAATTTAGGAGGTAATATAAATAGGAGAATATTATATTAAAAATTTATATATTTGTAAGTTAGTTCAATCATAAAAATTTAAAGTCATTTTTTGAGCGATCACATTAACATTTATTATAGAGATTAACGATGTTCAATAGAGAAGACTTAATATTATAACGATTATAAAATTTTAGAATTGAACGAGATATTTTAGACTTTTAAAATTAACTTACAAAGTGAAACAAAGTTTTTATGATTTGTACTGTAATTATCTCGAAATTTTAGAGATTTTATTACTGTGGACGCGGTTTGAGAGATGCCTACGTATGAAATGGCAAAGTCAAGGCGTACCATAACGTGAAATTAGAATGAGAGTCCGCAGATAGTTCATGTTCGTCGGGACAAAGTACAACCGTGGCTCGGGTCGAGATACAGTGTCTAACAAGTAGATATTTTTCCTAGTTATGATTTCGCTGATATAGCACGAGCTAGTGGCGCCGCCTACGGCCGGTCGATCGACCGGTCAAGATTACTGGGAAGGGCTGCGGCGGCTATTGCTCGGCCGCCTCCTCCGTATCTTTTGGTTTCTAGCTCCCTTTAGAATATTATTATTATTATTATTATTAAATTATGCATGTAGAAATTTCATAAATTATTTCCTAAACTTCTGGCTGGCAGGAACGGCCCACTCAACGCTTGAATTTTTTGAATTAATAGGACGGGCCACCGAACCACCCCCGACACCACCACACACACACACACACACACATATATATATATATGTATGTATGAAATCTGCTCCCAGCTTTATCACCAATCTACGTGCCACTTCGTCAGCAGGCTGCCCAAACCTACCAATATCGTCACCGGGCTACAATAATGTCGGGAACCCATTCCATATCCGTGCCAGCGCGACTAGTTTCGCTTTATATGTTTCCGGGCATAATTCCACCTCGACCGACCCAGCATCATCCTCGTCGCTGACCGTTAATGGATCTCGACGAAACAAGTGAATCGACGCGATGCTCCATCTGCTCCTCCTGAGCTCGGAAACAATAACCGGCTCGATACAAGATTATTTAGATACAGTTGTTTCATCTTGTGAAATCATTTTAGATTTTTTTTTATAACGAATTTCGTGCTGGAAATGGGTCCCCTTCAACGATTCGAATGTGCAAGTTGTGTTTGAAACTGCTATAGTATCAATTTTCCTGTAGTAATTGGCCAAGTTGTTTTTTTAAAAAAAATAAATTGATAATAATTAATAGGATAAATTTGTAATTTAAAATTTTATGATACACTATTAAATAAATAAATAATTATAATACCAAACACTGTAATTATAAAAAAAAATAAATGCCAAAGTGACCTGCAATTACTTGTTTATTAAAAAACTATATATATATATATATATTTCAAAGGAAGGGGACAAAAGGAAAAAGGCAATGGTTACGCGGCTCCCACGCGCAGCTGATATATATATATATATATATATTAATTTTCATTAATTATTACGTAATTAATTACATCAGAATCCTCTTGATATTTCATCAATCGCAGCTTCCTGACCCACAGATCACCGAGGATATGCATGATCTTTCAAATCCATGTCAATCCCGTGGCGACTCAGCATGGACCCTCTGCCATCTTGCCGACAGGACTGCCGGTTTTCTGCCGGAGGGGTGACGTACGCGTCGATTTGTTGGGAAGTCATCCACCGTCTCTTGGTGAGAATTTTGAGTGTTTGGTGAACCTTTTTGCCTTCTGACGTTCCAAGCAATTTGATGGGCTGATCACACGTTTACGATCCTAGAGGGCCGAAGCCAGCCATGGCTTGACACATGCTCTCACAGTACCATCTTCCTCAATTTTGATAATTTGGTATATTTACTGTTTAAATCTAATCTATTAAAAAAAAAAAGAATTACCCGAGTTTTATCTCCGATTGGCGGACACTTGTCATCCATGCGCTGTAGGGAGGAAATCGTGAGATGATTGATAATTGATTGGACTTGCGAGTGGACCATTGACATTTTGCCCTTCTCTGGGTTCAAGAGCCGGTACCCAAAATGCCCATAAACAGCAGATACGGCGGCTGAGTGTCGACGTTGATCGAGATTGTCTCCACTATTTGCAACGAACCCACGCGAAGATATGGATATTGCATTGTAGGTCCCTGCCTTCCCATCCCTTTCTTGAATCGGTCGAGATTGCTTTTCCGCACCTTTCAACTTGGCCCTCGTTGCTCCGGCCGACAGCAACGGACTACCTTAACCAAACACAAACCAAGGTTAGTTAATTTCCAGCGTTCTCTTTAACAAAAATCCTTGGAACTGAGTGAGCCTCACCATCGTCTTCTTCCCTTCCTACCTGTCCACCCTCCCGGGGGATATCAACATTCAACAAGAATTCAATCGTTGTTCAATCCTCCAGAGTTGAAAGAAAAAAAACAAACACTCATCTCGCGGGTAAAAATTCAATATTTTTTTTCTGTGTTCTTGAGAGGTTTCCTTGGTGGGTCGGAGGTAGAATGTCGAAGCAGACCTACAGAGTGTGCTTTTGCTTACGGCGGAAGTTCCGGCTGACGGTCTCCGAGGCGCCGGAGGAGATCAAGTCCCTCTTCGAGCAGTACTCTGAGAATGGGATCATGAGCCTCGATCAGCTGCACAGGTTCTTGGTCGAGGTCCAGGGAGAGGAGAACGCCACCAAGGAGGACGCACAGGTCATCATCGACAAGCTCCATGAGCAGCGCCATCTCAACATCTTCCAAAGGAAGGGCGTCACCCTCGAAGCCTTCTTCTGGTACCTTTTCGGTGACATCAACCCTCCTTTGTCTCCTAAGCTCGAGGTACGATTTTGATGCTTCTTTTCCTTAGATTGTTTTTGTTTGGTATGGGGTGTTGGCGGTCTTGGCTCTTTCAGAGGTCTTGATAATGCTCCAGCAATTCCACTGTTTGCTGTTTGTTTTGGTGCCTTGATACTTTTTTCCTTGGACGAAAACAGAGTTCTGACTGCTCAGTTTGAGAGTTGAAAATTAGGAAGCTTGCTGTGGGGATGATTTAAGTGCTCAGCTCAGTTTGGTATTACTTGGGGCCTATAATTCTTGTAATAGAAAGAGACATTATGGCACTTCTGGAAATGTTACATGTAGAAGAACCTTCAAGCAAGAACTGGGGTGACAATGGGTTGTGGAAGAGCAATTTTGTCTCGAAAATATTTGGAAAAGTTGCTAATTGTTGATCATCAAATCACTTGGTAAAGGTGTTTCATAGGAAGGGTCAACTACATTGCATGTATTCCTTGAATGTGTTTTATTGCTCAGAGATTGCGTCGTAGATGTCAGATATTGTGCTTGAAGAACCAAAGAAATAAGGTGCCTAAGTGTAGCAGCACCAGATGTGGAAGTTTTCTTTTCTTTTTTTGAAAGGTAAATATGGAAGTTTTCATTTACTTAATTTCTGTAATTAGATTGGCTTCAATGTAGCACATAATCTAGTTATTCATGAGCGGTGATTGCATAGTTTGATTGTATGACTTCAGAAAAAGAGAACTTCCATAGATTAAGACCAAGTTCGAATGATGGGATCATTGCTGAACCTTGTTCTTATTGTTCTCTATGAGGAACTTCCATAAATACCCGTGCCTTTTGAACAGAAATAGCTACGTGCACAATTCATTTGTTGTAATGACTATTCTAATGGTCAGAGTGAATACTAAGCTTACATATACTTTTGTTCCTCCTCCTGTCAGGTCCAGCAAGACATGAATGCCCCTTTGTCTCATTATTTCATATATACGGGCCATAATTCGTATCTAACGGGTAATCAACTCAGCAGCGACTGCAGTGATGTCCCCATCATAAAAGCCCTTGGGAGAGGGGTTAGAGTGATCGAGTTAGATATTTGGCCAAATTCTGACAAGAGTGATATTCATGTTCTTCACGGAAGGTAAAGTATCAAATTTATGTGATGAATTTATTGTGTTTTATCATCACTTTTGGTGGTAGGAATTAAATAATTGGGACCCAAATTCTCAACATCCTTTCTCTTGAATACTTTACATGACACAAAAATTTAGGGATACTCTCCTGTGGTAGCTTTTAAGATCTTTTTATCTCAGGAAATTGGATCCTTTTATCAGTAATTTTCATTCATGTGATAATTCAATTCCTGGTTTTTCTCGCTTTGTATAGGACTTTAACTACTCCAGTGGGACTTATCAAGTGCTTAAAGTCTATTAAAGAAAATGCCTTTGTTGCCTCCGACTATCCGGTTGTAATTACGTTGGAAGATCACCTCACAGCAGATCTTCAGGCAAAAGTGGCTGAGGTGTGTTGTATTTGCGTGTGCCTTAAAATATCTGTCTTCTGCTTTTATGAAGCAATTTACTTCATCAACTCTTATCAATGTCTTTAATCTGAATTTATAGATGGTCACTCAAATATTTGGAGACATACTCTTTGCACCTGATTCAGAATGCTTGAAGGAATTTCCTTCCCCCGAATCACTGAAAAGAAGGGTCATCATATCAACTAAACCACCGAAAGAATACCTCGAGGGGAAAGAAATTACTGAAAGGGAAATTGATACACAGAAAGGAATGGATGCACCACCAGATGAAGAGGCTTGGGGGAAAGAAGTCCCAAATCTCAAGGGGGACATTACAGTTGATGACAAGGTATGAAAGAAGTTACACTAATTGATAACTTGTAATTTATATCTATCGTAAGCTTTGCAGGTTGTACTGGTCCAATCATGGAGTGGAAATCTGCTGTTGCAGTTTATGAAAAGCAGATAAGCGGAATAACTTTGTACATGTTTTCTTGCACCTTGGTGCAAACTTAATGAAATTTCTTTATTGGGAAAGATATTATGTCTAAATTTACTCCATCAATATAAAATGATGTTCTTATGCTATCTGGTTGAACTAGTTGGATCCTTGCGCAAACCTGTGGACTCAGTTTGGTTCAGTCTGATGTAACCATGATTTCTATCATAATAAATACATATTTATTGTGTTTCCTCGCTAATGGAATTCTAGCAATAGCAGGATGATTTAGAAGTCGATGATAAGGATGATGAAGACAGTGATGATGATGGGGACAAACCAAATCAAAAAGCAGCACTGGAGTATAAGCGCTTGATTGCTATTCATGCGGGAAAGCCAAAGGGGGGTTTGGATGGTTGTCTCCATGTGGACCCTGACAAAGTTCGACGCCTTAGCTTAAGTGAGCAACAGCTCGAGAAGGCTATCATTACTCATGGAAAACAAATTGTCAGGTTTGCATTTTTCAGTGTTCTTATGATTCATTTTTGTTCACGAGGATACTCATTCATGCCGCTTACTATTCTCATCTACCCAGTATGAATTGACTATGTGAGGATACTCATGGAAAATAAATTGACTGTCCAGTTATTTCTGCTGCTGCAGGTTCACGCAGAGGAATGTACTTAGGGTTTACCCAAAAGGAGTACGTATTGATTCCTCAAATTACAACCCACTTATTGGGTGGTCACATGGAGCACAGATGGTTGCTTTTAACATGCAGGTGTTTTTTGTTCCCTTCACTTTCTTATTTTATCCTTCAATATTATTTTTATTCTATATTATATTTATTAGCACTGTGTATTGATTATTTCAAGATCTCAGCGTCTTGTGGAAATAATCTTTTACTAATGGCTCTTAATGTTAATCTTTCTTTTTTGAGTCAGGGATATGGAAGATCTCTCTGGTTGATGCAAGGAATGTTCAGGGCCAATGGTGGGTGTGGCTATATCAAGAAACCTGATTTTCTGTTGAGGCCTGGCGCAGATGACAATATCTTTGACCCTAATGCTAGCCTACCTGTGAAGATGACTTTGAGGGTCATGATGATCCATTGCTTCGATCACACAGTTTGCTAAATTCTTAAATATTTTGAACTGTGAATCCGCTTTGAATGACTCCGATTCTGTTGCTGCTTTTCAGGTCACAGTGTATATGGGGGAAGGCTGGTATAAAGATTTTAAGCACACACATTTTGATATGTATTCACCTCCAGATTTTTACACTAGGGTAAGTCATGCGTCCTTCGTCCATGCATCACTCTCAGTGAATGTAGTCGGGCTCCTTATGCTCATTGACAAATAAATCCACAGGACCATGCATGGTAGGAATTGAACCTACCATGAAACAGTCCATTTTCTTTTAATTGCACATTCAGGATGCTTTACACTACTCTGGGATCAATAGTGTCATTAAGTCCAAGCCACAGTCTTGCTGCCATTGTGTTTGTCTATTCTGCCTGTGCAGATTGGGATTGCTGGAGTCCCTGCTGATTGTGTGATGAAGAAGACGAAGACACTGGAGGACGACTGGAGCCCCACTTGGAATGAGGCGTTTGAGTTCCCCTTAACCGTCCCCGAGCTTGCTCTGCTTCGTGTGGAAGTTCACGAGTACGACATGTCCGAGAAGGATGACTTTGGTGGCCAGACTTGCCTGCCCATCTGGGAAATAAGGAAAGGCATCCGGGCAGTTCCACTGCACGACCGCAAGGGGAAGAAGTACAAGTCGGTCAAACTTCTCATGCGATTTGATTTCATTTGATTTGTTGTGTCCGACTGCATGATGAGATGACTGACACGAGGCAGCTACATAAACTGTTTGTGTGCTTGGACTGGACTGTTCGTGTGAGTCTGTAAGTAAGTATACGTATTTGTACCATCCACAGTGGTCTGTCTGTCCATGAGGCTTCTTTGTCGAGGAGATTGAGAAATGGTTGTGTTTGTTTCAATAAAATGATATATCTTTCCATCCCCTGAAACTTGCATCTGCTGTTACCAAGCATCGTTACTGATGTTGGGTGGTCCGACGATGGTATATGGGCGTTCCTGCTCGGATTTTTGATTCAAGGGCTCGAGGTTCAGTCTGTTGCAACTTTCAGTTCCTGCAGGAAAGGGAAAAGGGGGGGAAAAAAAAAGAAGAAGAACACTCTCTCGCCGGCGTAGACTCCTTTACAGGTTTGGGATAGATAGGAAGCTGACCTAAAACGGGAGCAGTCCGTCTCACCGAATGCGTCGGAAGTACGAGTAATTCAAGCACTTGCAGATGTTCTTACTTCTTGCACGAAACTTGAGATCTTGTTTGATTCCACACTCAGGTTCACTTTGGACTCCGAGAACTTGGAAAAGTTTTCCCTTCGA
This sequence comes from Sonneratia caseolaris, assembly GCA_900006705.1. NCBI lineage: Eukaryota > Viridiplantae > Streptophyta > Magnoliopsida > Myrtales > Lythraceae > Sonneratia > Sonneratia caseolaris. The sequence goes on from CXYZ01007957.1 coordinate 1,609,604, forward strand.
CACCACAATCTTTCTCAGATAGGTGAGTAAGAGAGACCAGGAGTGAGTAACAAACAAAAAATGCAGGGACAATCAGTATAGTTCCAACAGGACAGATCTCTCATGTTTTCCCGTTTTCCATTCTTTAACGGTATATCGAACTTTTCGTAAAGTATTTTTGACTCACAGCTCACTTCGGTTGGACAAAAAGATGGGCAAGCTGACATTGTTTAAGCTTGTCAAATGAAAAGACAAATAATGGACACAGCAGAATGTAAGGCGGTTAATAGAATATGCTGAGAATGAGATAACGAACAGAGAGGTAGCTTTCTCCCCAGTCAATATTTTGATAAAACAATACTGTCACAAGGATACATGCCCACCAAGAATATAAACAGGCCTACTATACTAATCGATTATATATAATACATATGAGAGAGGAAGAATACCAACATGGCCAGGGATGCAGCATCCAATCTCAGAGAACAGGACTTCGGCATCACAAGTGCTCACCAGTGCCTTCAGATGCAATACAGAAAGCAGCGGGACCCACTTTCTGTCGTTATCTGGCTTTCAGAAGCCGCACAGAGAATGGGATTATGCAGCTCATCATTGTCTATGATGCCTAATTTTACAACTTTTGAGGAGAGGACGGGATTCCATGCTTTTGGAACCATTCAGGCATGCGGAATCTCTCGTAAAGTACAGGTCTCACATCTCTCTGCCGAGAGAGGTGCTTGAGTAGTGGGAGTAGGACAGTCAAGAGCTGTTTTATCAAAAAGGAAAGACCATCAGACATTCATCGAGAAACTCTCCTTTTCTTTTCCTTAATATTCAAAAAAAAAAAACAATTAGCGATACAAAAATTGCCAGTTTTGATTTTTACAAGGATGACGATTATATACCTGGTCATCGTGTGGCTGTCCAACAGAAAAAGGAATGCACGGAATCCCATTCACTGGCTGCAGCAAGAAACTAAATGGGTTGTTGTCAACTATCACAATTCGGCATAGATCCTTGGATATGCAGGAAAGATCCTTCACATGGTCCCGGTATTCCCTGTACATGTATAATCACATGCAGGTCATTAATTGGCCTGTCGATGAATAGCACCCTTTTTCTGAGCAGAATTTATCACTCAATAAATGTCTCCTGTGAAAAGTCCCCCGAATATTGGCATTGCAAAATTTCAAGCCAAAATAATGGTGAATTTTCTCTTGCACAAATATAATAAGCTAGATTTATCTCGTAGGGCCTCTCAGAGGCTTCCAGATTAATGATCTAGCTAATACAGTTCAATCTTCATCCAAGGCAAGCAGCTTTAGGCTCTTCCGAGTTAAGGTGGTTAAGGAGGTGCTGCGAATGATATGTGATGACCCTCAGGATTCTGAATGTAAATTCATAATTCCAGCCATTTTACTATGTTATATCTGTATGAGAATCAAAAGAATTTGTCAAAAATGAAAAGAATATAATGGTTAGATATCACAGTAGATAAAAACCTGAGGTCCATAATTCATCTACTAAGTTACTGTCAATAATATCAGCTGTTGTCCCACTAATATAATTAAAGATTTTTCATCACTACTGATGACGCACAATTAAGAGCAGAGTTCACATCATTCATGAAGCAGATATTATTATCATTCAATTCCCTTTCAAATATTTATGAAAAGAATGATCAAGGGTGGCTGAACTTACGTGCTGATGGTTGAAGGACGATAGAGACGCTGGCTAAATAGGTTTTCTACATCTATTTGATCAACAAGAGGTCTTGCATATCCTGAGCCAGAGAAGAGAAAACAGATTAAGATACTGAACTAAGGATAGAAATAACATCATCCAGAAGGATAGGAGGGAGAAAAATGAAGAGGCAAGAGACTAACCTTCCAGGCCAGCCGTAAAAAGCACAAGATCTGCAAATTCACTGAGCTGTTTCAGGAATTCTCGCAGTCCTGGGCGCTCAAACACTGTCACGTAGTTGATTTTAGGTTTTCCTTCGCATTCCTTTCAATTATAACACACAAACACATGACAAATACTTATTCAGGCATAATTAGCTACATCATTTTAATGCGAGAAAATGCCTTGAATATAAAGCACCTTATCAGAAGATACACATTCCAACTCAAACCACGGCAGCCCAGCTTCTATTGCCTGGTCGCGAAGAGCAGCTGGCAGACTTGATGTCTCATATGCACATACAAGAGTTTCATCCAAGTCAAGCACTACCTGCAATTCATCAGTCAAACTCAAAACTTCAGGGAAATCATGGTTTAAGCATGCAATCCAAATGGACCAAAAGAATATTCAACTATACTTCCTGAAAGCGACTATATTTTCCTCTCTTCCACATAATATCCAATTTGATCGCTTTCCATTGCATAAAAATGCAATTCAGATTGATGGATTCATGAAGGGTCAAGCTTGATCAACAGGACTGTCCTTTCAGCTGGAAAACCTATTTAAAATTCTAATTTGATTGAATGCCTTTCTGATAAATTTCATGACACTTAATAAGTGCATTAATTTCTCTATTAACATTCATGAAAAGTCGCAACTAATTAATCTCAGAAACTTAGCACCACCAAATGTAACATTGATTGTCTATGAGGAAGAGACTGAACATCTTCCATTGAAGAAATGATGAGATTTGAAACAGATCTCAGGGAACTATTGCGACTGAGAGCTGCAAGCCAGCGCATTTCAGTCAACTATTACCACTAAAAAGTTGAACCGATATCAGGATCACTTGTTTGGAGGGTTCTCCCAGCTAGAATTCTAATATAAACAGCCAACTGACGAAAGTTAATTTAGACGTCAGTAGCGATCATATCCGAATAGAAGTTCTCTATATTGATAGAGCTATAAGAACGTAATCGCAAATCTATGACATACGACATCAACTAAAAACGGAGTGACAGAACAAGGGTCGTGGCGGCAGAGCCAACAGTAAGCCAGCCAGCCTGACTGGACTATTCTAAGCGTCAAGCCTAAAATAAAAATGAAGAATGCTTCTGAAATGTACCGTCAGCCTCTCGACGCGGCCAGAGGAGTCCTCGGCTGTATCGGCGGCCGAGGAGATATCGACGGAGGCTGTGGCCGGGGGATCGAGGTCCGGAAGCTCAACGACGGGGAGAGTTTTGAAGGAGGGGGAGGAGCCGGAGAGGAGGGGGTGGTGGCCCAAGTCTCGGAGGATCTGGAGAAAGATTTGGAAGAAGAAGGCGAGCCAATTCCAGAGCGCCCTCCACACTTGGAGCGTCCACCGCGGGGAGTACATCTCGGCATGAGTCAACTCGGCCATTTGAAGGACGATTCCGGAGGCTAACCTGTTTCAACGGACGGAGGAAGTCCGTTCAGCGGATCCAGCCCGTGCTTGCTAGGTCCGTCAATGGAGTGAAGGTTTTTCTACAACGACGACGACAAGATAGTAGGATGAGGAGGAAGGGGGGGGCCAATCTTGCTCTTCTCCGAGTTGTGGTCGTCGTTTTTCGCTTCGACGAAGTCTAGAGAGAGAAAGTGAAGTGAGAGAGAGAGAGAGAGAGTGTGCGTGTGCGACAGAGAGGGTGAGGAACACGCACCGGCGAGGCTGGAGTGGCGGGAGTTTGGGATCTGCCTCGTGGATTAGTTATGAAGGAGAATGGCGGACAGCGAAGTGTAGGACCCACACTGGACAGGCGAACGGACGAATCATTCCGTGAACCGGGTGAGGCGTTCCGGTTCGAAATCTCAATTTTAGATATCTTGTTCGAATTGTAACTATTTTATCTAAATATATTTGAATTGTACAAAAGTGATTCACGATTTGATTGACTGGTCAATGTTTCTATTGCAAAAATATATTAAATTGTTAATTCATTAATAGTAATTGGTTCGACCCATTATGCACTTATAAATTGTCAATTTTACTCAATTAATTTAATGACCAATCAAATAGACCATGTTAAATAATTGATAAAACCGCTCCTTTTTATTTCGGTTCGACTCAATTCGTATTACCAGAGTATCCTCCTACCAAGAACATCGATGATTTCTCGTGCATACGGGCCCGTGTTTTCATGGATGGGTCCTCCTAAGACAACAACATTGAATTTGCATATTATGTCCCCTCATAGTGTCGTCATTGTAACACCATCCCCCTCATATGGGGTTTTCAGGCTTAGATGGCAGTCCATGCTCATGACTTTTCTCTAAATATAAATGAAATACTCATATTTACCTATAATTCCCATAATTATATATTTAATATTAAAAATTTTAGCAGGACACTAAGTAATTTATATTTAAAAGAAATTCATTTTCAACAAATAAAAATAAAAATGTACGTAAACCTCGAGATTAGCATGATGACTCGGTGAANAAAACCGCTCCTTTTTATTTCGGTTCGACTCAATTCGTATTACCAGAGTATCCTCCTACCAAGAACATCGATGATTTCTCGTGCATACGGGCCCGTGTTTTCATGGATGGGTCCTCCTAAGACAACAACATTGAATTTGCATATTATGTCCCCTCATAGTGTCGTCATTGTAACACCATCCCCCTCATATGGGGTTTTCAGGCTTAGATGGCAGTCCATGCTCATGACTTTTCTCTAAATATAAATGAAATACTCATATTTACCTATAATTCCCATAATTATATATTTAATATTAAAAATTTTAGCAGGACACTAAGTAATTTATATTTAAAAGAAATTCATTTTCAACAAATAAAAATAAAAATGTACGTAAACCTCGAGATTAGCATGATGACTCGGTGAAAAGGAGACATGTCTTGAGGTAGGCAAGTCGTGGTCGTGGCCATAAATGGCAACACACAAGCGAAGAGATAACAGCGGGCGGGGCCCACTTAATAAGAAGGAAGAAGAGTCCAGCCCGCCCTTTTGGACGCCCTCTTCGCTTCTAAGGAGACGACCGGCGATATGGAAGGTGGCCTCACGCGCGAAATGAACCAATTGGGGATTGATGTTTCTGCGAATTGAGTTCCCATCAGAACATGATGATAGTATTTCTTTCAGACAGTTACAGCAAGGTCGTTGTAGTATAGTGGTGAGTATCCCCGCCTGTCACGCGGGAGACCCGGGTTCGATCCCCGGCAACGGCGTTGGTGTACATTTTGCCACGTGTCCATATGAGGATAGTGCAGATGACGACGGAGGAACAGCCGCGTTAACTATTCTCGGGCCATTCCGCCCCCTAATTGACCTCCGACGGAAGAGTCAACCCACCTTATTTTATTTTTTTATTTTGTATTTTATGATTTTCTCTATCATAACAAAATTATGAACGCACATAAATGTTAATCTTCTTCTTCTCAAGGGCACACACACATATATGCCCAGCTTGGTTTATATCATATAATAAAATTTTAAATAAATAAATATATAATATATCTCATAAAATTTTTTTAAAAAATCAACCTAATAAAAATACCCTATATATTGGTCATTAACTAACAAATCCAATGATGTTAAACACCATCGGCCAAGATATCCTAATCGAGTGTTACCACGATTTTATAAACACGACAAATCAAGTAATTTTTTTTTTTTACGAAAAATTGGATATATCAGTATTTGGACAAGAATCTAAATCCGATTTCTTCTTATTTATGTTGTGTAACGTGTTCAGAAGGGTTTCTTTTAACTGCTGCGAAACTCTTTATGTTCCGAATGCGGTGGCCTAGAAGGCGGAGAAGGAAAATTCCTAGGCCTAAAATGAGGGCTGTAAGTTTAAAAGGGAGCAAAGTATTGGTGCTAAAAGTTGAAAATACATATATTTGAGGATCGGATCGAACATAAGATTTTGGGGGGCAAAGCGAAAATACAGGAACTTATATATTTCCTCCGATTGTTGAGGTAGGAGTGGGAGGAGGGACTGATTTGGTGCATGCGACCGTACACCACCTTAAGCTCAGCTAAAGAGAGACGACAACGACGACGAGGAGAGACGAGAGAGGGGATTTCTGCGGCCTCTGGTGATGATGGCTTCGTCGACCCCCCGGACGGTGGAGCAGATCTTCAAGGACTTCACGAATCGACGCTCCGCTCTCGTCCGCGCCCTCATCTCCGGTAGTCTATGATCTCCCGCCTGCATGCTTGTTTTATGCTTCCGTTTCACCGTCCTCGTTTTCTCTGTTTGATCCCTGACATGGTTTTCCCCTGATTTCTCTGTCAGATGTCGATGAGTTCTACTCGCTCTGCGATCCAGGTCAGTTCGATGTGATTTGACTCTGTCTTTGAAAGATAAGAAGAAGTAGTTGAAAATTTTTTAGATAATTCTTTCCTTCGATGGTATTGGTGGAGAGAGAGTAAAATTTTCAGGTGGAACGCTTATCCGAGAATTTATCATTGGCCACCTCACGTCACTGCATATCAAAACCAATCACTCTGAACGTCTTTGTTGGTTCTGTGAGAGCTGATGTATTAAGAGCCATAGTTAAGATACTGTGAGAGATTTTTGAGAATATATTAGGAAAGGGAAGAGAAGTTCAAAATTGTCAATTTTGATTGCAGGATTTTCCCATATCCTACAAAATTTGAGTAGCTAACCTGAATCATTACTTTTCTCTAACTTCTGCCGGGTACTTTGAGAGTATGGTTCTTTAGAGACTCTGAAATTTGCAGTTCTCATTGATAGTAAATTTGTTTTAGCTCCAATGATGGGTTTTATGCTAAATATATGATCTTGTTACTACATACTTTTCCCTCAGAGAAGGAGAATCTGTGTTTGTATGGACAACCAAATGGGTCGTGGGAGGTGGTTCTGCCAGCAGAAGAAGTTCCTCCTGAGCTTCCTGAGCCCGTGCTGGGAATCAATTTTGCCAGAGATGGAATGAAGCGGAAAGACTGGCTTTCCTTGGTCGCTGTGCACTGTGATTGCTGGTTGCTCTCTGTGGCCTTCTACTTTGGCGCTGGGCTTAATGCCAATGAGAGGTATGGCTTTTCATCCTGCAATCGTTTGTCGAACATTTTGAATGGTGACCCTGAGCAGTTGACCTTGATGGAACATCTCGTATTGATAAAAGTATGTTTCACTTAATCGTCTATCTGGAGTCCAGAACTTGGCCTTGTTCCTTCACCATGTAAAATCTAGATAAGACATTCACTTATTTGTCACTTTTCAGAAGCAAATCTTCCTTTCTGCAATAAGATATGCTCAGGAGAAGTTCAAGTTTTTCATGGTGGGGGTGGGTGGTGGTTTGAGGGGGAGGGGGGATTAACAGAAATTGAAATTGTAGAAATTACTTTACTCTAGCGTTGACATATCCTTGTATTCTTTCAGAACTTCCCCAGGCCTCGCTTAATGGTGAAGCATATTTTGAAAAATTTTCTTCTGAAATATGTCTACTTCTCCTGATCCAATCTTGCACATGTTAACAAATTCTCAGATCTATTTATATATGTAAATTATGTCGTGAAGATAAAATGGTACTTCTTTACTATGTTATACCTCCTGTTCATTAACTTCATTCCATCACTATCATACTCGTCATCTTCAATTTTGTTTTATTGGACAGTTTGCTCCAAGCACCTTTGAAGTTTAGAGGTTCTAATGTGTTTCTGCTTTGTTTCCTGGATTTTCTTGTACTAACACTTACTGAAAGACGAAGGTTACATTATCACCTGCTGAGCTGAGTTGAGTTTAGATAGTTGTCGAGGGAGGACACCTCAGTTTCCGAACCTTCTTGCCTATTGAACCACCAAGCTAAAGTAATCTTCTTGTCTCCGCTCATCCAACAGTGGCATGCATGTGTCTATGTGCTCTCTCATGTGTGTATATTCTAGTTCCATGCTGGACTTTGGTTTATGCGGTAGTGTAATCCACTTTTTGTGCATGCCCTGTTGGGTATCTGATCGTGCTTTATCTGCGATCTTAGTTTGATTTTTTTTTTCAGAGCTTCTATGCTACTTTCTTTACAGGAAGCGTCTGTTTAACCTTACAAATGAGCTGCCCACTCTGTTCGAAGCTGTGACTGAAGTAATGCCCAACAAAGACAAGCCCAATATGGATATTGGAAGCAAATCAAGAAACGGCACAAAGGTGAAAAATCTCTCCGTCTGTCCAAATGTTTTCTTAAATGAAGCATCATGAAGCATAAAACCATCGAGGACTCCGTCCCCTCATAAATCCTAATGTTCGACTTGCAGAGGCCCTCCGAAGGACCGGGAAGAAGCATGCCTAAGTTGTATAACAACAGCTATGGAGGAGGAGGAGGAGGAGGAGGAGGAAGAGAAGAAGAGGAAGAAGCGCATGGCAAGACGCTGTGCGGAAGCTGCGGACAGGACTATAACGAAGACGAGTTTTGGATCGGATGTGATATTTGCGAGAGGTGGTATCACGGGAAATGTGTCAAGATAACACCAGCCAAGGCCGAGAGCATCGAGCAGTACAAGTGCCCATCCTGTAACTCGAAGCGCAGCAGACAGTGACTTTGTGGACGGTGTCGTAGGGACAGGTTAGTGATATACAGAATCGGTCATGCTTCATGGTTTTGGTTCTAACTTTCCTTCTGGTCGATAGATGAGAAGGTGAATCTCAAACTTAGGTTGGTGGGGCCCCCTTTTCCCTCTGTTTGAGCATACGAATAATTAATCTAAGAACACATCAATATCTCTCATTTCAACCGACATAATCAATTGTTGAGCCCAACTATAATCAATTAATTTATTAAACAAACAATATATTACTACTATTTTTTATCCATGTATTTGGCCTGAGCTGGCGTGGTCGGTGTCTGACCCTGTGCACCACACCGTCTACAGCCCTCATGCCCTAACTTGCTCAACTTGTCTTGACCTAAGAAATAAATTACTCCCGCCCACTTATAGAAGCAGTCAAAATATTCAATAATTCATCTTTTTTACTTGGAATGAGAAAAGGTGCACTGAAAATAAATTAGTATATGAATTAATATCGGGGGCTCATGAGCACGATGAGAAGCCTCTCTTTTACACTCACTCCATGGATGACACTGCACAGCAAAACTGATGAACATATGCTGCTCGTGCCCCGATGAGTTGCAGACCCGATCAATAAACATATACACAGCATCAAGCCTCCTCCCCAACCATCATCACCACGATTTATCATCACTTTTAATTCCGTCTCACCCATCCATCATCATATCACGCTGAGACCGACATTAAACAACCATTCACGTGATCAAACCAACCAAACTAACTTCTGGACATCTTCTGACTCGACCTCTGTGGATGAGCGATGTATGGAATCTACCCTACAATTACAATATATATATATATATATATATATACAGTGGGCATTCTCCTGGTACGTATATGTCCGACTAAGCAAACAAGGTCGTGATATCCTCCTCCAAACGACAGCGTGGAGATAGATGTTCAGCATGGTCAAGAGGCAAATCGAGTGATTTTAATATTCTCTTGGTTTGCTCAACGCGTGCGATTTACTGTCGGGGAAGGGGCCAAAGTTGTGGTTGTCGTCTTCCCGGAATAGGGAACGATATTTTAAGTGGCTGATTAGGCAGGCATTCTATCGCGAGGCGGACGTCGGCGGTGGGGGGTGTGGTGGTCATTAACGCGGAATTAAGCACGTGACGAATTACTGAATTTAATATGATACCTTTATATCTAGAAGGGGGTTAAGGTTTTTCTTTACGTATAAATGTAGAAGGGGATTAGTTGACATGTCGACTCTGCAACGTGATTGATAGTCGTCGATACCCACAAGAATCCAAAGTTTGGATTACCGTTCATTGACGGAATCATTCCGAATCTCTCTCCCACGTTGGATCGGAAAACGAGCCCTAAAGTTGTCTATCTACTAATCTGTCGTTCCCCTATTTAACGATGAAACGGAGCATGAATTGCCCCCTCCACGGAATGCTATGAGCTCCCTCCTCCTATTCTAAGTAAAGATGAATAACTGATTTTCAAGGGAGTCCACTCGAGCCAAAATCAATGGGGATTCATTGCATTTTTATAATATTAAATGATATATATATATGTGGTTGATAAGTTTTTTCCCTCTTCAAGATTAGGGATAATGCCACCATTAATTATATTAAAGGTAGAGCATTAACATAAAAATATTACTAGTTATGAGAGAAAATATTTTTAATCGTGTCAGTTATAAATTTTTTACTGGACTATTATATCTTATTAACATGTCACGTGAACTAATTATTGCACATAATGCCTTCTCCAGTAATAGACCTGGCTTGCACAGGTGAACCCACAATGTAAATTATACATATACATATAAAAACAGGCTTAGTGAACACATATACAACGTTTGATTGCGAGTCCGGTCGCACTATCAACAGAGTCCTGTCTCTGCGTGCTATGGTTGCCCATGTGAAGGGTTTTTCCAGGGACTCCTATGGCCGGGAGAAGTAGGGTTAAAATGGTGTTTGAAATTGTGAGAAATGAATCAGAATTCTTAAAAATATGAGATGGGGTTGGATTGTTGGTCTTGTAAATGCATGTAAATTTATTTATTTATTTACTAATAAATACCAGTAAACTTATTATAAAATCAGTATGAAGTTAGGGATTTTATATATTTTGAATATAAAAACTTCAGGAATAATTAAAGAAAAATCATGAGTTTCAGGTCAACATAAAATTTTACCATAAACTTTCAACTTTGGATAAAATATTAATGAATTTATGTTTTGATAAATCATCTATCACCGATTTAATATTTCGTCAAAAACATGGACGGACGTCATCCTAACAACCACCACCTCTATCTTAAATGGCATAATTGACCTCTCCTCCTTCATGTAACAGCTTGCAGAGGTTGATGGAGGCTAAGTCGGACATTTAAGAATTATGGCATAGAAGAGAAATGGTCAATTATAGAAATTCGGATTGTAATTGAAGATATTAGTTTCATGAAGACCTTCTATGGTGAGTCGGCAGAGGCGAGAGAATGTGATTGGAGGCCATAGATGAAGGCCTTTTACTTCATCCTCCGATCCTTCCACACTAAGATCTCAACTTGCCAACACCCAGTAACACTCTTTGTACTAATGATCTTCCGCTTAGTTGATCAGAACAGCCCGATACCTATCAATTTTTCTCACAAACTCTTCAGATAAAAGAAAGGATAATTTTGTCTTTCAAACCCTAACCGCATGAGAATTTAGAGGTCTTTGCTATTAAATCTTTAATTAAAATTTTACATTATATATTAAATGGGTGGTAGATGATTTATCAAAATAAAAAGTTTGTGTGATTATTTTATTTAAAATTAAAAATTCATGGTAAAATTTTAAATTGGTCCAAAATTTATGAATTTTTTTGGGGGTTAATTATCCCAAAACTTTATCTTAATTTTAATTCTTCTACTAAGTTGTACAACCAAATAATGCTTTATACTGTTTGTTATACGGCACATTATGCTTGATTGATTATCGTATAGCAATGTCGAATTTCCGGTAATCATCCGAAGTTTCTCTTCCTTATTCCACTTGCTGTTGGGACCAAGGCAGATACAGATGAACCTAGCCATCTTGCTCCGTTCTCTGATTCTGTATTCTATGGCACACCGGTCCACTAGTTGCCTCAATCAGCGGCCTCCCCAAGTGGGGGAATTTCAATCCCAACGTGACAAAATACGATCATTTAGAACCAGAAACATTCACGGGACGACCAATGAGATGGAATGGGACATGCAAATTGCCACATTATTCCAACTAATTTAATTGTTCCAAAAAAAGTGATAAGATCTGATCTCGAATTGTTTGAATCTGATCTAGCTAGGCAAACTGCTTGGTTGTCAGCGACCCTTGCACCCTTTGTCAGACATCAACGATTCGACCTGAGACTTCCCCCGAGGGCCCCTTGTTCGTATGTAGAGCCGGTACTGGTCGAACGTCATGGGGGTGTACAAGGTGGGGCGCTCTGGCGTCACGAGCTCCTCCGCTGGCTTGATCGGTATGTCGCTCTTCGGGTTGTAGAAGAACGCCAGCGACACCCGCTCGTCAGATGAGTTCACGATCACCCTGTGCTCGACGCTCTTGTAGATCGCATTGCTCAAAACCTTCAATGCAAAGAAAACGTAGATGTATACCAGTCAAGTGGCAATGGCAGTACTTAAAATTCTGATGTAATCATTAATTAATGTGATTACCTGTTCCTTATCCAATTTCAGTCATTATTTATTTTTTTTATAATTTGTTTTCCATTTTGTAAACATTATTTGTGCAATTTGTTTACTATTTTTGTCTAAGCAGGCAGCTCCTTCAACTGTTGTTGTTGGGTCTGATTCATGCAGAATTCCCAACCAAACATGTGCTGTTAGTATTTAAAGATAATTCTTGTACGATCGAGGATGCGGAAGGATCGGATTGAATCACCTGAATTTGATCCCCGATGTTGATGATGAACGCATGAGGAGCGGGCTTCACGGTGACCCAGCACCCGTCCTTCCGGACCTGAAGGCCCGCCACGTGGCTGTCCGGGAGGAGGAGGGTCATGCCGCCTGGGTCGGAGTGCGGCGAGAGACCGAGGGTCAAGTCGGGCTGCGGGCACTTCGGGTAGAAATTGACCCTCAGGCAAGCTCCGGCGTTGTCCCCTCCTCCTCCGAACGCTTTCTGCAGGTAGCCTTCTTCCAGTCCGAGGTTCAGCGAGAGGATCTTCATCACCTTCCCAGCGAGCGTGACCACCTGCTTCCCGTACTCGTCAATCACTTCCCTGGGATCGGTTTCGAAATCCAGTGAATGGATAAGGTTTTCCACTGTTAAACTGTAAACTTCTTCAAAAAAGGGCAAGGAGGTAGTTAATTCGGTTTAGTCAGTTTAATTATTTACCTGCACGAAGCGGGAAGAGCCGGCCATTTGTTGTGGTCCTTGAGGGAAGTGGGGAGAAAGTGAAGGAAGTAGTAATCGCTCCAGTCAAGAATGGCGCCCTTTTCGATCCCGAGCCGGCTCCCGTAACCCTCGTAGGTGCTCGGGGAGTTTGCATAAGCCTGCTTGAGCTCCATCGGCAGGTGGAAGAACTCTCGCCACACCTCACGAGCCCGGTCCATCAGCTCGTGGCTCACACCGTGGTTCACCACCTGAAAGAAGCCCCATTCCCCGCAGGCCTCTGAGACCCGGTCCAGGATCTCGGCCCAGCCTCGGCCGAGGTCGACGATCGGGATGTTCGCCTCACTGTGGAAGGTGGAACCCGCCGAGGGCCGGTCCGTGATGGGCTTGACGTAGCGGTCCGGGATCCTCGATATCCCGCTGTCAGAGAGGGACTGGACGCGGAGCACCGGCTCGGGCCAGCCTTGCTGGAGGCTGCTCATGGCTCTAGGAAGCTTTAGGGCTCCGATCCCGAGGCTGATCCTATGCTTTCAGTCCGATGAAACAAAACAGAATCTTCCCTTCAGAGCGGGGGAGGGAGGATGACGATGTTAAGATGAACAGATGAGCGGTAGTTAAAAGAGAGGATTTCGGGGAACCGGTGGGAACAGTTGAACGTCGAAAGGGACGTGAATGAAAACGTGAAACTAGTGCGGGGATTCAAAATATAATTTTAAAAAAAAGTTATCCCTTCGTGATGTTTAATGTTTGCCTGTGCTCCTTCCGGTCCATTCCCTCTCTGCTCCCCTCGTCGTCTTCGTGAAGAAACGAAAGGCCCCCCCGTGACGTACCGACAATATACACATGCAATATAATCCATCACGACAGGACTCAAAACCAAATGCAAAATTTATGGATGATACGGCTCCCGAAAGCGACAGAGTGAATAGTATATATATATATATATATATATTTATATTTATATCGGCGCCGTGATCGATTTCGCTTGCTCGGGGTCGTGCCCCGCAAGACGATAAGGTCGAACACTCATTTGCTCTAAAAAAGAAAGGGATGGTGATGGCACAACAAGAACCATGAGAGGATAGAGCTTCAAACGGGGAGCTTATGACTTTGTCTTCTCACGATCTGGATCCACAGATACAATCACAATTGGCCACAGAGAAACTGTCCCCTTTTGGGTGCACTGCTAATACATACATGTACGGGCACGGGAAAGTTTAGAAGATACGAATCATGTGCTTCATTTCATATATAAAAGGAGCAAACGAAGAAGGGAATGTTGATTTGTTTGGCATGTTTAATCCCACACTATAAAATAAAAAATTCTCTCATCAACATACATATATATTTCATTTACAAAAGGTTGAAATCAAGAACTAATTTTGTATCGTATAACTTTGAAATTTCAGAGAAAAATCTAAATACTCTGTCGATTGCATGTGATTTTGGAAGGATATATCCTTTTAAATAAGGAAATTTTCCATAGCACTGATGGCTATATATCGCTATGATTTTCCATAAGGAGCACGCATGCAGGAGGAGACAAATTCTAATGGGAAAAAAAAAGGGACAGAAAATCGAATTAGAAATTCGATGAATCTATGCGTTGAAATATGGACGGAGTTGAGGAATTCAAAGAGGGTTTGCCGACAAAGGCCATACCTTGGCTTTCCTGGAACAAAGTCGGAGGAATTTCTGAGATTTCTCGAGGGGCCGCAGATCAAGAGGCACATACGATGATGTCCTCACTGCATATAACACTCACACACACACACACAGACATGCTTCATTGTGTCTCTAACATGTAATAAAAATAAATTTATCAAATCCTCATATCCGGGGAGAGGCAATGGATCAACCCCATATAAATTGAGCCATCTATTAATCGCCCAAATCTAGGCAGAGTGCGTATCTCATAATTCTATTCCTTTGTTCATCAAGTTATCAACCTCCCCCCACCAAAAAAGGGGAAAAAAAAAGAAAGAAAGGAAAAGCAACTTGGTTAATGCTGCTATAGGTAAGTGTGTGTGTGTGTGTACATCAATCTTCAAGAAAAACCATGCGTAATCTCATGTAGGAACATACTTACAACAACAGCAACAGAAGCAACAACAATATCAAAGGGTCGCAACTTCTTTACCTGCTTCGAGCCTCTCTCCACTTCCCAGTTGGTTTTTGTAAGAACAATTTTCTTCGCTTGCTGGAGGGGGACATGGAACGGAGTTATCTTTTCTTGATAAATAAACTCAGTTATCTCCTCTGTTCATATATAGAAATCGATCCGCCGATACGCAGATGCAAAAGTCCGCGCGTGCATGGCGGCAGTCCATCGGTGGAAGAAACAAAAAAAAGAGCACGTGAAAAACAAGGGAGAGGGGGGAGGGTGAAGTGGTGCAATTAATCAACCTAAAGAGCCGCATGCATCGTGGCAGGGTTGCCACGTTATTCATGCAACCCGGCACGTCGCCGCATGCATGCAGGTCACGAGAAATTTCCATGGCCATATACCTACATATTATAATTACATCCTACGAGAAAATCGCTTTGTCGTAAAACCCAAAAGAAACAAAAAGTATTATCGACGTGGCACGTACTCGCTTTGTCGTAAACCCTTTTTTTTTTTNTCCTAAAACGCTAAAACTGACGGCCATTTAGAGTTTTTAGAGTCATTTGAACTCTCACATCCCACTAACAAAAAAAACTATAGTTTTAAAAATAGGCCAGGCCAGCCGGTTGGATTGGCAATGTCCGCTCACTCAATCCGATTTTCAGAATAAACTCCAATTGCAATTAAAATACGGTTAGCTCCGATTGGATCGGCCAATTCTCAGCAGATCGGCGAACTCAATTGAACAGATAAAAAAAATCGATCTATTTAAATTAAAAAAAATTAAAACTTACTACAATGCATTTATTTTATTTTACTATATTTATATTTATATTTTATATTGAACTTATTTTAATATAATGGTTATATTATCTATTTTTACGGTAAATTATTGTCAAATTATGGTATTATGTCAATTTATTAATAATATTATTTATTAAATATGTAATTCAACTTATTAAATCCTTGATTAAGCTCATAAATCCTCGAACTTAGGTCTTAATAGATTTTTGGTGTGATTTGATTTCAAAAACTAGGAAAAAAAAGAAGAAGAAAAACAACTCAGGCGTGTAGAGCAGCAACAAAGAAAGGAAAAGGGAGAGAAAATGTGGGATGTCCACCATCAATTCCAGCAGGTTGCAATATTGGGATTCACGCGCGTCTCTGTTTATTCGTGATTTGATAATTATAAAACTAATTATTTTACTACAAAGTAACACTAAATTAAAAAAATTATGTAAATTGTTATTTAAAAATTATTAATGACGTGAAAAACTTCCTTATAATGAATTATATAATTTAATTTACGTGCCCTTATTAAATATCCTTATTTTCTCCTATGTTCTCCTGCTCCCTATGCACGAAAACTGGATAAGATTGATCCTAATAATTATAAAAAAATAAATACAATAAGATTCTTTAATCTGATCGAGGAGGTGGGTCGAATTAATCTTTTATCTATCTATTTATCTATTTATGATTATTCATATTACGTAAAATATAACACATTTTAATATAGATAAATAAACAAATAAATAATGAAGGACAGTGGAAGGATGAATCAGGCACAGCCTGTCCCCCACCACGCTGGAAAAGTCTCCGGGAACGCGCTTGGCGCGTGATTGTGACAGGTCGGACAGTAACTCAGCCTCGTTCGTTCCTTGGTGGATCCCACTCCCTCCATTACGAATCTTAACTCCTTTTACCACTTTCGCTGCCCCGAGCGTGTGCTGCATTCTCCTTCTTCACCCTCCGGAAAACCGCTTCTACTTTTGGGCACAATAATTCTTTAATTAATTATATTAACAATTTAGTACGGATAATCAATTCCGGGGATATCAAAGTGACAAACTAGTCAGTTCCTCATGATTCATCAACAAAATTTCCACGTGGCATAGCCGCAACATCAACTAGTAATGCTAATACTCGAATGTCTCTCTTCTCCTTACCGTAGTATTGTTGATCGATTNAGTAATGCTAATACTCGAATGTCTCTCTTCTCATGACCGTAGTATTGTTGATCGAGTGATGATGTTATTGATGCGAGTCTCTACTAATGGCATCTTTGGATAGACATGAAAATGGGATAAAATAACTCTCTTTACTATATTAATTTATAATTAAATTGGGTGACTTAATTTAGATATAATCGCGGTTTGAATTTAATCATCACGGAAACTCATGAAACCATGTTGTCAGGTCGATCTCATTGTCCTTGCCAAAATTGAGATGGCATATAGTCACGGGGATGCTTCTTTGGTTGCACCGTTGTTTATTTATTTTCGGATATTAACTAACAAAAAAGTCGAGAGGGAAGTAACAGCCTTGGGTTTGTTAAAATAGTCTACCACTAATAAAAATAATAGTTAAAATATGTAAAAATTTGAATTTCAATATTATTAATAATAAAATTCATAAAAGAATTTAAGTGCTAATTTTTTAATCATTTTATATTATTATATTTCGGAATATATTATTAGAATAAAGGGCACGCGCAACATGGCGCGTGGGGCCGATTTCCATTAATATCACGCGTGATCAACCTACCCGTGAGAGGGGGTTACATACGTAGAGGGGAGCGGGGCCCACTTCTCTGCAATTTCCCGTGCATTTGTATTTCATGTGAATTTCATTCTTATGAAAGCGACAAAGGATCCCACCCTGATTAGCCCTTCTTAGCTCTGCCTTTGAAGCTTTGACTTTTGACCGGGGAGAAAGCACGTCGAAGAGAATTCGCACTTTCCTTCCGCCTTCTTCTTCTTCTTCCTCCCCATCATCACCACTCCCCCCCCAACCCACCAAAAGGAAAGATCTCCTACAATATAAAGGTAGCCAATCTCCCTCTTTATTCCTTCAGCTTGAGGTCTACTTCTCTCTTTCATATTTCCCTTGTGCTCACTCTTATCGGAAAAATCCTGCATCCAAGCTCTTTTTGGGTTTCTAACCCACAAAATACTAGCCGAAAGGTGAGTTTCTGATTCCTTTTGCAGCGTCATCGTGAGTCTCCCGTTGAGTTTCAGTGATTTCTTGATGGGTTTTGTGGCGAGGCTTAGTGGGTTTTAAGTTTCTTGGATTCAAGTTTTGATTTTCGCTCATGCCCCGGGTGGATGGTTGGGGAATTTTTGTTCTTGTTTGTGGGTTGATTCTTTGAATGACCCCTGCTGGTGGGTTGCTCTTGTTTCCGTCGGATGAAAGGTTTGTATTAAGAAGAAGTCCTCTTCACATCCACAACCCCCACCCGCAAACCATCCCACAACAAACCCCACCACCAGCAACTACCCCCCACCCTTCCCTCCCGAACAGCTTGTCTTCTCTTCGGGGCCCTTCTTTTATTTGTGGGATGTTTTCTTGTTCTTGGTTTCAAAGGTAGCCGGTGAAACGAATCTGCTGAGGGAAATTTTGGAATAACATGCTTTGTATTTTCTTAGTTGCTAGATGTGGAATGTCTTAATTAGGTCGGTTCCTCTTTGNAATAACATGCTTTGTATTTTCTTAGTTGCTAGGTGTGGAATGTCTTAATTAGGTCTGTTCCTCTTCGTATGTATTTCATGAGCAATTCTTTCTTAAATCCGACATCCAAAATTTGGTCCTTTCAGTCTGTTGTTGATTGATCTTACTTATATAGTAAAGTAAATAGAGTTCTTCGCATCTATGCAGGATTTTGGCACCTGGATTGGTTGTAGGACTAGATTTTGTTCTTCAATATTGCTCATGGACGGTGAATTCCACAAGAAGAAGGACGGAGCATCCTCCAAGTGCTCTCTGTTGCTTGAACTAGCGGCCTCTAATGATCTCCTGGGATTCAAGGCCGAGGTTGAAGAGAAGGGGTGTGATATCGATGAGGCTGGGTTGTGGTACTGCCGAAAAATTGGCTCAAGGAAGATGGGGTTGGAGGAGAGGACTCCTCTCATGATTGCTTCCATGTTTGGGAGTGCTAGGGTCTTGAAGTACATTCTGGGGACACAGAGAGTTGATGTGAATCGAGCTTGTGGGTCTGATAAGGTGACTGCCCTTCACTGTGCGGTTGCTGGTGGATCAGGCACTTCACTCGAGGTTGTGAAGCTGTTGATCAGGGCATCTGCAGATGTTGATTGCATCGACAGGAATGGAAAAAAGCCAGTCGATGTAATTACTCCTTCCTTCAAGTCAAACTGCTATTCTTCTCAGAGGAAGGCAGTGGAATCACTGCTGAGAGGTCACAGGAGTCTTGATGAGGAAGATGGGGATTCGAGCTTCGAATCCAATGCAGAAGAGAAAGTGACCTTGAAAAAGGAATACCCAGTTGATATCTCTCTTCCTGACATAAACAATGCGATGTTCAGCTCGGATGAGTTTAGGATGTACGCATTCAAGGTGAAGCCCTGCTCAAGGGCCTATTCCCATGATTGGACCGAGTGTCCATTCGTGCACCCGGGGGAGAATGCACGGAGGAGGGACCCAAGGAAGTATCCTTACACTTGTGTCCCATGCCCCGAGTTCCGAAAGGGAGGATCCTGCCCAAAGGGAGACTCGTGTGAGTATGCCCATGGGGTGTTTGAGTCGTGGCTCCACCCTGCGCAGTACCGAACTCGCCTATGCAAGGATGAGACTGGCTGCTCCCGGAAGGTTTGCTTCTTTGCCCACAGACCAGAGGAGCTGAGGCCTGTTTATGCCTCCACCGGGTCGGCCTTGCCTTCTCCAAACTCCTACCCTGCTACTACCCTCGACATGGGCCCCATCGCCCCGGTATCTCTTGGATCAACGGCTGCAACATCAACCACATCCATGTCTCCTCTGGCGGCCCCATCTCAATCCCTAAAGAGTGTGAACCTGTGGCAGAACAAGGTGAAACTGACCCCACCAGCGCTGCAGCTCCCTGGAAGCCGATTGAAGACCACTCTGAGTGCTAGAGACATGGACCTTGAGTTGGAGTTGAGGGAAGAGATATCTCGCCTCTCCTCCTCACCTTCAAGCTTTGCTCGGACAGGAGATTTAAAGCCCACTAACCTCGATGACATCTTCAGGTCCACTGATTCTCTGATGCTGTCTCAGTTGCAGGGGATGTCCCTGAAACCTTCTACTCCGACCCGGTTGCAGTCTCCTACTGCACTTCAAATCCGCCACTCGAACTACCCAAGTAATAACATTCCTTCATCACCTGTAAGGAATTCCTCTCCCCCTCCTGGATTCGACTCCTCCAGCGCTGTTGCAACTGCAGTAATGAATTCCCGATCTGCTGCCATGACCAAGCGGAGCCAGAGTTTCATTGATCGAGGAGCAATGACTCAGAATTCACGCTCCGCCCCTATCAGGCCATCTAATCTCTCAGACTGGGCCTCACCCAATGGCAAGTTAGACTGGAGGGTTCACGGAGATGAGCTGAACAAACTCAGGAAGTCCGCATCTTTTGGTTTCAGGAGCAACAGCGACACTACAGCTGCTTCCATGGGTTCTGCCGCATTCAACGAGCCTGACGTTTCCTGGGTCAACACACTGGTCAAGGATGTCCCTCCTGCTGAGGTTGGAGTGTTCAGAGCTCAGAGCCAACGATACATGAACCACAGTAAAGGGGCTCGGGACATGTTCTCGCCGTGGGTGGAACAACTGTACATAGAACCCGAGCAGATGGTGGCATAGACTATTCACAGCCAAAGTGCGAGGAATTTGCTGACCGATTTGATATTCTTTATTCTTGTTGAAGTGTTTGGTAATCTTATATAATGGAAAGAAGCAGCCAGAACGAGAGATCAAAATGGAGAAAAGGAGACAGATTTCAACTCCAAAAAGATATTGTTGCTAATTATTAGATTTTCGTCTTGCGCAAGGAAGGATGACATTTGCCCCAGTGGCGAATGAGGGTCTGCTGTAGCACTGTTCTATTTATTCTTTTCCATCCGCAGTGTAATCTCAATTGAGAATTGGAAATGGTAGGAGAACTCCTCCTCCCATGACAAACAACCTTTCATGAATCCATACTGGTTTCCTCAGAGCCTCTAAATGTCCTTTGCCCTCTGATTTTCTTAGAACGGTTGGATATCATCCTTACCTTCTCGATATCCTCTATTATCATCTTCAAAGTATATGATATCGCCACATGGGTGTGGAATTTTTGGCATGCCTAGTTGCCATTATCTGTTTAAAAAATCTGAGAAATTTCCTTGGATTTATTCGTCAATGTCTAGACTAAATAATTAATGGAAGTGAAAGGATTCGAATCCCTCCAACCGACCATGACCAAGATTAGGTGTTGAATGAGTATTATGAATTTTAATTATGTGTTATTCATCCAAAACAAAGAATCGGCATGCGGTGGCCGGACAGAGAAATACAAATGGGGAATGCGGGGTCTCCCCCTGTTTCAATTAACAATCCTCTGTTTTTCCGAAGTCCTAAACCTGTGTCTCCTTACGAATCTTTCAGCCTTGAGCAGCTTTCCGTTCTTGTTTTTCTTAATTGCGACACCGCATTATTTTATACGCCACTTTTGACTATTAGACGACAGATCGCAGAATCTGATGAACCCCCGCAAGAAATTGAAGGTGAGGAATTGCTGAACAGAATCGACGAATCCAGGAGACGATGATCCAATTGACTCCAATCCAAGAAGTCTTCGGATTTCAATTTTTCAAATCCCTTATTTATTTATTTTTGAAAATTTATGGCCAGAGAGAAGGACGCTGACTCGGTCAGATTTAAAACTCTTTCATGATGAAGGGAAGCATTTGGTCAATCCGGGAGCGGTTGACTGGGGTCATCGTGGCACGGAGCGAGGAGTAAGTTGCAATTGTTCCGGAAGAATAGGGACCTTTTTTTGCAATTTTCAACTTTATCACGGACAGGGCCCACGGCTACCTCGCCTGGATCGGATCGACGAGAATGAAATGGGACACCGGCCGGCCATCAATGCCCGGCGGGAAACCAGATTTGGGTTTACCCGTCGATTCCTCTTCCCAGGTTATTCATCTGAGCTCTCTCGATGTTCCTCTTCTGCAATCCGAGAAGAGGTCTTGATCTCGGGGTTTCTTGTCCTGTATTTGATGGATTCATTGTTAACGCATGGATTAATCCAGTTTTTGTTCTCCGTTTTCCCCACTCTCACATCTTCAGCTGGATTGATTCCTCAAATGATTTCGGACATGATTTTTGCAGTCTCCCCGAGGTCACTAGTAGGCATTGTCACAGTGATGCAACTTGTCTACATGGTCGACATCCTTTATTCTCTTGACGTTTAAAGATGAAATGGCCGATCTGGAAAAATTCTGATGTTCTTCGCGTTTTGGCATTATGGTAAGATTCCTTTCGGCCATGTTAGGACTCTTACCTGCACCTCTGGGATAGTTCCATTACGACCCCCAAATTATAGGGAAAGATTAAAAGAATACATCAACTGAATCCTCTCACTGCCATTGTCCTCTTAATATGGTCCTGCAGAGTTTGGGGATTTGGTCATCAGTCCTTTCAGCCCTCTGAAGCTGCTACATGTAGCAGTTGCCATCATATGCATCAAATCCTTCGCAGCCACTCAAGCAAACATGGAGAAGCTCCGCAGCTGAGAATTAAGTTTTATCGGCTCTGGATTTGTCCATCATGCTGTTAGCAAAGGTGTAGTAATATGTTGAAATTGCTGATGGGGTAGTAGGTGATGCAGGAACACAAAGTGAAATGGATCGGAACATGTGAATTGAGATTCACGATTTTACTACAGCTTACAGGTTGGACTCACCCCCACGAAGACATTCCGATGCATAAATTTTTATGGGATAACTTACTGCATGTCTAATAATCCAATGTTACAAAACCTTAGTTCCTGCACAGCTACTTGCAGAGACTAAGCACTCGCCGATGCATGGTTTGCCTGCTTGGTCATCTTTTGCTTGTACCGAGAACTGATGCAGAGGATCATCTGATATTTGCTTCGAAGCAGGCAGCATCTATCCCAGCGTCCAAGACATGAGACATCAAAACCTTTGGCATTTTCTTCTCAGCAGGAACATAATAGCTTGTCCATTTCCTTGATCACACTGATATGAGTCGTTGGCAATAATAATCTCAACAATGCAACTGAAGATTGTGAGACCTTCAGCAGAGGCTCAATTTTCTCAGCAACTCTCCTTATAACTGATGGAGGGGGAACACCATGCCATTGCAGGTACATGGAAAGGATGACTGACCTCCTCTCCATGGAAGGCCACCTTCCTGATATAAGATATGTAGCAAGATCATCCCTTAGGCTGTTCGAACGGAGAAAAAGATCCTCTATGCGTTTTCGGAGGGATCCAACAAAGACAGATTGAATGATGCCACCTTTCAGAGTTGGCAGGCTTCCGCTCAAGAGAGCCTCATTGTATGTCAAAGCAAGCTGCAGATTTGATGAAGAAAATGGTTAGATAAGTAAGAATTAGTTCCTCCCAGGCTTGTCCAATGGAGTGATATGATCTCCAAGCAATACCTTCAAACTTGAGACTGATAATGTATCGCAAGAAACAGGACCATCCCCAGTAATTAGATCAGCCACAGACCTGATAGCTGTATAAAGTGATAAATACACCTGCAGAGTATTCCCAAATGGAACTTGAGAGATGAAAATCAACTCGAGAATGCAAAAGAAGAGTGATAGCAGTGGTTAGCACAGCCTTGAATGAATTTCCTCCATTGATGTCAGAACATTGTTCAAGGGAACTATTGATTGCCAATTTGAACTAAGCCTTTCCTTTTCCTATACAAGTACTTTAGTACCTGCAAAAGAGCTGGTCTGTCCTTGCTCACACACTCGAACAAGACTTGCAAACAAAATTCCTGGAAATCAGTATCGGATCTGCAGAACACCAGAAAAGAAACTTTATTACATGTCAGGAATCAAATAAAAACAAAAACAATCTAAGAGGAAACATCTCTTAAAATGTTTGCTCCTATTGACGTGCACAACTCATAAAAAACACTTTGCCTGCTATTCCATGAGGGGTCACAGCACAGTTGAGCAAAGGCAATTAAACTTGGATCTGAGGAAAATGTGCTGACCAGATGATCAATAAAAACATGTCCATCATCCGTGTTAAAAACCTGCAACATTGGAGATGAAATCAGAACAGATAGGTATATAGAATTAGGAAGAGAAGATCACTGTAAAGGCTAATGAACCTTGTGCATTGCTCTTGACAGGAGGGACTGGCAGCCTATGGGATCATCAATGTATGAACAAGCTCCAACCTTCCGCTTAATATAAAGCACGCCCAAATTGAAAGGATCATCCCTGGACCCAGGGCGCCACCACGGATTCTCTGAAAATTTTAAAAATCAATTATGTCAGAAATGTTTGACTGGGAAATATATTAGAAAATAAAAACTTAAAAGGGAAAGACAGATTTCAATTCCAGATTCAACTAACCTTCAGGTATAAGGTTTATAACTTGAGGCCAGTATCGGGGACCACAGACACGAACAGACTTCAACTACAATGGAAAATTTCAGTTTAGAGATTGCAAGAGTATATCACATTTCTAATGAAAAAGCTACAGTGAAGTATGAGATACAGAGTTCACCAGCTTTATTGTTCATTCTACTTACAATAGCTCGTTCTGGCAGAATGCATGGGGTGACCTCACAGAAGCTTGTCTCAGAGTAATGATCAGTTTCCTTTACTGTAACTTCAAGAGGACCAAAAACTGGCAAACCAGTGTCAACATCAACTGTTTGAATCCACCGAGCTTCTGCAGCGAGAACATACAAATGCCTGAATGCCTGCAAGAGGAAGAACATTTATAAGGCAAGTATGCCCTATTAAATTAAGGTCAAAAGATAACCTCACAGAACTGTCAACAGAGGCAAACCTACTATTCGATTTAAATACAATGCATAACTGTTGATTCTTGGCCAAAATGGTCTTATTAAAAAATCTTCAAAGAGTTAGATTGTACTTTTGAATTATTAATGTCATGTGACTAGGAACTGGATAGCATTGTTTATCGGAATAAATATAATACAAATTGATTTACTAATCATTTGCTATTACCTGAAGGTGGCATCGGTTATCATTTGGACCAGTAGGCAGACGTGGATACAAGGTGATCAATAGAGCGGCAATTGAACTATTGCTAGTGGAGAATGTGCGCATTCCTCCACCAAGAAATAGAAAACCAATAGCTAAGCTTATCTGAGGTAAAAAAGAAAGGAAAAAACCAGCAAATGTATGAGGATGAAAAAATTGTCTTTGCAAATGAATTACATGAGAATCAAAGAATTTCCTGAGAATGTTTCCCACCTAGGTTAAGTGAAGTATCAGAAAAAAAAAAAAAAATCATTGATCTTGCAAACAGATGGGTAGTATTAGGTCATTCAGATTCATCAATCTTACATTAACCCAAGAAGTATCCTGTAAAAGATCAAGCATTTAGCAGCTTGGGCATGGCATGCACTTGGAAAAATATAAAGATCAATGGACCAAGTTTCCCAGGAAAAAGAGTCCCATCAACTGATCTAAAAACTTTTAGGCTTGTTCAGGTAAAAAAAAAAAAACATATATGTGCACAACCCCAATATAAATGGACTTATATCTTAACTGATATAGCAATAGCTCCTAGGATAATACTACTCCCAAAAAAAAAAACTCCTAGGATAATCATAATTTTTGTGGTCTCATGTAATTCTAGTTAAATTTGTCAATCAACTTACAGCCATTTGCGTTCCATAGTTAGGAGGACCATCTGCAGAATGTCTGCCCCGCAAGAATCTCAAAAAGCGCAGTGTTCGTAGATGTCCTGAACCAGCCATAACCTGTCAGTTCCCCACATAAGCATAAGATTCTTGATATAATGTGCTAAAAAAGAAAAAAGGAGAGTGAGTTGATGCACAACTTACCATGGACAGTGAGAGAACAATAAGGTGAAGGCAAATTTCTAATGTACCCCGATCAATATAATGCAAGATCCCTTTTGGGAAAGTACTTGCACTAGTAGAACAGACTGTCTTGATCTGCTTAAACTCTGATATAGTCATTTAAAATATCAATAAGCATATGCATGAATTAGCAGTATCACAATCTTGTACCTCATTCAAGAAGTAGACAGCGTATTCATAAAGTAGCTCCTCTGCTTGCCCATCCATTGTACCAGCAAACTTCAGTCCTGCACATGTTCAAGCAAAAGAGTGTTCAGAAAATAAAAGCACATATATGTTGCAGTAAGCTGCTAAAAGTTGCACTTAATTATGTCGGATTTTCTTTCCATAGTGTAAGACATCCAACTGACAGTCTCTTACCAACAGAAATACAAGCTCCTGTAACTATATTAACATAAGCTTGGACTAATGCATCTAAATCCATCTCCTGGAGATCCTCATTGTCATCTCCAAGGACTTTAACACCATTTTTCACTATCAGTGGAATTTGTGACTGAACCCACTCCTTAGAAGGGTGAACCCTGCCAACATAATTAAATTAAAAGAACAAAAACAATATTTATAACAAGGATTTGTCTACATAGAGAGAGAGAGAGAGAGAGAGAGAGAGTGTGATTCATATTCAAAGAGCAATACCTGCTCCACATTATCATATTCCTGGCAATTACTCGCAGCATTATGAAATCAGGCCTCACATATTGTAGATCATAAGATGTACAGGGAATTGAGAGCATCGATAAGATTGTCTCTGATTCAGTCTGCAATTGAAGCCATAGGTGGGTTTTCTACAAGAACACATTGAAATGAAAGAGAACTATGATAATGTTACTACAAAATAGTTGACAACTTACCTTCAAAAACATTAAAGCTAGAGCAATTATAGCCCCAGGTGCTGTGACATCGACATTTACAGCTGCTGCATCCATTATCTATGACAGAAAATTTCATATTAGCTGATAGGTCAAGTATCAAGAAATAAAAGGACATCAGATGGCATTGTTGTCACAAATATAGGGGCATCTCAATGCGCTTAAAGAGGAGAAAAGCTGACCTGCCCAACTACACGATTGTGCTCGTCATTTGATAGTGCTGATGAAAAAGATTTTTCCTTACAACAGATGAAAAAAAGAGATTGATTAATGGAGAAAAGATATATCAATTTTAAATTGCTCCAAAGATTACATCATATGCCTATAGAAAATTCAAATTCTGATGATAAATATGAGAACAAGGCAGAACAGAAACACTACGATTTCAAAAAATTTAAAATTTTATACATTATGAGCTTCTTTGCCACCGATGTAGTAAAACAAGCGATCAAGCAAACTGTCCAGAAATCCAAGCATTTCCTTCCCCCGTCCTTCAATTGAAGGGCAAAAACATCAGCACAAAACCAAAACTTATTGATCAAACATATGCATATATACATCAGTATGAAGATATCATCAACTACCCAATGCCACAAGACCCAGCGAAAATCCAGCAGAAACAGCATAGCCCTCTCTCTCAAGCACATTATCACCTGCACTTCTACGGCCAATTTCACCCTGCGCAAACAAACAATATAATAAAAAAGGCAGGCCATATGATGGTAATTGCAAATGCAAAGATCCAAGCTGCTGATACTTCAATTAATGTACATTTACCAACTAAAACACCAGCTGTGATCAAGGGTGTAATCCCACAACAATGAATACAGTCTGTGAATGATCTCTAATAGAGTGATTAGGTGTTAAAAGAATTTATATTCTCTTACTCCAGCACACTGGGAAAAAGTTTACAACTGAGGAAAAAAAAGGCAAGGTTGGCAAATTAAAAGTATCGTAATAATAACTAAGATAACTTTATTGTAGCATCTCAAAAATGATAAAATTATAGTCAACCTGGCATATATGTATTTTATCACTACAAAAACTAAGCAAATTTGAAATTTCCAGAGACTAATGACAACTTTGAAGTTGGCCCAGCATAACTGCATACCTAATATGATTACCGTAAGCCCAGATGAGTCACTGCATACATAACTCATTGTACCAGATCAGTTCTTGTCCTTACACTAGATGAATGTGTACTGGCATAAGAAAAATATGCAGACAGATGGAAGATACATTGGATAGGCATCCTTTCTAGTTAAGTCTATCAAAAACGCACCGAAAGAATTTGCATAGTTTGTGGATGTGCTGATCCTTCATAAAGCAGTCCCACTGACATGAGTGCCGCTGACTGAAAGAATCAACCAAGAAATCAGAGGCAGGTCCATCACACAATGTGGAACATGCAAAATCACTCCACAGAATAAAGCAAGGAAAGAACAAAGGGCCAGGGACAATAAATCCAAAGTGCCTGCTTATTTTTCAAAAGAACAAATCCCAAGCACCATACTTAAGCATTCATACATAAATATGACATAGATACATGCTTAAGCACAAATAATATACTCTAAATGCAAATTGGAGAGCCAATGGAGAGACATGCATCAGTAGTTACCTGCAAGAGAGTTGGCAACTCCAGTTCAGGAAAAGATGAAGGGTGCCTAGCAGGTATATGAACAAAAAGAGCCTGCCACAAAATTGTTCAAAATGTCAACTCACACATAAGTGCAGTTATATTAGTCTTCAGCAGCCTTGATCACGAAAAGGTCTGCCCTCTCAGTTACATGAGAGATCTCATAGCAAGATGAACTGAAATACAATTCTAATTGCTGAGCAAAGAAATCTGTTTAATGCACTTGTACTATCCCTTAGTCATCCAAAATTCAAATTTCTCAAGAGTAAATAAAAAAAGATGCATGTCCTCACCTTTGATATTGCAGGTTGCATGGATCCTCTATAAGAAGCAGCTAGGCCAAGCATCAATCCCACAGTAGTGCTCTCATGTTCCTGCAAGTACAAAACACAACATAAAAAGCAAAATATAGGGCGGCATAGAAATATAATACAGCAATCACTTAAACAGCACTGTAATCCATATTGTTTATTTTTACATTCTTATGCATAGTCTAGTCCATGCCGTCATTCTACAGTTGTAATTCTCAGATTAGCAGTCTCCAAGAGAATAGTCAAGTGGCCAGAAAATAGAAACCTGTGAAAAATATTGGTATATGTCAGTGATACTTAACACACGAAGATACCCATGCAATCCCAAAGCAAGTAGTAGTCCAGCATGTACAGCATTTGGTTCTTCAGGTTTGTTATAGATAATCCATGTCCTTGACATTTTCCCCTGCAATATTCATTTGAATATTAAACAAGCCAACAATATTATTGCATCAAAGGCACTCGGTATAATAATGCTTTATGGTGGTAGAAGCACATAAGTAAATCATTGCACCTGCAAATTAAGCAGCCCTGCTTGTGGTTTTTACATAATTTCAGTATGCACCTTAAAATAGGTACTTGACATAATCATGATAGATGCTCAAGCAAAAACTAGTAAGGACTATCACAACAGATACACATAATGACATACAGGTAATAAAGGCAAAAACTTTTGTAGGACCAAGAAGAAAAGGGATTGAAACAATGAAGTTCTTACGAATGTTATTGCAGAGGATCATCACAAAGAAACATCACTCTTACATAAAATATACTTTGTTGTAATATATTGCCATACCCGTACACGATGTATAAATATACACTTTATTGGGAAGGAACATAGTCAAGGAGTCCAAAGAATAGATAAGAGAGAGTAATTGAGAAAATGAATACTAATGTGCTGGATCTCTGACGAGGTTCTCTACTTCAATGTGTCTTTAAGGTTTAAGATACACGTCTATAAGAACACTTTCTAACTTATCTACATAAATTGTAATAGATTTTAATGTATATTCTATAGTTTCAACTTATGTGGACAAACAAGTGAAGTATATGAAAATTCTTCAGCTTATAGGAAATAGATTACCAAGGTCATCTCAACATTTTTTTGGTGAAAAATTAGTGATTTTATTTGTACTCACCAAGATGGCACAGAATAGGTCATTTCAACATGGAGCACAAGATTTACATATTTGGCTTCCACAGCAAGTTTTAACGTCTCCAAGTTTGCCTTAAACATAAATATATGCACATTCTGAAACACACAGAACAAACTAGCAACAACGAATAAAAGATACCTGAAGAGGGGCCAACCTTAGCCCAGCAGCTACAGCATTGTGGAATTCAGGCCAAAACTTGAGCTCTTGTATGTTCCTTATGTTGGGATCTAAATTAACCTATAAACTCAGGTTATGTCAAGAAAGCGAAATAAAGATCATTAAGAAAGGACAGAAGAAGAAATGCAAAGGAGAAAATAAAAGCATAGAATAGGCTAAGAATGTTGCTGGATAATTTCTCAAAGAAATTTCCATAAAGCAAAAAAATAAAAAGATGTTACTCAATAAAGTAAAAATACCTATGGGAAAAGTTCAATTTTAATAAGGAGACTTGGAAACACCAGTGCATAAAATTATAATAAGACTAGTGTACTGCCAGAGAATGCATTACACGTGTTAGTAGTTGTAAAGTCATCAAGGATCTATCTGCCGTTAATAATGACGTTAGACTAAAATAATCATTGACAAAGAATGATAAAAAGATCAAATATAAGGTTTCCAAGAGTTGATATTTTTTGAGCGTGAGATTAGGAAGGTGGGTATTATAATATGATTAGTGTACTGCCAGTGACTGCATTGCACATGTTAGTAGTTGTAAAGTCATCAAGGATCTATCTGCTGTTAATAATGACATTAGACTAAAATAATCATTGACAAAGAATGATAAAAAAGATAAAATATAAGGTTTCCAAGAGTTGATTTTTTTGAGCGTGAGATTAGGAAGGTGGGTTGTTAGTAGGCCTGAATTCTAGAAGTTATCAGTATTATCGATTTGATGAACTATCCTTAATTTCCATTAGATTTCACAAGGGTGACAAAGAGAAGGTCTGAATTAAAGAAGTTATCACTTTTCTTTTTATCCCATTGGAAGGTAAATTCTCCAAGAATAATTTTTCAAATTATATCAAAAAAGTACCTGGCTATATTGATTTAGTATAGATGAAACAAACATAAACCTTAATAACAAAGCAGGAAATATTACAAGGACATAATATGACATACAGTTGCATTTTGCTGGGCAGGTAATTGACCCGCCAAAACAAGCTTTGGCACAGTAAAGTCCTGCAGGATAAGAGCAAGAGGTACTTCAATTCTTTTAAATGCTTATCACAGAGAGAGGGGGTTGGGTCGTAGATATGACTGGAAGACATGGCACCTCTGTTAAGAGAGTGAATATTGTTGCAAGAGTAAATGCACCACGGCCAATAGGAAGTGCAGTGGTCCTCTGCGCTAGTTGCCAGAGCTGAGCCTATAAAAAGGAAGGGAGAGAAGAAAATATATCAGACAAATTATTCTTTGGAGATTAATGAGTAACCAAATATGAGAAGACTGTCCAACCGAAACTACAGCACCACGAAGCAGAATGGAAGAAAGAGCACCTGCTGGAGATCCTGATCAGAGGCACTAGGGTTAGCAGATGTTTGAATAGCAACAGGTCTTGCAGAGCACAACAAACGCCTTACCTGAAATGAAACTGTGCTCATCATTCTCCATGTACTAAAAACCTACTTTAATTAGGAAAGTGACCAAGATCTGACCTCATTTAAGCGCAAATCTCGACCATATCGCAGCTGTGTGGTGGAATTGAATATATGCTCCATACCATCCGTTATAGACCCATCAAAGGAGTCTGCATCCTCAAACTTTGTACTGTCAGGCCCAGTCGGATCGGAAACTGTTGATGGGATCGTAACAGGATGCAAATGAAGCATATAAGGTGTAGACATAGAGATCAGATTCACATTGTTCTGGGTTTCGAGTTGATTATTTTGTGCCAAACATGAAAAGGCCAGATCTTCTCGACTCAGAAGATAATACGCAGCTGCAGGCCAGTCAGTTGGAGGAGATTCTCGGCATTTGTCCAATGCCTGTCAAGAACAAAACAGAAATAATGATAATGAAATAAATAAGATGTATGTAATGGAAGATACCCAGCAGAACCTTAATGTTGCTTATGGTTTTAAAAGCCCTTCACTCAAAATCCCTTGTTTGAATAGCAGGATCTAACAGAGTTATGGCCCTATAAAGAATTTACAAGGCAGTGATTGCCCTTGTCCAGCCATGTCCAGAATTTTAGTAGGGGCTATACGTGCAACTCCAGTGCTTTCAAGGAATGGGGACTATGGCCAGCAGTTTTTGGGGCCAGCACGGGCCTGACAAAATAAAACTGTGCCATGGTTGAACGTTATCTGGCTCAACTGGCATGGCCCAAAAATATATGGGAACGTGCCAGGCCATGTATATTTGGCCTGCACATCCCAATAGCCCAATAAAATGCCAAAAAGAAAACAGAAACATCAAAATAATAATTGGCACAGTAATGAAGCTGAAAACAAAGATATCCTGCTTTCTGACTTAGCCAGCCAAGCCTGGCATTAATTTGTGTTGACAGAGGCTGGCCAGCTCTGCCCAAATTTCCTCTGGTGTTGGGATGTCCAGGTCATCAATCATGGTCCCAACATTATTTCCACCCCTAACTAGCACCCAGGATTCCATACACCATCGGTACTCCAAAGATCAACAACTATGAAAGCTGGTTATCCTTGACACTAATGATGGACCAAAACCTCAAGACATACAATAGACCTGGCACATAGATCCCTGATAATTCCAAAAAATCTCTCCTGAAGATTTGCCCAACGAGATATTTTCCTTTTGGAATTCTAATCTGATGCAGAAGTTTCAATTGAATTCCTTATTCAGAGTACTATTCTAGAAAATGTCCAGCCTATCTTTCAAGAGGATTCCTGTGTAAAAGGGCAGTAATATGAATTCTACTCACAATTAAGGCAGCATATCCTAAATAGGTCACTGGATACATGATTTCAAACTCACATGACGCAGAGGAAGGGATATCCCAGAAGGCAGGGTGTCCAGTTGTTGAAGCCCAAAATTTTCCCCAACCATTGCCAAGACCATATGCTCCTCACTGGTGGAATACGAGCCTGAAGCAATATTACAGAAAACTCCAGAGGAGAGTTTTCTTTCAACTTGTTCAGCACCTGATAACAAACTGTAAAACGAAACTATCTTTCTGGCCGGACTCACAACAGAACTTCCATCATTACGAACCAGAGATGGCAAATCATTCATGTCTGCAGAATTACAACCACATCGCATAGAGAACTCAAGCCATCTAATCAAGCTGGGAGGAGTTTTCCAGGATAAAGAGTCTGGACAATTTCCAACCTTCTCGACAAGAGCAGGAAAATCACGAACATAATGATCTATGTAGCTTCCTTCACCTAGAGATTTTGCAACACTGCATAAAAGGCCAGACAAAAGCTCCACATCCCTGTAAACAACAAAAACCATGAAGCTTACAGGCATTTATAATAAGAGTCGAGATTCTGTAAATCGATCAAATCACACATGCAACTTGATATTAAAGATTAACACTACATCTTGACAAACATTCATTATAGGTCAATCAAAGTTCCACACAGAACTGATGCCAGTTTATGAATTAATTTCCTTATGGTCTTAATGCTGACTTCACACTAGAGCTCCCAAATAGTAATTTCCAGTGTCTAAACAATCCACAACATCATATTTGTCTTGCCTTTTTTTGCAACAATTTCTAAACAGGAAATGACACAAAATAACAAAAGCAGCAAGAGAGAGTGAACACAAAGAAATAGAAACCTTTTGAATACACGATTTTATGGGAAAAAATTGAGGCAAGAATCAAGTTGGCGAATTTACCGTTTCCGAAGATTATTCAGTTTGAGGCATTCATATACTGCATGCAGAGACTCTAAACTCTCTGTCAACAGCTCAGAATAAAATGAGGATTCTCCACTAAGTTTAGCTTCCAAGCTTGATAGTGTATAGTCTAATTCCTGATTCTCCAGAGAATACATAGAGGACATACTGGAAAAAGAGTTTGTCTTGCAGTAATTTTTGTGGAATTGGCTATTCATGAGGAACTCCCATGATGATGAAGTCTCTGAGACCGAATGTTCAGTTAAGCTGCCTTTAGACCTTCTACACAATTGCATCAATATGCTACAGAAAGAGCTCCACTCTGAATCATCACTATAGTCACACTTTGAGTCAACATTGCCCCAAAGAAGCATGAGAAAATGATTATAGGAACTGGAGCTGAGGCTTTCAGCCATTGCTGTTATGCAATCAATGACCAAAGAGGAAGAAGGTCTTTGATGCAATGAACATCTGAATATCTGACACAAAAACAATAGATAAACATAATTATTTCATTAAGCAACAAATTACTAAAGTGCTAGATGTATCGGTTAATTCACCTTTCCACTGTTGACAATCACATTGATGCGCCCTTCAATGGAGTCCGCTAACCCGATAATCTTAACATCAGATGCAAATGCCATATTTTCTGAGAATTTCAGATTATGCAGAAGTTGAGATTCACCCAAAGAAGAAGGTAGCAAATACCTGCACAGGCATTGCTTCCCTGACTGCAAATTTTCAGAACAATATTTCGACTCAGTAAGAGGCCACATTAAAATTGGAAAAAGAGAAAGCAAAACAGGGTGTTCAATCAATAAAGCTATCAATAAACAACTTCAACATTCTGCCTGGTGACTCAATTTCCTGTTATTGCCTTAATACCTGGTTCTTGGTTAAATGAAAAATCAGCTTCTGGTCCCTATTCTGTCAATTTAAAATTAAGCTCCCTAGGACTCTACTTGTGCCAACAATTTGTTATCAAATTGCATGTTGTGCCATCAAAACAAGAGTTCATTCATAAAACTAGGTCCGCAAAGAGGACATACGAAGCATCTGCAACATATCCAGAAGAGAGAATCTAATTATTTATGTTGCTTACATAGAGAAGGACAGAGTTCTCAGGAGCCAAAACAATGATATCTCTATGAGGCAGAAGTCCCACTTTGGCCCTGCAGAGGTAAAAAAGGAAATTGCATTAAAGGCACACTGCATTATATTCAGCTACAAGGGATTTGACTTCCTGAGTATAGAAGCCATTGGGGTAATGAAAATATAGACCCCAAATAATATGGTCTCTTCTTTTATGATGATCTGGTGATACAAGCAGCAGCTTTCTCATTTACAGGTGATAAATCACCGATCATGTCATGCAAGGCTCTGGAAAGCTTATCTTTCACAAAGCTCCTTAGCTGGATCAGAGTCATACATGTAGAACAGTAAGAGAAAAACAAGAGCATCAGAAAGTTTACCCTGGGCGTGTTACTGTCACAGGTGCAGCTGAAACAGCTGGAATCCAGCTCATGTCATGTTTGGCATCAACGAGAATCTCATTGTTAAGCCTCACCAATAACAACTTCTTCTGCCCTTGAAGAAGGAAACAAACTAACGGAGCTCCATCATCATCTGTTGCCAGAAAAACCTGATCAAATTAAAGTAAAACAGTCAGAAAAAGGGAGGAATCAATTAATTTCAAAGCTGCTATTCTTTTTCCATAGGCCAAAACTTTCAATTCCCTTAAATTGTATTTCATTTGGATGTTTCTAAATCTCTTTCACCCTTGAATATTGCTTTTAGTGCAGACATTGGCTCTGAAATTGAGACTGTCTAGATGATCCACTTCATGTGAACATCATCAAATTACTTTGAAGCCAACTACATAGCATAATCCCCACAAAAAAGTGGTTACTTAAAGGCTCATACCAATAATGAGGTATAACCTTTAATATCTGCAATCAAGGAACTATCCTAACCACCAGCATGTATGCATACAACAGTAATTAATATGTACATATTTTCCCACTCAAACATTTCTCAGGGAATGATGAATGCAGTAAAATGGAACTGGCACCTTAGAAGCAGCTGTTGGGCCAAGTTTTCCCTGCCAAATCCGGCGGAACAAAAACTGCTTGGGCAGAAGACCAGCTGGAATTACATCCAGGGGAGAGGTTTTCTCATCAAAGTTTGAAGTAAGGACTTTAGCAATCCATAAGGAATGTTGCATCTTTCCTTCAGAGAAGTTGAAATTGATGAGTAAGAGGTTGAAGTGCTTAGCTTTGACAGACTTCAAATGAATAATGCACATTTAACTATTTGTAGAAACCTTACTTTTATTATATGAAGCCATAAGATGAACTTGATCACTAGTCCATATAGTTCTTTCATCAAAGTCCTTCATTATGTTGACTTTTCCCCTCTCTTCAATATAAATCAACTTTGGCAATGCAATTTAAAGGTTTGTTAGCAAGAATACATCCAAACCACAGAGATGGAGTTACCATTTGAAAGAAACCTAAAGTTTAATTATCATTAGTACCTCTGGTTGTTCCATTGGACCCTTTAGAATCATATGAGATGACAAAAGGGCTGTTTCTCCCTTAACTATATTATCAAACCCACTCATAAAATTATTACCCTGTGGACTCTGTCCTATTTCTCTTCTAGAGCGAGATATTTCAGAAACACCAAACAAATGACTTGAAGATATGTTAGGAACACTTGAAGAGAAATCTCCTTCAGCAGCTTGCTGTAGAAGCAAACCATGTGGAAGAGGCCAGATAGATGTGATGCTACAAGGGAGTGGGATCTCCACAACTTCGCCTGTAAAAAGTCTAAAAACTAATTAGAAATTTTGAATATACATTGCAGAACCAAAAAAAAACAAGGCTCTAGTGCATATCCTTCCAGACTCCAGATCCTTCACTTCAGAAAATGAAACAGAATTGTTAACTGAAAGAAATATGACCTTTTTCTTCATACCTGAACTATTATAGATTGCCAAGGAATCAATATGCAAGATACAAAGAAGAGCCTTTGACGTTTCACTGAAGCGAGCCCAGCATGCCT
Source organism: Sonneratia caseolaris (assembly GCA_900006705.1). Lineage (NCBI taxonomy): Eukaryota > Viridiplantae > Streptophyta > Magnoliopsida > Myrtales > Lythraceae > Sonneratia > Sonneratia caseolaris. The sequence continues at coordinate 1,646,221 of CXYZ01007957.1, forward strand.
TTAATCCAAATCAAAAGGGTCAAAATGCATTTAGGTGATCTCTTCATTCTTTTTGTACAAAAGGACAGTAATAATATTACAATTAAGATCATCATGAAATCAATGGAAACAAACTTCAAGGTGTAGATTGTAAGAGTTAATTAGAAACTAAAGCAATGCATAATGATAAGAGATTTGTTTGCGTGTCACCAAAAGAGAAGAAAGAAACAGCTTGATGAGAGATTAAAGGAGTGCAGAATCCCCACTAAATGACTGCCAACTACAGTATAATCTGCTAAAAATATGAGACAGTTGACATTACTTTATCTTTGAAACTATGAATAAATTGATATCAATCTTTATTCTACAAACATAGCATACCATGATGACAGGAGACGATAAGGTGAATCTTCTATATACACGCGCCCCAATTGTCCATATAATCCTAGCATAGGCAGAAAAAGATAAGCTTGAAAAATAAATAACATCAACTGAAAAAAAAAGCAGTTATCTGCATGAAGCAAGGCTCCTTGCTCCTCATTATAGGGGAAAAAAAAAAAAGAGGCCCCTTTCTCCTCTCAATGATGTTTAAAGATGTCACGATCTCACAGCCGAAAAAAATGCCATGATCTTCTCCCATTGAAAAATATTTGCATGAATGTAATAAGATGCTCATTTACACTGTAGGAATAACCAAGTAATTCTGCGGATTCTCTAGCTCTCGTGCATATCCCAGGACAGTGACACACTTCCCAGTAAAATTTGCTGTAAGCTAACTATTCAAGTCGAACTTAGCAACCCGATCAAAAACTAAGCACAAAACTGGGAGAACAAATCAAACTGGAGAAATAGACGCCATGAACTTGAATTGCCTGTTCATTCAAGGGCCCGGGAGTTTCCTCGTTGTATAAAAAAAGGGGGAAAAACTTGAATTGCCAGGCGGCCCTTTGCTCAAACAAAATCAAAATTTCCCCCCCCAAAAAAACTTTTTTTCTTTCTCACACATTTCGCAAAAGAAAACGGGTGAGGGGAAAAAAAAATCAAGCACACGCAATGCAAGAGAGCTCACCTGTTCCCCCTGATGAAGAGCTCGTGTTCACAGTGACCACTCGTGGATGCATCGGGATAGGAATCGGGATCCTCTCGGATTGTCCGAGGATCAAAGAGGAAGTAATCGTACTTGTCGGCAACCTCGTCCAGGGGCTTGCCGTCAAGAGCTTCGGCAATCAATCCGAAGGGCTTGAACTCGCCGAGCACTTTGAGCTCCCGGACACCCGGCGGCATTGTCGCAGCTCAGTCCCGTCGCACGACTCGGTACAGTGAGCAGTGCAGAGCCAGTGAGGTTATGGGTGTGGAGGTAGGTCTCTTCAGTCTACCGCGGACAAGCTGAGCCCTGTCCCGCCTTCCCTTTTTTTCTTTTGTTTTTCTTTTCCTTTTTTAGTGGCATAATTAGGGTGGNACAAGCTGAGCCCTGTCCCGCCTTCCCTTTTTCTTTTGTTTTTCTTTTCCTTTTTCAGTGGCATAATTAGGGTCGGAATTGGAACATTGAAACGCGGATTTTTGTTTTTTTTTGAGAAATTCCAGCCAATAAATTTTTAAAAAAATGTANTGGAACATTGAAACGCGGATTTTTGTTTTTTTGGAGAAATTCCAGCCAATAATTTTTTTAAAAAATGGAGGAGGGTTCGAATTTCTAAAACCCTAGTTGAGAGGTTTTTTTTTTTGCATATGCTTGGACGCAGGGTAAGAGCCGCTCCGCCCCTGGGATAGGGTAAACTTCACCGGGGCAACGTCAGTCAATCTGGGCCCCCAATTCTCCCTGGACGATATGCACAGTTCAGTTCGGTCTGGTCCGGTTCATAAACCAATCCCGAACAAGTAGACCTGTAACAAATGGGCCTGGCCCGGACACAACATGGAAGAGCCGTACAAGGGCGGGGATTTTCGGGCCGTCCGAAATATCCGACCGGGCTCAGAAGCACAAAAATAATATTTATAATAAAAAAGAACGATAATTTTTTTAAAAATTTTAATTTATTATATTTTAATATTTTCTTTAAATTAATTAATTACTTATATCTTTTGAATTGAAGTATAAAATTACTTAAATATTTCCTTTTTTCTNTTTAAATTAATTAATTACTTATATCTTTTGAACTAGAAAATTACTTAAATACTTCCTTTTTTTTAGATGCTACTAACTGCAATGTAAGTCGATGGATCAACCTTGAGGCTCTCGCCGTTGCTGCCAGTCCCGCCAGGTACGACGGTCTCCCCCTTTCGCGCCGTCCGGTCGAGCTCCTTCCTCTCCTGCTGGGAGCGCATCTTCAAAACAGGAACGGTCGCCTCTGCACCAGTGGAAACCATGATCAGCTCGTGCTACAGCTCCACGGCGCATCTCTGAGTCGCGACGGAAGCTGCAATTCATGGAGGAGGGGGAGTGCGGGGAGTTTACTGACACGGGCAAGGTGATGTTTTTGACATTAGGCGAAAAGGGGAGCCCGAAAAGCTGAAGGTAATGTTGGCGATGGGCTGACGACTCTAAATCCTCTGATCTTCCACTGCTAGAGAAAAAAAAAATGCATCCGGTCATGACACGGTTGGGAAGTGATCATGTTCCAGTCTTTGATGGATAAATTCACGATGAAGAAGACATCACGTTGGTGTTAAATTAGTAGAAGCTTTTTGGATCATCCTTCGGATTTTTGCGTTCTTCATGTGCCTATCTATGGTAGAAACTCAAGACAGATGATATCGTCATGCTGCCAAATATTCTGAACATAAGCTAGTGTCAAGACTCTCACCATTTTACGGTGCAATGCTCCATCACTTCTCCTAACTATACGACGCTCTTGCTACTCATAACAACTAAATGAGACAAGACAAGATAGTACATGCGTAGTGTAAGTTGAAAGATTTGGCACTCCGAACATTGATTTTGCTAGTTTGTGATACCTCAGAGCTGTATCTTTCAAGTGGGTTGCTATCTTTTTGAAGGAAAAGAAGAACAATGTTAACTACAGAAATATCGAGAGATCTTAAAAGATGCTGCTGGTACAGGAATATCTGAGAACTTATCGGTCGAAACAGGACTGGATGTCAGGCTGTTACAGTTTTGGTTGGCTTCTATCTGGTAGCGCTTTGGCAATGTTCAGCCAGGAGCATCACATGTAACAAGATCTGGAAAGTTGACTTGAGGAATTGAAAACCATGTATCATTTACCCAGGAGCCATGATCAGGAGGTTTTTGCTTGCACCAACACCAGTTTCCCTCTATTTGAGGGATCTTCACCCAAAGGCAGCACATCAAAACTTTCAAAGATGCTCTCCGTAAATTGAACTTCAACTTTTTTTTCAGGAAAATTCATGCAAAAGAACCAGATGCCAAATACAAATCATTATTAACACCACAGGGAGATACTCTTCCAATTTTGGAACCAAAACAGTACATTGAGAAGCCGACAATAACCTACACCACCTATTCTGTGATTATCATGATGATAGCTTTCACAAATTTAATTTAACCCGAAATCTTTCTCAGCAATCAGATTTAGGTGCAGATTATGTCATGTTTGGTGTCTTACCTCCAACACGTAATTTATGATCGTTGAGGTAAGTATTGTATAGCATCATGAAAGGTGAAGACGAGGTGCCCTGGATTCACCATGCTCAAATTAGATCGTCCTATAATAGTTCCTTCCTCAGCCACGAGAAGATAGCTTCAGCACCTTTCTCCCAGGAACAGTCTAACATCAAGTCATGGGCAACCCCTTCAATGCAGATTGGTGAGACTCCATAGAAATTCCCAATCTCCTCGAGTCCTTTTGCGTCCTGAAAGAATCAAAATCATGATAAACAGTATGGATGAACTTCTAAAATTTAGGAGCCAGGTTCATAGTAAAATGATGAAGCTCTGTCTACTATACATCTTCTTTGTTTCAGCTTATCCTCTAGTCAATGCACTAATGCTGCATCATCTCTGTTACTTAACATTCCCCTATATCTGATAATACCTGCCAAGTGGGAATTAGGCAAAAATTCCCAAAAGGAAACAGGGGCAACTAAGAGGTAGTCATCAGAACCAAGAGCAGAATTTACGACAATGTTAAGCACCAGCCATAAATCTAACTAGTCATGTAGTAAAGCAAATGAGCCAACCCAGGAGCATAAAGCATCATCTCAACAGAAATCACCTTCCTTGCTTTGATAAATCCAATGCATAGGGATAGGCACATGTTCAGATTGGAAAATGATTCACAACCTTAAGTTCTCTTTTTCTCATTCAAAAAAAATTTACAACCCAAAGTTAAAACTGAAAATAGATGAGATTGCAGATGAAGAGCTAGGAATTGAAAACTAGCCACCATGATGGCACCTGAGAAATAGAAAGAATTGAGTCTTGGTAAACTAACATGGTCTGGAAAGAGATTGTACCACTATAAAATCATCTTCAGCACCAAGCACAAGAATCTGAGTCGAGGATTTTGGAATTGATGGAACTGGAAGGGATGAATTTAGCTTCCTCAGGTCAAACAGGGGCATCTGTGAACTTTCTTTCATCAGCACCTGGTAACTGAAAGAACGGGAAAATATATTTAGTTCTTTGGAGCACTAAATGTGCAAACAAATTGAATTCTTTATATATCAAGATATGTGTATATAATTAAAGTTCCCTTTTTTCGTTTAACTAAATTAATTTTTAGTTCACCCTATCCTTCTTCTGCTCACAAGCACTCAAATGCCGACTTCTAAAAGGTATAGTTCCTTCAACCTCATACAAATCAAAGGTGATGAGATTGTAATTGAATATTAGCAAGCTAATGAACCAACCATTTTACTAGCTGATCCTTCATCTCTGAAGAGAAGAATGTTTCTTTGCAGAGAGGAATGGAAGTCTGAAAAGCTTTGGCAGCCAAGCTACGGGTGACCTAAACATTTCAAAAGGAACATAGGCATAGGAATAAGCATGTTTCACTGCAGTAATATTCGAGTAACAAAATGGACAACATCCATGATGAAGTTGATATAAAGTTAATATCTGGAAAAAAATGAACCGTAACTTTCGCAGAGATACCCACTAAAAAATCTACTGATAGGAGCCTTCTGTTTTTAAGACACAGAGGCTAAGACAGCAATTTACTGCATGTCAGATGCTTCATTAAGCTCATAATTATCTATTTTCCACCATATGTTTGCAATCTACCTTTGACGAGTGTTTGAAACAATTAAAAGCCAAATATCAAGACAATCAAACCATTTGAATTTATCTTTTTTCAAGGTAAGCATCCAGTTCATTCCTTGTCCAATTCCTATTCTCTGCCCTTCCTCACATACCAGATATTCCAGGCTACTTCCAAGTAAATGTAGCAATCAATCCAGTTCTATTCACATGTCAGAGGCAAATACCTTGAAAGCAGCAAAAGGTTTGGTAAAGAGATATCGCCACACTAAGCCACTGAGGAAAAGAACATGAAATATGAGACAAGAACAGTGGAAAGGCAAGGGAAAAGGAAATTCTATTATAGAAGCGTCTGAACGAAATGGGATTGGAGGTCACCTATTACCAGAAGGAGGAACAGAGCAAACAAGGACAGCTCCTGCTAGTTCTGGGAACAGGCCATGCATTTCTGAAATTATAACATATACACAGACACAAAGTGACAGGCGAGTCAGGCGATCTATTGCTGCCTGTAATACGATCTTTCTAATCATGACATAAACCACCTCAATTGTAAGCTATAGTAAAAGCTTAAGAGACTAGGGGTCTGGCAGTCTTTTGTTACTTGAAGACTCAAGCAAAACGTAGGCATCTGATTAGGAATAAGTAGCTCCGGGTCAGCAAACTGAGAGACCATCACAGCCGAGAAGTAACATGGGCATAAGGTTATGAGTTAATGCAGAAAAAGAGCCTCTTGGGAGGCATTATAACAAAGCCAAATTAATTCCATATCGAACAGGACCTGAATACCCACAGACTCGAGCACTGACCCGTATTCTGTCTGCTCTTAATATTTGCGAGATAGTATTGTACAATGAGCCCTCCAAAAGAATGACCGATCAAGACCGGGGGCACGTTGAGGTTTCTGCTGATAAAATCAGCAACATCAGCGGCATGTGTCTAAGGCATGATAAGAAGAGGATTCAATCCCTTTCTGAACTTTCAGAAGTATAGCACTGCAAAGTTTAGCCATTGAAGGAACACGCGGATAACTTATCAATGTACCTGCAGAGAACCAGCGACTGAACCAGGAGGAACATCACTCTCACCCTGAAAAATGAACCCCAACTATCAATCAGTTATTTTCATCTACAATACGAAATCTTTTCAGATAGAAATCGAATCCGAATCACCTGACCAAGCAAGCTCAGAGCATAGCAGTCGAAGCCACGGCTCGAGAAGAAAGGTAGCCAGTGCTCGGCCCAGCACCAGGCAGCATGGTAGCTTCCATGAACGAAAACCAGAGGTGGGTCCCCCGTAATTCCCTCAGTTTCAGCACCCTTCTGCTCGATGAACTCCATAGACAGGCCGGAGGGAAGCTCGTGGAAGAGGCGGTTCTGCCCCCGTCTCAGCTCGTAGGGGACCCTCATTTTCCGGTCGCTGTTGGGGACAGCGAGAGGCCTGCTCGTCGCTGTGAGAGCAGGATGAGGAGGGAACTTGGGGATGGAACTAGGAAGGAAGGACATGAGAGTCGCCATTGAGGAGAAAATCTTGATGGAGAGAGGTCCGAGCTGAATTGAGCTTCCACGAGAAATTCTTATGTGAGCTCAGTGTCCAGGTCAATATGGACTGGTCCAATAGAAGGTTGACATGTGTGTCGGTACCTCGTATCGATTTGTCTTCCTCCCACTCCCACGCCCACCTTCTCTCACCGATCCACGTCCATGGCCGTCCTCACCTTCGTATCCTTCCTTGCTCTTCATCCCTGTCGCCTCTCCTCCTCGTAGTCGTTCTACCCACCTTCAATGAGAATTTGATTTGATTTGTTATTTGTCTTCTCGTTCCTCTCTCTGCCCTCTATGTAAGCTGGGCATTTTTTTAGACCCCCAATTTGGTGATTCACGGTCCTTATCTCTCCGATCAGCTTCTCTCAGCCCCTGTTCTTGGCACTCTGAAGTGCAGATCGGGAAGTAACGCCAGGCTTCCTCTTTCCATTTTTTATTTGGCGAAATTCAAGTTCTCGACCGGTTCCCCTCCTCCTCCCAAAAACCTCTATTGCTGCATCTCCTTCGTTTGATCATGTCGTGGAACTTACTTACCGACATCCTCTGGTACTTGGCCATCTTGTTCTTCCTGGAGATCATCAGGAGCGTATTCCACGGGCGTAGGAGCAGAAAGAAGGCGGTCGGCTTCTTCCACCCCTACACCAACGACGGCGGCGGCGGAGAGAGGGTCCTCTGGTGCGCCGTCAAGGCCATCCAGGAGGAGCGGCCCGATCTCGACTGTGTCGTCTACACTGGCGACCATGACGCCTCCCCTGCCAGCCTCAGGGCCCGAGCCACCGATCGCTTCGGAGTCGAGCTCCTTTCCGCTCCTCAGGTAACGGATCGACCGCCTGAAGCAGAGAATTTTGGTTTTCTCATGAATTGCTGCTAATTAATGCAATTGCTTAGCTTTTCTAACAGTTGAAGCTCTGCCTGTACTTTCTTTCTATTTAATACTTCCTTCACTCTCTCGTAACGAATTACCCAATAGAGAACTTCTCTCCCTTTCTTGGCCGAATCATGTACAAGAAATGTTGCTTACATTCAGTTAATAATCTGTGGATATTCAGCACAAGTGTTGAAATTTTGGTGGAAGATGTTGCTTGTTTTAGGCTGCTGTATTATTATTATTAATATGAAGCAGTAGTCGAGGTTGAAGCTCTGATCAGCTATGAAACACAAAGCTAGCATACTCCCTGTTCATAGAGTCTCTTGTTCGAATTACATGACTTGGTTTCTTCCCTTAACTTGGGATTCAATTCAATGTTAGTCATGGTGGTTCTAGAGAAGAAACTTTTTATACCCTCGTGATTTCCTTTTTGCTTCTGTGTGAATCTCAGGTTGTGCATCTTTCCACACGAAAGTTGGTTGAAGCATCAACTTATCCGTATTTCACGATGATTGGTCAAAGTCTAGGTTCCATATTCCTTTCGTGGGAAGCACTGCGACAGTTCACTCCAATTTTCTACTTCGATACAAGTGGATATGCTTTCACATATCCAGTTGCTAGAATGTTTGGATGCAAAGTGATTTGCTATACACATTACCCAACTATCAGTTTGGATATGCTGTCTCGAGTTCGTGGACAGAGTTCTATGTATAACAACAAGGCTAGAATTGCTGATAGGTAATATCTATCATTCACTTGTTGCCATCCCTCTCCATCTCTCATCAAGCTTCAAAATTTCTCTCCATGTTTTTAGTCATTTTTAGGATTGCTCAGATGAAGTAGGTATAGTGTTCTTGATATGCAGCATTGGAGTGTACAATGTCACTCTATTATGTTAAGGTTTTCCGATACTTATAGACTGCTTTTTTATTCTAGATCAGTAAAAGTTTGTTAAAGTTTACTGGTGTGGAATGTCTTACAGAACCATATATAAAGTTTGTATCTGTCCTTTCCTGAATCCTCATGGTTTTCTCTTGTCTGCAGTATTTGGCTATCTCGATGTAAAATCATCTATTATGTACTCTTTAGCTGGATGTATGGGTTTGTGGGCTCATTCACTAACCTTGCTATGGTGAATTCTTCATGGACACGGGAACACATTCTAAAGCTTTGGGGAGTTCCGGGTCGTACAAAATGTGTGTATCCTCCATGTGACACATCTGGACTTCAGGTTTGTGCTATTTTATGCTCTATCATTATATCTAAATGCTTGATTACCATTTCGAGATTGGGCTTGGTTCATGGCCCCGTNTATTTTATGCTCTATCATTATATCTAAATGCTCGATTACCATTTCGAGATTGGGCTTGGTTCGTGGCCCCATTGAAATGTTTCACCTTTTATCTTTTCCCTTGATCATAGCACTACTTTGGCAACTGTATATTTATCTTAACAAATTCTGTCTAAACAGGCGCTTCCCCTTGAAAGAGCTCTTGAAACTCCAATATTCATATCGGTTGCACAATTTCGTCCGGAGAAGGTGAGGTACACTTGCATAAACCGTGATTTTGATTTGCCTTAATTTGGGACTTTCATGTTGAGTTTCCTACTCCATATCTTTCTTTGTTGGGTTAATAGCGCTGTGAACTTGCTTCTNCTACTCCATATCTTTCTTTGTTGGGTTAATAGTGTTGTGAACTTGCTTATTGTATCTCAGGCACATGGTCTTCAACTCGAGGCCTTCTCTCTTGCTATAAAGAAATTAGATCACGACTTGCCTAGGCCTAAGCTCCAATTTGTGGGTAGTTGTCGGAATAATTTGGATGAGGATAGACTTCAGAATCTGCAAGAGAGAGCTGCAGATTTGGGGATGGGAAGTGATGTGGAGTTCTACAAGAATATAAAGTACAGGTGACTATCACTCTGTTGAAAAATCTTTGTACCCCAAATGAAAATCCTACGTATGGTTTTGCATGAGATTTATCATCTTCTTTTTGGTTGCTATTGAGCTTTGTTCTGATATGTAGCATAACTTGAATTTGACTTACTCTTTAACAATCAGAGACTTGGTGGAACTTCTGGGACATGCCACCGCTGGGCTACACTCTATGATTGATGAGCATTTTGGTATAAGTGTTGTGGAGTACATGGCAGCTGGAGCCATCCCAATTGGTGCTTAATCTTTGCAAAAAGAGTTCTCTGTTGTTTTACATTAGGAGGCTGCTTACAGACGACTCCTTTTTGGCAGCTCATAATTCTGCTGGGCCAAAGATGGACATCGTTTTGGAAGAAGATGATCAGCAAACCGGATTTCTCGCTCAAGACATTGGAGAATATGCCGAAGCCATCCTCAAGGTCATAAAAATGCCTGAATCTGAGAGGCTTAAGATGGCCGCCGCTGCGAGAAAACGTGCTGGCAGATTCTCAGAGGAAAGATTCTACCACGATTTTAAAGCTGCAGTTCGTCCCGTACTTTGCTGACTAAGGTATCATTAGTTTGTCAATAGTAGGGAAACGAGTTAGGAAGCGGAACAAGTGAAGGGATGCCGAGTTTGGTTTCACTGTGGTGAAGGAAAACTGGAGATTTCCTGACCCATTAACTGAACAAACACCGTCTTTTTGTAGGAAACTCCTTTTAGCCTTTAGGAATCAGACACTACTTTCTTCTGGCTGAGAGAACTGACTTAGTTGTTTCCTGGGAAAGTCGAGATTGAATTTTGAATCGATGGATGCATGTCACACACCCAAGCGGTGGTCGTAAGCTTGTATTTCGATTACTTGGACAAATTCCTTTCTATAAATGCAAAATCTATTTACCCTCATGTTCCATTAGGCCATGAGCCGCCTATCTCTGGGGCCCTTCGACAGTCGGAGCAGATCCGTCACCCGACTTAAAGTAGCGTGTGGTCTCATCTCGATACTAACCATGAGTTGAATGCACTGATCCAAGATCAAGATTTTCAGACTCTGATTGATTAATGAAATCATCTTCCTTTTAGATCCTGGTAATTAGTCGTCTTATCTCATGCGAATTTCACCATTCACCCTTACTGATCCCACTTCCAGGGGAAGAACAGTATCCGGGGAAATTGATTGATCCTTTCACAGTATCTTCTTCGAATCAAGGGAGGACCAAGAACCTCCTCCATAGGTTCCAGTCGTGTGAAAGATAACTAGACCGAGTATAATAAATAATCCCCAAACCATAGCCCGAGCCATCACCCGACACGGAGATCTGTTTGAGAGGAATGACCACTACTCTCCTCCGTGGCTGTGCCTACATTTAGTCCATGTTGATCCGATAGGATCAGTCTTACCTTGCCGAAAGGCCATTGCGGTGACTCGGTTGAAGAGTGATGGTGGTGGCAAAGGCAATCTTAAAACATGCAACAACACGAGAAGCTGCCGGCAATGCTGTAAATCTAATAAAAACACGAACACAGTAACACGTTGACAAAGATTAAGCAGAGTTGTTTTCAGCACAGTAACATAAGCATGTTGATACTTCGAAAGCAATTCATTGACGAGATCGATCACAACAGAGTCAAGATTCAGCAGGAGTGTTTCCACTATCACATCAAAGGTTAAATCTACCGAATTTCGTAGCAGAAAAAGACCCAGAAGAAAAATCAACAGGGAAGCGGCAACGACGTCGACCGTGTTTCACCGGAGTCGGAGACAGGAGGAGAAGACCGACGACTACTTGGATCTCTGCCTCATCTTTCTGCGCTTCCTCTTCAACCTCCTCATCCTCTTCTTCTTCCACTACAGCAAAACAAACAAAAAACAGGGAAGAGCAATTCAGAGCTAGCAAGACCACATTGAAGTGCACGTGGGACAAAACGGACGTCCGAAGGACGCAGATTGCCATATCTGAGCTCAAGCTTACCTTAGCCCTCATAGCGACAGATTAGCAGCAACAAGGTCTCTACTCCGGTTACTTCTTTGCCGTCAAAACCCTAGCTCAGCTCCAGACTTGTAAGGCTGACCTGATGTTTGTGGTGGGAGGAGGACGGGGAAGCAGACTACTTATGGCGGAAAGCAGCACTTATTGGGCTGAGCCCATTCAAACGCGGTGTCTCAGGCCCACCCTAATCCCTCGGCCCATTTGGCGGTTCCTCGATATGAGAACAGGGCCCATCATTAGGCTGATGTTTCGGGCCCAATAAAGAGGGGCTTCATTTTCTCAGAGGCGGTTCGAAGAGATCATTCCTCATCGAAAACCAACCACCGCAATAAGGTCTTGGTTCCATAATGACTTGCCTCGGACCCACATTGATAAGACACATTGACTTTTCTCGGTACATGTTACTCGTCGGTATTCAATACCCTAATAGAATTTTGTCTAAAAATAATCTATGAACGTGAATTTTTCTTAATTATAATTATTTTATTTATAAAAGTTAAACTTTATGCAAACATACCACCTAATATCACCTATCTTTAGGGTTTTAGAAAACGGCGTTGAAGTGTTTCTTTGCAAAAAAAACCTAAGGTGGTTTCAGAATGAATGTTTTCCCCTCTCTGATCATCATGGCTCGACCTAATGTATTCTCTTATATTGCATTCCGTACGAATAAATGAATGGAGGGAGGGAGGGAGAACAAACTAATGGAATGGGTTTCATTGAATAAAAATGTCAAGAGTGTACAGAGAAAAAAAATGTAAAATTCGAGTTCATGTTGATGATGCGAGGGGATGCGATATATCCGGTCCGACGATGCGGTCTAATTAAAAACAAGATAAGATGGTTGGCATATAAGTAATGTCTTTCGCAAGCGTTTACGAGTCCAAGGGAGTGCGGCAGTCCCGTGTTTCTTTAAGATCCATCCGTAGACTTGTTTTACATTTCATGGATCGAGAAAATAGTAAAGACGAGGGGAAAGAAAAAAAAAAAAAGCAGGGGGTGGGAGGGGCATGACTTAGAAAGACTTGAAGATGTTGACTGAACGCATGGTGTTGCTCATTGGATCCAAATCGCATCAAAATAAAGCAAGTTGAATTATCATGTCGTGTGGTGTATGGGGGGAGGGTGTAGTGGTTCTTCGAGATGATAAAAGGGGAAGTGCGCTTCGGGGTGGATTTCAAGGGACAGCATTAAGTGCCTCGCTTTTTTTCTTTCTTTCTTTTTTTCTTTTTTTGTTCTTCTAGCGCATTCGCTTCGTGCTCCTCCCCCGACTACCGCTTCATCGCCCTCCGCCCAGCAAAGTTTCCGAAGCCTGCACTGCCGATACTTGGCGCCGAGAGAACGGATACGGTTGAAAATGGGATCGATCCTACCACCATTCGTCGAACCTATTCCATTGTCACTAATTCTCTTCTGTCAGGAGAACAGTTTCATACCCATGAGCGCGTTATATTTATGCCCTCTTGAATGGTCAGTCGGCTCAAGACTCGGCCGGTTAATGATGTAACGGTGAGCTTTTACCAAACCAAGGCCAGATGGTTATTGGGGGGGGAGGAAAAGAGGGTCTCTCCACAAGAAGTAGGGGGTAGCAAAGCATGGCGACATATAATGGGTTTAACTTTTGTACGTAGCTGTCGGGATTACTTCGGAAGATCTTTATCTTGTAGTCAGAAACTAATTCGAAATCTACTAAATTTTGATTTATTCCAGGTCTTCAAAGTTCTAGCACTGCCTACCCCTTCACCCCAGGTGACTTCGACTGACTGGGCATGGAGATCCCACTTAAAAGCTACTCCAATAGTTAACCGTGTGCATGTGCTGATCATCTGCTGGCGAGCAGCAAGGCTTATGTATGTACTATGTATGGTTCAGATGAAGAGGATGATCTGAATGAATATTCCCGTTATCCAAAATCAGAATGATTCTTTCCGGAGCTTTTTTAGTGTAATAAAATATAACTATGACATGATTCATGATTTTTCATTCACACCTCCAATCAAATTTACATCCCCAGATAAGCGAGAAGGCTGCCTCTTGATTCCCACAGCACACTTATACATATCTCGTGGGAAGATTTACAGAGGGCAGCCCATTTGGTCATGTCTATTTTTCTGTTTTTTTTTTCCCACTGGCTTGCAATCACAGTACAAGTAAGCAGTAATTAATCACAGCATGAAGGGGCCGTGGCCAAAATAGTCGCTCACGCCGCCTCCGAAATCCTGGTTCCATCCCGACGAGACCTGGCCAAAGCTCTCGATGTTCGGCCCGACACCACCGCCGCCGCCGCCGCAGCAAGGGTAGTACCCATCGTTCACGAATGCTCCTCCGACATTGTTCATCAGGTGGGGGCTCTCGTATTCAAGCCCACCGATGGCGCTGCTCGAGCTGGCTGCTGCTGCTGCGGCTGCCCGGGCGAGGCGAGCACGGGCGATGGCGAGGTCGTGCTGGAGCTCGGCCATCTTCCTCTGGAGGATGGCGATGGCGCCGATGCAGCCGTAGACGGGGTCCCGGAGCCTCGCCTCGGCCTCATAGGCGAGGGAGTTGACGGTGTCCTCTCGCTGCTCCTCGGGGACCTCGCCGAGTATCTTGCTGACGTTGCTGGCGCCGAACACCTTGTGCACCTTGGCAAACTTCTTGGGCTCGTCCGAGCGGAAGTAGGGCGCGAAGATGCACCCGGGGCCGCACCGCCTCTTGAGCAGCTTGCACGCCGCGCAAGACGAGCTCGACCGCGCCTCGTGGCTCCTCTGTGGCATTATCAGTATAGTATCTCCCCCCTCGCCCCCTACCTAATTCACCACCAAGCCAAGGGCTCTCCCTATAGCCCAATCCCCATGAAAATGAAGGGTTAAATATAAGTAGGAACTTTGTCTCAGAAAAGGGGTAACTCACATGGGTCAAGGTAACGCACCTCTTCACCCCCTTTCACCCCAAACAAATTTTCGAGTTCACAAATCTTAAACTAGGGAAAAACTTATAATCTCGACAATTTCATATCCACAAAAGATCGGTTCAACTAAGTATAAACAGATTTTCATATTCAAATCTCCTGTAGTAATAATTATGAAGATTTATTTACTCATAGTAAACCATTCCGACTCGATCCGAATTAACCGGTCCACATCGGAGGAAAAAGTGGCTAAGGGCACTTAAGAGAGGGCACCAATATATGTGGTGGCCTATTAAGTTTAAGCTCTCGAGTTGGTGACAGCCATTTGTTGTTTTTGTGATGTGCTTGCCCTCCACTCTCTTCCGTCTCCTCCTCTTCTCAGTGGCCCCAACCCAACTCCCCTCCACACCAACGCCTAAGTTTCATCTGATTTTTTTTTTCTTACCACTCTCCGTAGACATCTCTGAGTTAGACGTCCAACTGAGCTGAGGAATAGACACATCTCACATCATGCAAATAAATACTTTTGTATATAAATCGCACTATTAGGTCCATTATCCATCTGGGAAAATTCCAAAATTATGTCTAGTCATCTATTTACATGTAACAATTGTATGTGTGTGTGTGTGTATATGTATATACATACACATATATATATCGATTATTAAAAAGTATCCCATGATAAGGTAAGGGTTAAATTGATAGTTAAACGGGTCTGGGTAATCCTCAGCCGACATATTGATACATATTGGTGATACAGGAGACTGAAAGAGGAGTTGCATTCTCTCTTAATGTCCAACAAGACCTACATAGCTAGCCAGCCAGGGGATAATCCATTAACGACTCTGCTTGGATGGAGTATTATCATATCGTAGTAAATATTATTAATTAAAATTCCAAAAAAACGTCAAAATTCTCTCTCATATATATATATAATATATATACTATATTATATTGGGTTCAATTGTATTGTTGAAGAATGTAACATTAGATGACATTTATTTACTTAAAAATTATTGATTCGTGTGTGTATTATTATATTAGTAATAGATTTTAAGCTACATACTCACAGTCCAACTATGAAAATGGAGGAGGAGGAGGAGAGGGTGCAAGATGGGGCCAAATAATTGAGGGCAGGGTAACATCACATGGACTGTGATAAGCTTGATGGGACTTGATAGTTAGAGGAAACACGGAGATATTTCATTTTCATGAATTTTTTTTAAAATAAATTCATGTAAAAAAAAAAGAAATTAGACAGGACAGAGAGAGAGAGAGAGAGATAGAGAGAGAGAGGAGAGGGTTTCTATTAAAAGGTGGGGAGGGTTTATCCATTGGAGGTGGGGAGCTTTGGAGGTTGCAAGGTTGATATTTAATCATATGGAATACACACACACAGTGCATAGGTGGAGCCAACATGGCTAAGGGCAGTGATGACAATTCAGTGCACTCGAATCCATCTCGACTCTTATTATTATTATTATTTTGGAGTTAAATTTCTAATTAACCTAGATTTAGTTGAGATATCAGTGATTTTAATAAATAGTGAAGATGAGATGAAATCAGAATCATTCCAAGATCGATCGATTGATCAATCCCTCTCCTTTTCACCGGCCATTGGTGCAACGACCTGACATGAACATGATTGGGTTCGTTCGGCACCTCATCGACCCAAGTAGGGATGTGAGCTGAGGAAAATATGTGATGGAAAAATTTTACCTCCGAGATATACCGATCTAATTTAAATTCAAATTAATTATAATACGGTATAAAATTATTGTAGCATAATAAAAATAACTTTGAGTCTCGGAGGACGTCAAAGGTTTTTATTTTCAGGCGGCAAAAATCTTTTTTTTTTGGTTACTGAAGAATTTTAAGTAGTATGGCATGGAGGAAAACGTGCTGAGAAGGTACCCGTGGCAGTTGAAGTCCTTAAATATTTATGTGAAAAAACTAATTTTTTTTAAAAAAAGAATACCTTAATTTTCATCCTAAAAAATAAAAAAAAATGGTCGCAGTTCAAATCCAAATGTGATGAAATATGCATATTTCTCTATGGGAAAGACACTTGTAAACTTACTGTCAAAGCAATCGATCCGAGAGTGGATTTCAAATCGGACCAGGCAATTCTATGGATGAGGCTCCATGTACACAATTTGGAGCCTAATAATGCTCGATAAAACGGAGGAGGGGGAAATTGAATTCGTATTTATGGCTCGGCGAGTACGGTAATAAAAATTAAAAATTAAAAATTGGAGGAAATGGAAATGGGGGAGAGAGAGAGAGAGAGAGAGAGAGAGAGAGAGAGAGAGAGAGAGAAATGGTCATTTCAGCACAATCGGTGATAAGACGGGTGGAAATGGGACCGAAATGATAAAAAACACACACACACACACACACAGAGACTCCTCTCTCCCCTCAGGTCGAGCCCCCACTTACTGCAAATTGGCCCCCTCGTCTTTATTTATCCCCAGTGAACGGAGGCCCCACGCCCACCCCCACCCCGGCCGACCAATCACGGAGTCCGGTTAGCATAGGGTGGGACCCAGAACCACAACAGGGTACCGATGGGCGCGTGCTTCCCATATCTTCCTCATCGAGCTGTGGGTGTGGATGTGACGATTGATTCAGTCGACAACCTAAGCCCGATATCTGCCTCCGGAATGGACACGTTCTTGCTGTCGTCGCCGACGACGCGACGGGACTGAGTGACACCCCGCACGTGACGACATGATTGGGGGCGGGGCGGGGCGGGGCGGGGCGGGGCGGGGCTGGATGAGTCTCTCACGAGATTCGCTCTCGTCCAGGTCCCAAGATCAAAGGGCGCGCTGGATCCGACACGGACTGTTTCATTTCATGTCCGGTCTCAATTTTCTCGGGAAACGAGTCGGGGTTCTGCTAATAGTTGGGCTTAACTTAAAGCCCGTTTACTTTTTGTCCTCATCGACGGGCTTCGATCTACCATCGCTATTTTCAGGGGCCCAGCCCAATGCAGTTTAATCAGATGAGATGGTGCATAAATGGATTCAACTGCCTAAGTTTACACTATACAACAACTTCATGCAACTTACAATCCAAACGCGCATCCGGTGGTCTGAGTTTGCTGCCCTCGCGGCAAGCCAAGCAACTGACAGGACATGCAGGCGGAAGTTCGAAGCCGTAGCTTACAGGCTAACACTGCCTTCCTTAATCATACTGTTTTGCGCCTCTAGTTGGAGGAGACCTCGAGCTCCGACCACCAGAGAGGGGTTATTCTCGGGGCTGCACTGCCGGGCGGGATCCCCGTCACGGCCCTCAGTCTAGACGAGACCTCTCTCATGGACGGTCTACACTTCGTGTCGGGGTTGACGCAGGATCTCATGATTTCACCAATCTTCTCTGCTTGGTCGGCATCGAAAGAACTCAGAGATGGATCCACCATCTTCACAAGGGGCCTATCCCTTCTCACGTAGTCCGAGGCCCAGTCCCCGGTCGAGCCGGTGTCTGCAGAGTGAGGGATCCTACCTGTGACCATCTCGAACAGGATCACCCCGAAGTCGTAGACGTTTGTCTCTAGCCCTGCAGAAGAGCTCTCCGCAAGATCTGCGCCGGCAGATTCGATCTCAGAAGCAGCTATGTGGTTCCAAAGGGTGAAGTCGGAGATCTTCGCCGCATAATCTTCCGTGAGGGCGACCGCCGAGGAAGTTAAGTTTTTGTGGGGTATAGGTGGGTCGAGTTGGTGCATATGTTCGAGGCAGTACACCATTCCCATCGCGATTCTTACCCGCGTTCCCCAGTCCAAGTGCTCGGCCTCTTTTACTGCCAAAACAGAAAGAACACCGACATATTTCAGAACGTCGTTCCCTTTCACATGAACAAACAGAAGGTCGGAGATGTCTCCCGAAGCCAAACAGATGCAAGACTCGAAAATATTCCCGATTTTCTGATGCATTTGCTTCATATAGTAAGGTGTGTGCAGTGGGATTTCAAAATCTAGATACTCAGTTGAATTTGTCTGACTCCGGAACTTACTGTGCAAATGCTCGAATAATGTTCCATTTGGCGCATACTCGAAGACCATCATCCTGGTAAAGGGGCTCTCTTCCTGACTATATCCGATGAGGTTCAAGAAGTTCATGTGATTCATTCTTGACAACATGTCGATCTGCAATCATCGCAGAGAACACAAGATTAACTGCGAAACGGTTTCCACCCTTCTTACAAGAACCAAGCGCGAGCATACCTTCGTTCTGAATTGTGTTTCGAGATTCCTTGACCATTCATTGGCAGATTCCACTTCAATGGAGGCCACAGCTATTTCAACCGCACTGGACAGGGTGCCTTTGTATATTATGCCGATGGAGGAATTCCCGACCACGTTGCTGAATTCCTCGCATGCTATTTCGAGCTCTGATCTCTTTAATTTCGGTACACCTGAAATGTTGATAGGAATCGCATCTGTTGACAAATAAGAAATCAGAACTCGTGGCGTAACTTAAGCTCTAGGCACATCTACTTCAACATGCTGACTCTTTCTTTTTCTGCTCTATCAGAGTCTTAGATGGAATGCATATTTTGAGCCAAAAATCATGGAGATCAAGGGGATTTAGAATGGAGAAAAGAACAACTTACCAGAAACAAATGCTTTCCGGAGCTGTCCGTTTAAGCCTGTGGCCCAAGGTCTGACCAAGGTAACCTTGCTCCGCCTGTAAAGGCATACGCCTAGAATGATGAATAAGAGAAGTGCAGATACCCCAACAGAGGCACCGAGGAGTACCCGCATCCTTCCTTTGGGGGGAGGATTTGGAGGTGGAGGTTCGTTTGGGGATGCTGATGGTATCGTTGAGTTAGCCACTGGAGGCGGAGAAGTTTGAGGAGCATTTTTGCGAGGGCTTCCATCTTGCTTTCGTTTTTTACCATGAGATTCCCTTGGTGATGATGAAGGTGAATTCACCGGTGGTATACGAGGTTTCGAGCCGCCATTATTCCCTGCAAGCACTCTCCTGTGAATGGAATCCCGAGTTCCGATGCAACAGTCACACCTGTACTCAGAAAAGGAAGTGGTATAAGAATCACTTACCCAACTGGCAAAAACATAAATCGTACACCATCTCGCAGGGTGGCGATCATGCAAAAGAGATGTATCACTGCAAACCAACAAAGATGAGCCAATTGGGACGAACTCGAGTTCTTACAGAGGCTGAAGAAAGAGAGAGAAAGAAAGAATCATATGTTCTCTGAGGTGCCGAGGAAACTAAATTCCACGTACTCTGCAGTTGGTCTTGTCCTGCAACGCAGTTTGCCAGCAGAGGCCGATAGCAGGCTCTTTTCAGCTTGAGCTTCAGAAATGATCTTCAACTCGTAAACTTCAGGCGGTATGGCAGTGAGTAGTTCATTGTTGTCAAGTAAGCTGCATAACCGACAAGAAACCAAGCACATGTAAGTTCAGAAGAAAGTTCAATGGACATAAATCTTAGGATGACCATGGCAGCAATTCATAAATTTCTCCGATAGCCGGGATCGCTCGAGAGAGATTGCTTCCATGCTTGTAGGGTACCGTGCCGCTGAAATTATTGTATCCTAGATCCAATGCCTCCAGCTCCTTGAGGTCTCCGATCTCTTCGGCAATGATCCTGGAGAAAGTATTGTTGCGCAAGATACTACGAAGCAAAGCAACAAATGGATTTCCCCGAGGGACATCGACATAATAACACAAAAGCAACAAGAATTAAGACAGAATGAACAAGTCTCAGGAGCTTACATGCACTTAATGTGAACGAGGTTCCCAATCGCTGGTGCCAGAGTTCCTCCAAGACAGAGATCTTTCAAGTTCCTGTCGATACGACGAGAAACCAGTTAAATGTAGAGACTAACAGATAATCGTTGTTGGTATTTCGCCCATTTAATCCCTGCTCTGATGGCCTCTATTCCACCACAGTTTTATGCAATTTCTCATGCAAATGTTCATACAGGATTCGCTCGATACGGTTCAGATCAGAGTCAGGAAAACATAAATCATTACCAACTGTTCTTGCAATACTGTCGTATATCTATAGAAAGAATCAGATCTCCATATCTAGCTACAGTGGAAGCCATCATCTCTTCAATCTAATTGACGGTACATAATTTGAAAAGCAAAACTCGAATAAGTTCATTCTCAACCCGAAAATGGGGGTTGGGGGTGGTGTGGGGGG